>VZTD01005782.1:391772-434663 GCA_013397725.1 Rhagologus leucostigma | reverse complement strand
CCGAGCCGGGGCGCGGCGGGGATGGGCCCGCTGCCTGCCACAGCCGGCTCCGCGCCGCGGGCCGAAGGGCGGCAGTGATGCTGACATCTCCAGAGTCAGAAAGAGTTAACAAATCGCCCAGAGAGTTACAGAGGATGAGAAGGGGGCTGTCAAACGGGGAAAACCACTGCCTTACCAGTGAAACAAGTCTCATAACCTCAAAGGAGGTGATGCCATGCTGGTTTTTTGCTTTTTCATATACCCCTCTCATATACCCTTTCACATACCCTTTTATACAGCTTTGCATGTATCCTTAGTGCTTTTAGCCCACATACTTGTAATTCCCCAAGTCTGATAACCAGCTTAGACCCAAAGTTCCGTTAAGCCAGGAGACTAAACATCTTGAAAACCCCGAAGTTGGGTCAGAAAGCCCCAGACACCAAGGTCCTCTCCAGAACACATTCTGTAAACCAAGATAGGCCCATCCAGGGGGAAGGTTCCTCAGGACGGGGGCTTCTCTTGAGCCTCTCATTGGGGAATCTTTGATAGATATGCTGATGTGCAAGGTCTCTAACTGTATACGCGAATTATCGTGTGCGTGCATCTTGGGGTGGGCATCCTGGCGTGCATCTTTCTGGTGTGCACTTTTGGTGTGCATTCCGGGGTGCTTTCTACCTGGATGTGGTGCACCAGAGGATCCTTAAATAAATACCGAGGTAAAACCCTTTTTCCCCTCTAACCGTGTTTGGCTTTTAATTCTAAGCCCAGGGAAAGGCATCAGCTCGACCCTGGGTAAAGGACCACCTGGGCTTTTATCGCACATTCCTGTTGAGTCGTCGGCTCTTGCAATGTCACTGGCTAGCTCTTGTCACCTGCTGTGTCTCTTGTCCCTTGGCTGGCACCACAGGTCCCCGTACCCTTTGTAGTGCAAGGGATTGGTCTATACGGCCGTATTCTATATTTAGAATCTGGCAGTGGGAGGTTGTGACCACCAACCCATGGACCACCAGCTCAAAAGAAGAGAAGACTGAGCACGTGGACTAATTAGTGTGGGAAAGGAAGTGATACTTTAAGCAACAGAAGATAGGATACTAATTAATTACTAGATAACTTGTAGCCAATGAACTGTGATATCTTTGTTTGCTAAAATGTATATATAGTGTAAAGTTTTGAGATTTGTGGAAAACTTCCACCTTGTGTCCTGCACAGAATAAACTGTGTCTCCTTTCTAAACCTGGCTCTGTCCGTGTTTAGCGAGTCCCTAAATTGGCAGCAACAAGAGTGCCTGAGGGGAGAGCACAGCCCCAGCTTCAGGAGTGGCCAGGTTTTGGTTAACATTGGCGATCTCCAGCAACGTGTTCTCCTTGTAAGCTGTGTGCTGGCTTGAGACAGCATCTGCTGTTGGCTGTCCCCATGCAGCTGGACCCTTTAAAACCTGTTGGTCATATTGCTGGTGCGCTCTCCCTCAAGAAATTGAGACCTGACATTTAAATGATGCTGATTTTCAGGATAAGTATGACAGTTAAAATACGTGGCTTTAATAAGGCTTAAAGTGCTTTGCGTTTTTTAAATGGTCATGAATAAGAAATTATTTTGTAAATAGTGACATCAGTAAGGTCTGAAGAGTAAAATTGGTGAAAAAATCATAGAGTCATAGAATGGTTTGGATTGGAAGGGACTTTAAAGATCATCCAGTTCCAATCCCCGTGTCATGGGCAAGGACACCTTCCGCTAGACCAGGTTGCTCCAAAGCCCTGGCCAGTCTGGCCTTGAACACTTCTGTGGATGGGCCCAGCTTCTCTGGGCAACCTGTGCCAGTGCCTCACCACCCTCACAGTAAAGGACATTTTCTGTGCGTCTAACCTAAATATTTCCTCTTTTGGTTTGAACCTATTGCCTCTCATACTATCACTACAGCTCCCGATAAGTCCCTCTCTAGCTTCCCTGTATGGCCGCTCCACATACTATGAAGTCTCCACACAATCTTCTCCAGGCCAAACAGCCCAAATTTTGGCCTGTCTTCAGAGGGGAGGTGCTCCAGTCCCCTTCAGGCCTCCTCTGGGCTTGCCTCAACAGTTCAGTGTCTTTCTTGTGTTGGGGGCACCAGAACTCCGCACAGTGTTCCAGGTGGGGTCTCATGAGAGCAGAGCAGAGGAGAAAAGAACCCAAGTTCTTTCACAAGCCTCTGTTTTGTAGATAAATATTTCTTAGATAATATGAGCACAGTTTTAGTTTTTTGTGGTTTTTTAAAAGCACTAATCCTCATCAAAACGTAAATATTTTTCTGTTCCTTCTTACAGCTTTTTTACGAGGTGTTACGTTCTTGATTGCACCTGTTAGCTGCCTGAGGAGAATCATTACCATTTACAGTAATTTAATACAAAACATAACTTTAACAATGCATTTGTATCTGTTACATAATAAAATCATCTTTTAAAAATTTAGAAAACAGTGGTATGCCTTATACATCCTAAATGGCCCAGCAGAACATTTAAGTTCATGTGAATGGCAGAACAGAAATTATTACCACAGCAAAAAATTCAGAACTCCCGTGTTGTGCTTTCAGATCATGGGGACCCCATCTGCAGTCCTGAAACAGGTAATACGTAAAACCTAGTGGGAAGTGTTTTGAACTGATCAGTTAAGAATGTTATGACTGGAAAATAGCAAATCTGGGTCTGGCCTTGTCCTTGAGGCATTTAACTGAGGGCTTGTAGGCTGAGACTCCTCTTCCACACTCTCTAGAGGTCAAACTACATCATGAATGTGCGATCCCCATCTCTCTCTGTTAAGTCTTTGAAGTTAGGTGAGCTAAATTTGGACTGTAATTGTGTATCTTTGAAAAGAAGAAAAGTAACCCGGCCAGCTACAGACCCTGAAACCTGGTCTCACTGCAAAGCTTTGGAAAAACTCAGATTTGCTATATTAATTCCCAAAAACATTTGATATGGTATCACCTGGGAAGGAATGAGCATATTGGGGTTAGGAGAGAAAATGAAAAATGAGATAGCCACAAATAAGGTTGAAAAGAAAGATGTCAGGCTTAAAGGGTTTGTTTTAGGATGGTCTTATTTGATATTTTACGTAGTAGTCCTGATAAAATCAGTAAGAGCAAGCTCATGAAATCTGGAAATGAGATATACTTAGGAATCACCATAAGTAGAAAAATGTGCTTCTTTTGGCTGGGATAGAATCAATTTATTTTCACAGTGACTAGAATGAGGCTGTGGTTTGGATTTGTGCTGAGAAGAGTGTTGATAATGCAGGGAATTTTTTAGTTATTGCTGAGTGGGGCTTGCATGGAGCCAAGACCTTTTCTGCTCCTCACCCCACTCCATCAGTGAGTGGGCTGTGAGTTCGTGGGAAACTGGGAGGGGACACAGCCAGGACAGCTGGCCCCAGCTGACCAAAGGATATCCCATACTATGTGGCATCATGATCAGTAATAAAAGCCAGGGAAAGAGGGAGGAAGGGGGCACAGTTCAAAGTCATGGTGTTTGTCATCCCAAGTCACTGTTACGTGTGATGGGACCCTGGTTTTCTGAAGATGGCTGAACACTGGCCTGCCCATGGGAAGTTGTGAATGAATTCCTTGTTTTGCTTTGTTTGCTGCACAGCTTTTGCTTTCCCTGTAAAACTGTCTTTATCTCAACCCAGGAGTTTTCTCACTTTTACACTTCCAATTCTTTCCCTCATCCTGCTCGTGAGGGAGTGAGGGAGTGGCTGCATGGTGCTTAGTCGCTGGCTGGGATTAAACTACTACAAGGAAATGGTTTAATCCAAGGAGATGCATTTCATTTAAAGTAGGGAAGTATTAATGTCATTGTGTAAGGCCCTGGTAAAATCTCGTATGGGGTACTGTGAAAACGTCTAATCAATTGTTCTATAGCTGAGCTAAGGTTGAACTAAAAGAGGGCTAGAGGGAAGCTAGGTGCATCACCAGAGACCTTGAGAGCCTTTCATAAGAACAGATCTTAGGATGGCTCAGTTTGTTTACTGCAACAAAACAAAACCAGAGAGGAGACACAAGCACTGTCTATAAATATATCAGGAAAGTAAACATGAAGGACGAAAACCATTTAATTGAAGGAGAAAGACACAAGAACAAACAGATATGTACTGTTCAGTAATAAACATATCAGGAAATCAGAATAATGTTTCTAGTCATTACTGCAATTGAATAATGAAACTGCTTTTCCATGGAATTAGTGGGAACAAAAATATTTCTGTTTTTAATTTGGCACTTGATAAATGTATGAGGTGATTGTACAACAGAGCTTTTTTTGTAGTGGCAGGGAAGTAGGCCCTGTCATTCAGGAGGAATGTTCTGTATTACCATGCCAATTCATAGTACAAACAGCAGAACATTTTGTCCAGATTTATGATTAATAATATGGGAAGGACCAGTCAGTTTTCTCTGAATAGTAGGCAAGGTTCAGAAGTCCTTACAAATGCAAAAGTTAGATTGTGTTACTGTGATTTCAGTAAAGCATATGATGTCAGCATTCTATAGCAAAGAATAGAAAGAAGGAAATAAACAAAAGAACTTTTAAGTGGGATGAAAAAAGCGCAGGTAAGTTGCAGATAGTTCTTCAAGGATCAAGTCACAGGCCCAGGGCTCTCCTTCGATACCAATACAAGTATGTATCAAATTACACCCTGGTTTTGTGCCATGTTCTGCTTTTGTGGTACACAGTGTTTGAATTTAGTTCTTAAGAATTTAGTCCTTACAAATTTACTCCTTTTGACTGTTAAGAGCAGCTGGTCTGAAGCTGGTCCAGTTAGCAGAGCCTTAAATTCTGTGTGCTGCATTTTCTTAACACACAGCAGGAGGTTAACAGGTTAATGTGTAGACTGGCCCAGAGATGCCAGCAGAGCTACTAACCAGTGTTAATTCATCTCATGCAATCAATCCACAACCTGACCTCAAAAAATAGAAATAAAGAAAAGCTGGTCTCCTATATGTTATGAGTTGACTGTGTTAAATTTATTGACATAACTCTAGATTTGTCTCAACAGAGAGCACACTTATGCCAACAAGCTCATGCCAGCAGGGAATTAAGTAACATTTCATTTGAAATATGGCACTGTGCATTTTCTGGAACCTTTTATAACATTAAGTGGCTCATTCAACATACATGATGCTAAGAATTACTGAAACAGAATCATTTAACACTCCGAAGTTTGAGGATATTTAGATGTTTCATTGTCCAAATACCTTACTTCAAAAATGTATCTGGTCCCCTGAAGAGACTCTCTGTTTGCCAGGGCAAGACTGACTCTATCACCTTTCTCTCCTGTTTGCATTGAGTGTGTCATACTCGATCTTCAGTAACAGGGCTGTGAGCACTCCAGTGTCAAGGCTGATGGCAGAACATCACTCTGTCACTTCTTTACTTGAAGGTGCTAATCAGTGATGCAGAGGGTGTCTCAGTTCTTTATCCTCAGTGAATCAATCCTATTTACGTACAAGTGTCCCTATGTCACAGAGATATCTATAATCCAGTCACAAAAGGCTAGTAGCATTTTAAAGGTTCCCAAACTGATTTATTTTTAGTCAATGCATATTCTGAGTTTCATGATAAATAATGCTTCAGTTCCTGCTCTTTCATTCTTACTGTGTACTTCACGTATTTGTGTATGATTGCTTGAAAATCACAAGGCTACAGCTATCTCAAATCACAGTTTTACCTCTCTGTTTCTTTTCTCTCATGATATAAATTACTAAGTAGTGTACGGTCATCAACTCTAACAAGAAGAAGCCATAAAATCTCTTCCCGCAATAATTTTAAAACTTGCACCAGCAGTTTTTTGAAATTTGTGCTATATGTGCTGTTTTTCTCAGTCTAGAAAACAACTAACTTCAGTGGAAATACATAGAAATTAAGCTGAATATTTTAGCAACACAGCTTTATTTAAAGTAGAGTTGAAATAAGTAAGAAATGAAAGTCAGTTTTTCTTTCCTTGCCTTTCTGAACGTGCACACAGCTGGTAATTTGGCATAATGGTCTTTATAATTGAAAGAAATAACTAGACCAATATACCCAAGGTCCAAATATTGTAAAATATTGATGTAATAATTTTACAGTTTTATGGAAAAAGATAAAGATTTAACCAACATCAAGGAAACACACTTCAGTACAATAAAGTCCCACTAGATGGAGGCACCTCAGCTGCAATAATAGAAGGAATAAGTGTAAGTACAACAGTTTAAAACACATGTTGTGGAAAGGTATCGATGTTGAAAGAATTTTGAAGGAAACATTTTCTTTTGCCCAGATTAGGCTACCAACTAAAAATTTAAAAATCACAGAAATAGCCACTTTTACTATGAGCCATATGAGCCATCTAATAAAACTCAGTGTCAAGCAGCTGTGCTGGAGTCTTTGCGTTTATGTGTAGCGTATGCTGCATCTTTGGAATTCTTTTGGAAGCCCTGCAGAATTAAGAACACAACAGTTTTTCTCTAAATCCCATTTATATTTAGTCACAAGCTCAAAAAATCTTTCCAAAGTACATGGATAGGTTCTCTGCTTTAAGGACTTGCCCCTTCAGCCCAAGCTTTTATGTAGCTTTCAGGCATGTTAGATTTTACAAAGGTGGTCACAGATTGATTTTCCTTGACTTTCCTTGACTTTCCTTGACTTTTCTTGTTCTGAAATAGAAATTTTAATAACTAACTTAATAAACATGATCAGTGACTGTCTTCATGATGCTTCCATCCTACAAACTTCATGTAACATTCCACAGAATTATTAGTTGCCAATAATTTTGATCTCTGCCAACTTGAATTCATGGGTTCATCTTTGTTCCAGGGGGCATTCTCCCACAGGTGATGATCCCTCAGTGCCTGACTGACAAAGTGCATAACATTAGAAAAGAAAATTAAATATAGAAGTCAGCCTTCAGAACCTTTTCCACTTGGAGAGGTGATTTTTTAGATATTATCAATGAATTTTCATGTAGATTCCTAAGAGAACATTGTTGACGAGGTGGCATTTTAAAAAGAGGTATTTTTATTTGAAAGGATTTTACCAACAAAAATCTATATTTTAACATCTTGATTTCTGTAGATGTGCTCTGTGAATACCTTGTTTTAAGACTAAAAATGGTGGCTGTAACTAGAAAAAGGAAAAGCAAGAGGAGAGTGATAAAAATAAATCTGTAGTATGATGGAATATGATCAAAGGCTGCCTTCAGTGGCTGTTGGAGTAGAAGGAAATCGCTGTGTTTGCACCAGTATCCCGTGCTACTACACCGAGATGTTTCAAGTGGGAATGAAATGAGAAAGGATTGATGCCACAGCCAAGAAGCTGTGGAACTACCCACCTCTTTACATGCCTTTAAATGCCTTTGTAATCTTGGCAGTTTCACTGTGAGATTGACAACACTAATAAATTTGATAGTGCATAAAGCAAACAAAAAGGGAAAATTTTCTTAACTTGAAAACTTACTAAATGCTATTTTTTATTAGTGATACGAAGGAGCTCGCTTAAAGGTAGGTTCCTTGTGAAGTCTTCCTAATGCTTTAATCTCTTTGTTATGAACACTGCCTCAGAATTTCAAGGAATAATTACATCTAATAGAGCTTCAGCTCCTTTCAATGATACAATGAGTTCAGAGATAAGCTAACTATATCCCAGTCTTCCACATATTTTCTTCTATTTAGTTGTGTAGGTTACTTTTTGAAGCAAGATTTTGGAACAGTGTTGACATAGTGTAGATGGAAAGGCTTCCAGAAGATAACTATTTATTGTGAACACTGTCATTTCAGAGATTTGTATTTATGCTTAAGTACTGTATATATTGGGTTTTAGTCAGAAATCACTATATTTCTACTTGAAAGAACTGGCTGTTCCTGTCACGTTGAACTCCACCAAAGCATTTTGTGAAACCCTAACAGACCCAATTTTACCACATATTTGTTCTTTTTCATTACTTTGAACATTGTCCCTGCATGTTCTGCTGGGCAAACAGGAACATGAATGGAAACCTAGGTTTATGAAATGGGAATTTATCAAATGAGAGCATTCACGTTCCTGATAAGGAGAATGATTTGCTATCCACTGTGTTTTCCCCCCTCTGACAGCCCTCTGTCCCTCCTCTTCCCTCAGCCGAGACACCCCCACCTCCCGAAGGCAGTCTCTCCAGGTGAGGCCCCAGCCCAGCCTGGGCTGACACTGGGTGCTGCTGCAGAAAGAGGTGGGGCTGCCACAGCCACAGCTCCCTCCACCCTTCCACCGACCTGAGTTCAGCTGCTGCTGCTTTGCCAGTGGCAGAGTCATCCCTGCGCACTGTAACCTCGGCATCCTCGGAGCATCCAGCAGCAGCCAGGCGCTTGCAGCTCTCTCATGAATGTCTTTCTTTTTCTCCAAGTGGCTGACTTTCGTTTTTCAAGGCTACTGTTTTCCATCTTCTCGCTTACATACTGTAAGTACAACATCTGCTGTGGCCTTTTAGTTACTGCCTTTGTGAAATTCGTCTCTCTTGTACTGAAAAGTGGGAGTTACTTGTTCAAAGTCTCTGAGGTTTGTTGTGGTCTCTGCTCCTGTTTGTGGTGTTCAAATGGACCTTTAGCATTTCAGTTTTTAGCTAGATTAAAACATGAAACCAAAACAACTCAAAATGTTGGTGGTTTCCTGGCTGCTGTTTTCCTACTTTGTAGTAAATTGCCAGTGTGTCCTTCCTCTGAATGCTGGTGCCTAGTGAAGTGGAAGTGAGAAGAGGAGCATTTCCTTCCCTACTTGTTTGCTGGAACCAGTTTTCTAAGAACCCAAAGAAGGGAAACTAAGGCATGTTGATAATCTCTCAGGGTGCTGAGGCAGGTAATCCTGCTTGCCTGCTGAAATGTAGCTGGCCTGGGTTTTAGGAAGGAGCTAGGTTGGAGGGTGTCTGTCTGGCTCAGTACCTTGAGTTCTGAAGCTGAAGTACAGGAATACATGACTAAGGACCTCAGGTGGCTGCAGCGGTGTGATTACAGATTCAAACTAAAAATCATCCCAGGACCCTGAGGCCACAGCAAAAAGGCCTACTTCAAGCTCTCTTGGTTCCTGACCCAGTTTGGTGTCACCGTGAACTTCACGGTGTCACCCCAATTCTGCATTCTTACAGATTTTACACATAAATGTTGTATTATCTATGGATGATTATTATTATTCTCTCTTTAATTGCATCCTAGGAATTGCAGAAAGGATGTCAGTGTGTTAGCACTTTGAAGACATCACAGACTAACTTTTCATATTGACAGTACCCAGAGATATTTTGAGTGGAAGAGCACACTTGCAATTCTGGCCAAATTCCCAGTAAAATTTGCACAGCCATCCAAAATGTTGCCTTTTTTCTGTACAAAACCTCGTATCATTTTTGCAACTGTATTTTACACTCTGAATTGGAAACTGTGGGAATAAGCATGGCACCAACTACTTGAAATGGGATTGATTTAGGATACCAAAATAAGGAGCACTGTCTGAGAGTTTTGACTGTCTTCTTTTTCTTCTGACTTCTTCCTATGTTTGTCTTTTTTGTTTGTTTGATCAGTTTCCTCTTTATATTTATTCTCCTGTTCCACTGCACTTTATCTTGATAGGAAGGACTGATAAAAAAAAATTATCAGGTGTTTTAGTGCTGTTCTGTCTAAACACTATTCAAAGGTATAGAATACACATCACAGGAAGACTGCATTTTTCCCAGGGGGAATCTGTGTATAGTAAAGAATACATATTCTGTAGCATTTGAAGTTCTCATTATGCCTCCTGTGTTATTGCTCTTTCCATCTCCAATTCTCCAGATAGTTTCCGTGTTTTGCATATATACTAGAAATAATGCCAAATAATGCCAAAATCTTACTTAGTTTTCTAATATAAGCCAGAAAGGAATTGGCCCTCTTCCAATCTTGCAACATCTACTGAACGAGTTCATAACATGCCAATACAGTGTACAGTCTGGTTTAAAATTCCTTCATTACCATCTTTCTGAGCCAGACCTTCCATGAAAGACTGGCTGTTTATAACTCTTACTTGTTTGCAGTAATTTAAAATAGCATTCGAATAGGACTCTTTAAGCATCTGCTATTAATCTGATTTTACTGACAATCCAAGCACAGGAGTTTAAGGAAAGAAGTCTTGGTCTCCAGGAGCAGTTCTGACATAGGCTATGGTCACTTCAAACTTTTTGCTTCAGGTTTTTATGTTCTAAATGGCATTAACAATTTCTAGGTGCAAACCTAGCTTCCAGCATTCGGGTTCATTGGAATTTATTCCATGGTTTGAAAAAAAAGTATTTTTCTGAATATGTGTATAAATTATCTCTTGGGGTACCCATGAGAGTTATGTGACAATGAACTACATAACATCAGAATCACTGTGATTTTATACACTTCTTTTCAGGTATCTTCTTGAAGTATGGAATTTGTATGGAAACGATGGTGGTATCTGCAGCTGGGCTGTATATTGATAGTGAATTTGGTTTATGCCAGTCTAGAGTATCAAAAAGAAACTCCTCCAAGCCTGCGTGAGATTGACCATCAGTGCTGGGAGGTATCGTCCCAAGGGCTGGTGGAAATGAAGAAACTCAAGGTAGCAGATACAGTCATTGCTCTCTGGGACTTCATGATGTTCCTAAAGGAATCCCCTAAGCCCAAGCACAATGAACTCTTCAATGACTTAGCCCAGAACTTCTGGGATATGTATGTAGACTGTGTGCTCTCAAGGTCCCATGGAATGGGCAGAAGACAATTAACATCTCCCAAATATTCTTCCACATACTCACACAGAACTTTAGAAGGTAACTATAGGATATGGTACTAACGTTGAACTGAACCAATGCTCCATCCTTTCCCTTCATTGTTTAGACAACTCAATATACTAACTTACAACTTTCTGTCTCTGCCTGTCAAACCTGTTTGCATCTTTCAATGGTAGCTACTTTCACAATACACGAGCCACAAGTCGTTAGGGTACTACATTTCAATATCTAACAAAGTGTAAAAAATGCTGGGTATGCATGTGGGAGTGTATGGAAATGGATGCTGCATTCTCTGTTTATCACTGTGTGCATATAAATGACAATACATTAAGTAATTACAAAAGTAAAAGTTTCCTGGTATTAGGAATTGTCTCAGCTTTGGGGAGTCATTGCTCTGTAGAAAGGAAGCTCAAATCCCTGACAGTTTGAGCCCTATTCTTCCTACTAAAACTACTGACATATAATGTGGTGTCATGGTCACTATGAATCACTAAACAGTGACAGATTCTGGTCATCATGATTGGGGATGAGTCTGAACTGAGATCATGTAGGTGACTTTACATCTTACTAATCAGTCCTAGATCTGTTGTCCTCCTTCCTCCTCAGCAACAGGCTTTTTTCTGATATACCCTGTCAGATGATTCAGGTTTTCAGAATGAACATGGAGATTATTTAATCATAGCATTTCTAACATATTGCTTGGACAATAACTACCTGTCTTTCATAATCTTGCAGGGTCTGCTTTCACCAATCCATTTTAGGCCTAAAGAGGAGAAAATGAAGATACTTAAACAAGGCAACATCAAAACAAAGGAGCACAAAATCACAATATATATTGTAGATGCTTGGACAAATCCTTCGGCATGGTTCATTTTTTTTTCTCTTCTTTTTGTATAAAGTACTTAATCACTCATAAACTGCTAAGTACATGAACCCCCACACTGTCACTTTTGCTTTCCTGTCTTGCAATCTACCAAGCTTGCCTTTTCCTCACTGCATGTGTGAATGCTTTTGTGTTTTGAGTCAACACCTTTTTTCTCCCACGTAAACTTTAAAGTCTGGATGTGTCGTATTTTTTGTAGAATCTTGTCTTTTCCAATAATTCTCTTTTTAAAAGTTAATTTTGATGGAAACCCAATATATTTTTATACGTTATGTAACAGAAAATGTAAGAGAAAATGTGAACAAATGTATTTTATACATTGTCTTGCACATACTATTAACTTTAAGAATTGCAAAAAAAAAAGAAGAGGTGAGACATTAAGCTAAAGGGAAGGATTATGCTCATTGTAATGTCTTGTGCAGTCTAGACTTTGTATCTTATCATTGCTTAGTCTAAGCTATGGATTAAATAAAGTATTTTTCTAAGCAGCAAGGTCTGAATAGCAGTAGTTTTCTTGTCTATTAACATGTTATTTGAAAAACCACTACTACGTGACATGAAGAACAGTGCTATACACAAGACTGCAGCTAAGGTGATGCAGTCCATCCCTGTCATTGCAGGCAGCATCGCAGTTGAGATGGGACCCATGCACCAAGTGGTTCAAAAGAGGGACAGACTGACTCGGCTACTGCTCTCAGTATAAACCACTGAGCATGGATAAAATGATTCAAGGAGATTACTACTTAATCCAATTCTTCTGAGCATAAAAAGCCTGAGAAATGCTGACTGTTCTCTGCTTTACTCCTTGGGCAATGCAGCTTGTTCAGTCCCTGTTGTGTTCTAGCCTTTTTTGAGATTCCAGGTAGTTTTAATTATTTTAGGAGCTAGTACTTATGCTGTAACAGCATATAAATCTTTACAAGTAACAAGAAATCCATCCCACATAATGGCTAGCTCATATCTATTTGTAAAATATCCAAAAAGTCTCATAGATTTGTAAATGTTCATTTAGGTAAACATAATATTGAACTGCATCTTCTAAAATATGTCTCCTACAGTATTGTGGACAGGGTACAAAAGTAGTGAGAGATTTTTCTGACCCATGAACATCACTTTAAGCTCCTGATAGAAATAATATTTTTGAGCAAATGGAGTTATTACACACCCAAACACAGCAACTTCAGGAATTGATATATTATGATAAGCAGCAGTTTGAGAGCCATCATCTTACCTGCCCCAGCAATATCCAGTTTATAAGGCTGTGTACTGCACTGCCTTTGTAACAAATGTTTTAATTGGCACAAATCACATAAACAAATGCCCCTTGTTCACCTCCATTGATCACCTACATAAGTGTCAAAGTATAATAACATTTTAAAGGGATTGTTTCCTCTATTAGTGGTCTTTTAATTGAATGCAGAGCAAGGTATCCTATGCAGTTTTAAAAGCTTCATCCTTCTTCAGGCAGTAAGCCTTTGTTTTAATAAGTTTTCTATAAGACACAAAAGTGCCTAGCATTACAATAATTGGCTGCAGAATGTTTGAACAATCAATTGTTATGGTCACCCTGCGGTGTCTGCCAAAGGGGCAGGTGATTGTGAACCTCAGGAACACAGCAGCAGCAGCAGCAGCAAAACAAATTCCAGGTGGACGTGCTATAGTGTACATCTATGAAAGCCATGGAAAGCCACAGCTGACTACTCCTGAGACGTCAACATGAGGGATTAACACTGATGGGATGATCTTTTCTTCCACCAGTACCCCCTCTGTTTCCATCCCTGGGTTACAGCAGGGACAGCAAGCCCAGTTTCTTGGGTGTTGTATGTTCCCCCCTTGCAACAGCCAAACTATGGCCCATGGCTGTTTGGCAAAATCAAATGCTGTTTGTGCTGCTGTGAGCCTTGTGTTAGTGCTGATTTATGAAGAATAAATGTAAGTATTTGGGGAAATTCTGTCCCCTTCATTCTCCAGTCATTATTAATTAACATTAATGCTCAATTAACAAGAGCATTTGCATTTGCAGCTGCCCATTTGCAGTCAGGGTGTCTGTAGCAGAAACAATACAATTGAGGAAGAAATGCCATGGGGCTCACTTTGTGCCTGATTTAAAGGTTTTGCATAAGCAAAACTGATTTCCAGTTAAAAGTTCTTCATCCATACCTTGGCTACAGTGTATTGCTGTAGCCTTTGCTCAGAAACTGGAAGGACATATAAGTCCTCTATATCTTTTTAATGGGTCTTTGCCTTGCTGCCAGTAGTAATGAGTCACCCACACATTCACGTGTGTGCAAGCATGTGAAAAACCCTCAAAATGTCACAGTCTTTGGTCTCCTAGTAAAATTTGTTTTGTTTGGTTTTAATTGTGAAAAGACAACACACCATACATTCTCTAAACCAGTAATAAAGCAGCAAGTCTGCTGCAGAGCTGTCAGAGAAATATAACCATAAAAAACTGAGCAAGACTTTACCTTAATCAGAGGAGTTCAGCTAGAGAATCTTTATATACCTTAGCTAACCTTTCTTGTAGGCAGGCAAGAAATACACATACAGGCTAGTTTAGTAAAACAAACTTTATACAGATAATTTTGGGAAAATGTATAATCTAACTAGATTATAGTTAAAAATTATCAGTCAGCAAAGGGTCAGCATAAAAAGTTAAATTAAATAAGCATAGCTCAATTTAATTTCTTTAGCTTTAAGTACCAGATGACTTTCTTACTCTACAATATGATGTCTTTCTTACTCAAGAAGGGTTTAACAGACCTGCCCATAAGAAAATCCTTCTGGTCTTTGGAAAACACATGCAGAGATTTTTCTAAACTTCAAATACCATTTTTCATACAAATGTTTTATTTTACTTCACTATTTTCTTAGAGTTTTTCTTTTTATAGAATTTAAGTAGTCAATTTTGAAACAAAACAATTTGCCTTTATTTTTACTGCCACCACTGCTATATCTTGTTATAGGGACAAACATATTTTTACGACATGCTTATACACACACCTATCCCACCCCTCTTCCATGAAGCAAAAAGAGGGAGTTGGAATATGCTTAGCTCAAATTTATTTTCTTTTTTTTCAAACTGGCAGTTAAAATAGCGAAAGTTTGTGCTTTTCTCTAGATATTGCTTACAGGCAAAAATGACAGACTAAGTGCCAGTTTGTATGTCACAGCATAAAAGTTTGCAATGTCACAGAAATTTATGCCATAGCACTGGATAGCAACTGGTTTCAAAATGAAGAGCCTCAGGGAATCTTGCTCTATTGTAACATAGCAATTTCTGGCATGGCCCAAATTAAAAAAGAAAATAGCTCAGAAACGGAGTCATCTGCAAAAAGGTCTGCTGCTCACCAGTTTGTGTAGGTATTCCAGAGGTGCCAGGGTGGAAGAAGATGAGTTCTTTTTGGAGAGAATAGGAATAATAGCCCAAGAATTAATCAGATTAGTAAGATCAGTTAAAGAGCTCTGAGCAACCCAAATGCAGCAGGACATTCCAGCATGTCTCTCCAACAGGCTAGGAGAAACTGTTGGCACAAACAAGCTTCTTAGTGAGTGTTTAGATGAAAACTGAGATGTCAGAAGTCCTGATGCTAAAAGTGGCAATTCAAGAAACAAAATGGATTTGGACAGAAACCATGTGGGTATGGTATGCAGGAAAATGAAGAATTGAATGTTTATGTGAAGATTTATCATTCTGCTCAATGAGATGCTTAAACTACAATATATGGAATGTGTCAGCAAGAGATGGAAATGAAAATAGTGGACTGCTGACAGTGGATATTAGCACACAAAGTTACTAGACTAACATACCTTTGTACCATATTGTAAAGGGGACTTTATTAATAAAACATCCCCACATTATATTAAATAAGGAAAAATATAATTTTACTCTTACGATGTTCTAAGCAATTTATCAACTCACTAAAAACAGATTTTATCTTGTATCTACATATAGGTAACTACATATTAATACAGCACTCTTTGGAACAGCATTTATTCTACAAGTACCGATTTTTTCTTGACTGAGTCCAGTGTTTTATCTCTTTTGATCTTTTTTAAGGTTCCTTTAAAAACAGAGGACCTTCTAGGAGCATGGTCTGTAACAGCCAGTGGCCCTCCACCGTACTGACGAGGCGTACTTTCCACAGTTACGAAGCGACCAGGTCCAACCTGAAATACAAAATAAATATATTGCTTGACTTTCATGCTTGTGTTGCAAATGAGATAAGAGTTAAATCATGAACTGCCTTTTGAAAATATTATTCAGTTGGTGGAGACACCTGCTGAGGTTTCTGAGGGCCACTAAAACTATCCTTTATACTAAATTCACAATTTGTTTCCATCAATATAAAAGAAAGGAGAGAGTGTTTTTTCAGCGGGTACTTTTATGTGCTCTGCTTTTCTGCCTGCATGCCTGATTTTATGAATTGAAAAAAAGAAAATCAAGCCTTTATTACAATAGAAGCTTGCTGTACAATGTTATTTGGATTCATATAGAATATCAGCCACAGTTTGCGACCAAAGAATTTCCCTATACATTATTACTTATTACTTCAAATAAAAAAAAGAGGAACAGGCCTTCTTTCTCTTACAATGAAATTGCATAGAACTACTGCTCCAGGAAATCTCCAAGATTGAAAGACACATACCCTTTCCAGATTCATTACTCTTTATACTGAATAGGTTGGGGTCTTGGGATAAATATCCCTGAGTGACAGCTCTGTCTTTTAATCGTGACCTACTGTCCTGAGGTGACTGTATGATCCTGGGGTGGAATGTCCTGCGGTGACTGTATGATTCCGTATTCCCTATCATCTGCTTATTGCCCAGACATGAGTTCTGTGCCTTTAAACCAGATCCGAGGTGAGGCGGGGGTGAGGCAGATGGAATTCCTTCAGGGGCTGTGTTCAAAACCACAGATAACTCGCTTGCTCTCCCCCAGCTCTCGGCTCTGCAGCAGGCAAGGGAGTTGTGTTCCTTTGCTTTTTAGCTAGCTTCTAGTTCATTAGCTGAGGCAAGAAGTTTTCCTGGGACTGTGGCTTCTTTTTCTTCTCCTGGAACCATTCAGCTTTGCTCCGGTCAGAACACCATCACCGGGAGGCCCCACACCATGGCCCAGAGGGGCCCACGCTGCACCCCAGCTCCGGAGAGCAGAGCCACACCTACAGAAAGGACTCTGAATCTACCAGGTCTTCTCCACAGCAAGAGGTTTTATTATCTAACATTATTCATTTTTTCTTCCTTTGTGCCTGCGTGCACCTTGCTTGTTAAATAAACAGGGTTTTTTTTACTTTCCTCCAAGAAATTCCTTTCAAACCGGGGAGAGGGAGGGAGGGGGTGAGGCTGGGTGCTGCCGAAACCTGCCTTCCATTAGAGGATATGTTCATCTCAGGATGTTTCCTCCTAATTTGTCTCAAACCGAGACACCTGCTTAAAAAAAAATGCAACTCCTTGAGTGCATGTGGTTCTCATGTTTGATTACCTGACCTTGACTGGTTTGCAACAACCATTTTATCTTAATCTTCATCTCTCCCTGCTAAGGATGTTTGGCAGAGAGGAGGAAAGAAGATGGCTGCATTAAAAAAATTTCCAGCCATATCTGTCATCTGTAATTCTCCTAAGAAGTGTACCTGAGGAATTTTATATGATGTTGCTGATACATTTGTTTTCTCAGTACACCTATTCTGCAAAATGGATTAACCTTTTCCTTGTTTTTATCTACAGTTATTGAAATATTGACTGTAGGATCATGAAGGTGTTTTCTTATTAAATCCTCTCCCTCCAAGATATGGACATTCTTGGCTTGAGGTTCAAGCCTTTAAAATTAAATCTGGCAGTATATTTCCCTCCACTAACAATTTCCAGATTATTCATGTTTAGATCATGTTTCAGATACTTTCCAAAAAATACTGCTGTTTAACAGCCTCATAGGTTTTTATACAAGTACCTAAATAATTTTTCCAGCCCACTTCATCTTGCATTCACAGATGTTTTCCTCCGTATCTTTCTGAAGTTTAAGATAATGCGAGAAAAATCCTAGTCCAGCACTCTGAGACAATCCCCTTGCTTCCTATTAAGCTCCTTGCTTCTCCATCACATCAAACATGAATTTCCTCTTTTCTTTTTCAAGTTGCAGCCACCTTAGTTGTCATTATTCATTCATGCCAGGGAGCCCATGATAATAGAATCGCTTGCCTTCATACAAGTTTGAAAACAGCACCTCATGTTTATCCTTTTTTGTTTTTCCTCACATATAGGAGTAACTTACAACAAGCAACAAGAAACTATCCTCCTAAAATCCTCTTTAGCTGTGACGCTTAAACAGAAATAATCCAGTTAGCTCAAAAACAGTTATTAGCTAGACTGAGGATTCCACCATGTCTTGTCAAAACTCAACATCTAAATATGCTGTTACGTGTGAATTAGATCTTAACAAAGGCTTTTTATTTTCTCACACTTCAGTTAACTGATAGAAAAGAGAAAAAAATGTTTTCTGCAGATGCAACAAGTGGCTTATCCGCAGTCAGTCAGGGACACATTACTGATAAAGGACACCTCTACAGATGTATCAAAGATTGCACAGATGTACCCAACAGTGAAAGGAGGAGGTCTTGACCTCAGCAAGGTTTTCAACAACGGCTGTCTCACAAGAGGTACATGTCACATAGCATAGGGACCATCTTGCCCACACTTTTTCAAAGTAATTTGCAGATCTGAATCTCATTCTGGCCAACTGCTTGTCTAAGGATATGTCAGAATGGGAAGTGGTGATTTGCAGAAGATACAGATTCTTTCTTAGGTACTTGGACTTGCCAACATAAACATTATTAAAGAAAGTGTGAGCAGCAGAATGTATACAGACAGAATAAACTCCATACCACTTACCTATCAATGAAAATAAGAGTGTCATTAAGGATTACTTACTGTTGTATGGAGATTTTTAATATCAGTAGCATGGAATGATCCATTTTGAACCTTTTCTTTAGATCTGGAAGCCTCTATTGATATTTCCTGAAGCCTTTTTGCTTTCTAAAGATAGTCAGAAAAAAGGTAAAATTGTTTTAATCTGCATTAATTGTGTCATTTGCACTCGTTTGAAAATACACAAACAAAAAGACAAAATAAATGAGGTTATAGTTCTATTTGCCTTTAATTGTAAGTACCCTTCCCGTGGTTTTTGACTCTTTCTTGTACTGAGGACCCTAAAACAGAATAAATGGACATGGCATTGCAAGGGTGGGAAGGGAATCCCCGCTTGCTGAGACCTGCGGGCTGTCTTCTGTGCAATGCAGCCCTGGGTGCTGTGAGCCTCCATGGCCACAAGAGCACACTGCTGCCTCACGATCAGCTTTCACCCCACGCAGAGCACACAGACACCTCTCCAGGCAGACCCAGCCGTACTGAGGCATCACGACACAATCTCAATACATCCCAGGTGAACGACTTCATGGCTTTCTTCCCTGAACTTCATGAGCTTTTAGTCAGCCCATCTGTCCAGCTTCTGAACAGTAACCCTACCTCCCAGCACATGGATTGCTTCCTCCAGTTCAGTGTCACAGAATTACAGAATCACAGAATAGTTTGGGTTGGGAGGGACATTAAAGTTTATCTAGTTCCAACTCCCGTGTTGTGGGCAGGGACACCAGACCAGGTTGGTGAGAGCCCCATCAGAGCCCCATCCAGCCTGGCCTTAAACACTTCCAGGGATGGGGCATTCACACCTTGAACTTGATGAGGATGGATACTGATCGAATACCCAAATCACTAATGAAAATGTTAAATCAACACTATATAATCAACCTAGTAATTAACTGAGGAATATCACTCAAAACTGACCACTAGTTAAATTTAAGTTGCTGACCACTGTCCTGTAAAGCCTATTAGTCCAGTCAGTTTTTCACACAGCTTGTAGTCCACCTGTATGTAATCTAGTCCACATATCCCCATTTTGACTACAAGAATGCTATACAGGACCATGCTGAAAACCTTGCCAAAGCCATCCACCTTCCTCTTTCTCTGGGACAAATAACTTTATCACAGAAGGGAACTATGTTGGCAAGGCATGATTTGTCCTTGGTAGATCCATGACAGTCTATACCAATCTCCTTCCTTAGGTGCCTAAAACTGCTTCCCAGGGACTCAGTTAAAACTACTGAGTCTCTAGTTCTTCAGATCCCTTTTTTGGCCCTTTTTCATTTCTATTTCTAGCATACATCTTTCCATAGGCCAGGGAGGTGCTTACATAGAAAGAAAACTGTTCTCCTTTGCAACTCCTTTGGGAAATGAAGAAAAATTAAATTTAGCTGCCAAAGATTTTCTTTTAAGTCTGATTTCGTTCATTTTCCAACTTAATCTGGTTGCCAAACCAGGACTCTAATAATTTTTATGTTCTTTTGGGAAAGCACAAATATTGCTAGAAGAAACTCCTTCAACATAAAATATTTCCCATCCTGAAAGATGTTTGCTGTCCTAAAAAAAGTGAATGAAGAATTAGAGAAAAATAAAGCAAAGTAAGAATGAACAGACTTGTAGTTTCAACAGTTTCGTAAGAAATACACATATATACACCCACCCCTCAATTGCAAGTGACAATGTTGATCCCCAGTTTGTGATTGTAGGCAGAAGAATCACAGATTGTATAACTTTTCCAATACATCTTATGGTTACTTCTTCTATGTCTGTGTGAATTTAAAATTTACTGTCACTTCTACTTGAATATCCACATAATTAATTACGAAATGTGTTTGGAACTTCACAATTATTATAACTACATCATGAATGTAAATTTTTTGCTCCATCAGGTTTCTTACCTTCAGTGCCTCATAGTTTGATGTCCGAGTCAAGAAATCCTCCCAAGATTTATTTATCAATTCTCTCTGTGTACGGGTAGCTTGGATCTGTAACATAAATGAGATTTACAGGATGCAACAAAATCCTGTTCTCCTAATCTCTTCTGATTTCATTGCTTGTGATGTTAGAAAAGAATGTTCACCTATGCCCCTTTGGCTACCTTAGCTCATCCCTCTCACCTGAGATTGGATAATAATGTTCTAATAAAGTACTTGCCCTGTAAAACATTCACTTACGCACTGCCCTTAAAAACAAAGAGAGGCTTACTTTGTGCAAACTAATTTTCCTCTCTTCCAACACATATGTTAGACAAGGCCCAGCTCTTTCAGGAATACTTTCTGTATATTCTTACTCTCAAATGCTGAATAAAATAGATAGAATCAGTTCAGGTGACAAAAGTGCAGTCATCATAATGCAGGACAATCCCTCAAAACATTAGCATGAGATTTCAGACAACTGGACCAACTGATCTTATTTCTCAGAAAGCAGGAGAGGGTGAGACAATAGATAAGCAAAACCACCAAATGTTTACCTAATAACCAAAGCTGGAAAACGTCTGTACCTTCTCATTCTCAGCATGCTGGGAAGCACAAAGCCTTACTTTCTGAAGTAAAAGCTTTGTGAATATTCAGCAAGGGAGCTTATAATAGAGACTTATATTTCATTTTAAGAAGCAGGTGTAGTTGCAATAGGTACTTTGTATTGTTATCTGCTACAGACGAACACAGGTGCAACTCTAGTAACATAATGATCATTTCTTGTTACCCCATTGCTGATTCATCGCTGATGATACTGCTTCATTTTTTCACGTTGCTCTCTAAATACTGTGGAAATTATACAAACTGAGAGGACTGAGGTTAACCTAATTTAATTTAAAGTTAAAAGTTTGCTGCTGAGACAGATTAAAACATTTTCAAGCAGTGTACACATACAGGATTCTCAACATTATAATAAGAAAATCTGCACATAAATGGACAAAAAATCTTACGTGGGCTTTCCTTATTTAAATACTCCTTGTCTTACTTCTTTATATGTTTTTTCCTCCTCTTGGATTTTGTGTTGGTGTTGACTTTCAAGCACTTCAGTTTGCAGAGCAACGACTGTTTTTCCAGTATCTTCCAACACCTTTGAAATAGCTTTCAAGGTTCTCTCATCTGATGTAATAGGCCTGAATTCTTCTTTTATTTCTGCACATATTTCACTCCAAACCTCTCCAACCTGTGCGTGAAACATACACCACACTATTTGATATTTATCTCATTTTTCAGTTCCAATTATCCAAAATAATATAGTGCAACCATCTCTCTCCTTATTGTTGTCCGAATTCCCAGAATTTTTATGCAAGGTTAGACTGCACTAATACTATGCCAAATTCATTCATGATAAGCTTCCCTAAGCCTTCCCAAGTCCAAACTTGATTCCAAAGAGCAGTAACAAGAATGCTGATCACTACAGAAATTCAGAAGAAACAGAGATAGCTCCAAGATACCAAATTACAAGAGCAAAGTGTTGAGTCCTACTGCCTACTTCTTAAAATCTCAAATTGCAGACATTATTAGAGCAAACTGCAACATCAGCCATCAATGGAAGCTGGAATTATCAACCAAAGACTGAGTCTTGCTATTTCTTGAACACTGCAAGCTCTCACAGACTTTGTTCCTAAGCATAAAATTATCATAAACTAAAGCATCTTTTGAGCAAGACAGCTCTCAAAAAGCTTGTTATAATGCTCTAGTTTCCTGTAGGCACATCATTTTAAATTTTACACAGAACGGATGGATGGATGGATACTGCATGTGGGGATAAAGATAGGAAAGCACAGAAGAACTTTTATAAGAATGTGTTTTTAATGTCATTTTTAATAGTGTCCCCCTAAATTGACCTTACTGCATGAGGACACAGTCCTACTCTCCAGTCCTTCTCCAATTTCTTACTCCTGGCACATTCCTATCTTGATCTAGCAAACAGTTAGAACTATTTTTTCCTGAGTTATTTTTAACTAGCATTAGTTTCTAGTCTTATTTTCTGCATGGTCACAAACATTTGTAGCAGTATGAAGCAAGAACCTGGGGATTAAGGCAGTGTTGGAGGCGGGATTGTTTCTTTTGCTGGTCAATACTGGCTTTCACTATGTGAAATTATAGGTGACTTGTAACAGAGGAGACAGCTTTTGAAGGGTTATTTGTTTGTTGTGTCCTGAGATATACTTCCTGTTTCTGGGAATGCAGGTACAGTAGTAATATTTGCTTGAACTATACTCACTTTAAAGTCAATATAACGTTGTATAATAGCAAGTGTAACCAAATCCTTAGCAGACAAGCCAGGTAAATTTTCAAAACCTAAAAGAATATTAATCACATCAGTATGATGAATTTATCTTAAAATATAATATTCTAAAAGAAGACATCTTGTCATATAAACACATGCAAAATCTTCATCACACATACACCAGTCAGTCACTCTTGATCCTGAGCAGGCTTTTGCTGATAAAACCCTCCTGTTTCTCCATAATACATTCTCTCTGTAGTAAAATCTTTACTTATGAATGGCTCCGTCAGCCTTCCAATCACTTGGCAGGCCGGGATGCTACACTTTTGTGGTAAGGGTTTGATTTTTGTTAAAACAAACAGTTGAGTCTACAGATCACAGGTTCTAGGGCAGCAGTTCAGCACATAGAGAGTTTGCTTTAACTGTGAAGGAGCCAACAGGAAAATTATACTAGTGCTTTGTTCCAAAGCTGTGTAATGAGGGTGTCCTCCATCTTGTAGACTTGTCTTCAGCAGAATGCCTTGAGCATCATGACTCCATCTTTAAAAAATGTTTCCAAAATGTGTAAAAGGATAAGGGAGGGAAGTATAGTTGCTGAGACTATGTTTCATTTTTTTTTTGCACACTGAATGATAATGGTACTTAATTTTAAAAAAATCTAAATATAGTCTATCAAATCTCTTTCTAGACTTCATCATATCATCTGTGTGGTAACTGGGAAAGTAGCATCTGTCTAGAGTATAATTACATCATATTTTGAAGCTAAGAAATACTGTAAATAAAGACCATTTACCACCACTGCTTTTCTAGATCATCATGTTACAGGCTGTTATTGTGCTTAATAGTAAGACGAAGTTGTAGAGAAAAGACTATAAAATATTTCCATATGTTATTATCTACTTTCATATCATTTCAGTACTTCACAGGAGACAGTACAATGTATATAACTAATATGGAAGATACCTGTGAATATAGGAGAAAGCTGGAAGAAAATCTTATGCCTCTTTATTTTAGTAAAGAATCCAGCTCTGATCCAACATTTAATATAATTAGCACTACTAAAATTAGTAAGAACCTGGGTTACAACAGAGGAGCAAGTAGCTATAGATTATTAGATAAACTAAGGATGTTTCCAAACCAGTTCATTCTCTAGGTAAAGCAGAGAACTGGATGAAGCAGTCTCAGAACAATTATTGGTTATCTTTGAGCCTGCAGATGATGGACATGAAAACAAAAATAAACCTAAAAAAAACCCCCTGAAACAAATAATTAGACAAATAATGTTTATGCAGCTAAATGTTAACAGTAAAAAAATTAATATCCAACATGAATTACTGAAAACTAAGACCCAACTTTTGTCTACAGACGGAAAAAAAATCTCATGGATATGGAAGAATTTATCACTTATCTTATCTGACTTCAGTTTAGGTTTTAAGACAAGGGTATAATGAGTATTCATATTCTGTGTGCAAACGAAAAATTAGGAGGAACTGCCACATTTTGAAAGAAAAGATTAAAATACAAATTACTCTTGCCACTCTGAAAAATTATCTAAAACCAGAGAATTTAATTCAGTAAGGACAAATAAAAAATTCTAACTGTAGGAATAGCCATCTGTACAAATCCAGGATGGTAGATGACTGTAGAACATTCTAGGTTGAATGAGCAAACAGTATCATGTCCCTAGGAATACAGCTATTGTTACATTAATGTCTGAATGTTTATTTACAAGATATGTAGAGTAACATAATTCTATTTGGCTGTAAGGCTTCTGCTGGAGTACTGTGTTCAGTTTTGGGACACTACAGACTAAGAAGAATTTGAATCAATCGGAAAGACTCCAAAAAAAAAGATTAATTAGAGGTTATGTTAGAAAATGCAATCAATGAGTAATATCTTTCTAAATCTAGAGAAATAAATGTAGAAGTACTAAAAATATGTGAAAGAGATATTGTGTGTGGGAAAATAAATTGCAGAGAATTTCAAGCAAATTTTAGGTTTAGTCCTAAGAAAACTCTTCCTAGTGGTAGGGGCAGCAAAGTAGTGGGGAAGTCTTGAAATCCCAATCAAGAGGGGCTTTTAAAAACATAATGAGCAAGCATCTAATTAATTAGAGAGTACTGATGATGCATCACAATGTTTCCTTTAACCTTGTTTTTTTTATAGTGACTTTATCAATCACCAGTGAACAAGTTCAGTTTAATGACAAATATGACACTGACAAGGCAATTCATTTGTCTTACCTAGCTTGCAAAATAATGAATAAATTTTTGCCCGTATGCTCTCTGAAATTTCCATGATGGCAAAGCTGGGACAGTTGGCAGGCACAGGAATGATCTTTTGCTGTTTCTGGAAGCTGGTAGCAATAGGTCTCTTAATGTCTAATAATATAAAAACACAAAACCAGAGCAGAAGAATGAAGAGGTAGTAGGTTCCCAAACTTAGAGGAAATCCATCTTACTTTGTGGACATCATGTAAATAATTTTGATTGTTTGGCCAAGAATTTGAACATAATTTGGGTCAGGAAATTTTAATTAGCATGACTAAAAATTTGTGAGAACAGCACTCACTTCTTTTTACAACATATAACAAAACACAATGCCTATCGTGGAAGAAATTAAGTAGTTTAACTGTCCAGCATTAAAAAAGCTGGTCATGGTTCTGTTCAATACTTGGTTCATTCCCAGTTGCTGTAGAAAATGCTATATAGTGGCCAAAATTAAATGAAAATAAATGAATAAATAAAATGAAATAGAAAATAAATGAAACAGAAGATATTTTTGGTTTGGTAAGGATTACAGTGTAAAGCTATTAAATGCTGTTATTTACTGTCATCAGGATTCAGACTACAAAAGAATATAATGTCATTATTTTACTGGTCACAGTTTCACATGCATCATAAAACTTACCAACAATCATTCCATATTGATCACGTTTGACTCCCAAATCCAACTCCTCCTGTCTCCATAACTGTATTAGAAGGTTAGCTGCTGTTTGATCTCTCTTCCCTCGCCAGATACTCATGTGCAAAGTGGTTTTAGGGTTGTCACAAAATTCAACCAAGATTCCAAGAATTATATTGCACAGGTTCTTTTCCTTTAACTTGGTCAAGGAAAAAGTAAAGAAAGTTTTAAACTGTTCAAAACACAGTGATGTCTACCTTCTGAGAAACCGTGTAATATTTAATCATGTAACTGCAAGCTTTTCACCACTAGTATTTGCACAAAACTCGTGTAAAAACTTGTAAACCCTTAAAGTTTCTGGAATCTTGCTATGCAAAGTTTCATAAATCAAGGAACGTGAGGGGCATGAGTGTAGGATCATATAAGATGCACATTCCTGTGTGAAGAATTACACAGTAGGTTTTGTGTACATGTCTCCAGGATCACGTGCTGGAGAATACACTACTACCAAGGTTTACTGTTGTAAGAAACAGACTCGGAAGGCAGAGGCTAAGCAGTACCAAACAGCACATCTTCTGTTTTGTGGCCAGATCTTTTGGCAGCAGCTGAGAGGAGGCAAGGGCTTCAAACTGAAAGAGGGTAGGTTTTGATTAAGTATTGGGAAAAAATTCCTTACTTTGAGGATGGTGAGGAACTGGAACAGCTTGCCCAAAGAAGCTGTGGATGTCCCAGCCCTGAAGGCTGGATGGGACACAGGCTGGACGGGGCTTTGAGCAACCTGATCTAGTGGAAGGCGTCCCTGCCTGCCATGGCAGAGGAGTTGGAACTGGATGATCTTTAAGGTCCCTTCCAACCCAGGCCATTCTATGATTCTGTTATTCTGAGGGTCTGCAGCCTTGCACTGCAAGAATATCAGGGGCTGACAGTTCAACCAGTAAGAATGAGGAGTGAATGAACCAAGGAAGGTGCAGTTTTATTTCCTAAGAGGTGAAACGTCTGTGCCAGCTCTGGGTCCAAGACCCACAGAAGTAGTTATACCCATGAGACACATGTACAAAGTAACTTCAAACATAAAAACTGTTAGAGCCATCAAGTGTTCTTACTAACTTCAATATGAAGAAGTGAAGTGCTTTTCTAAACAGACGTGCCATCCAAACTAAGAGCATAGTTTGAGTTTTCTTTTAAAAAATAGTATAATTATGTTAAATTAAAAACTCCCTCTGTCAAAAATGTATAAAGAAAAAAAGAAAAAAGATACAGGGAAAATCTATACAATAATTTCTGAGCAGATATCTGGGTCTGTCTCAGGGAATTAAATACACTGATTTTTTGGGTTTTTCTTTTTGTAGTATAACAGTCTTAGGAGATACTGCAACAAAAATAATGCAGTTTTCCATGTTGTTTTCCTACTCTTTCATTCTACAAAAGCAATAATAAAAATACCTACTGCCAACAAATCCAGAAGGAGAAAAATGCCCTGTTTTTCAATAAAATAGTCTTCTGCAATGTAACATCCAATGACACAGGACCTTAAACAGAAATAATTTCACTTATATAGAAACACTTTTATGCTTCAGAACATTCTACAACCATCTAATTTATTTTGCTGAATTGCATACCATTTGGTATGCAATATGCAATATGCTTCATACCTTCAGGGAGTAGAAAAATCGTGTTTCACGTGCCTTTTCATTTACACCTATAACTAAATATACCCTGCTTGACTGCTCTTTCTTCTCCTGCAGGTGGCATACCTTCCTTGAAGCAGCCTAAGAAATTTGGCAGGTTCACAATGAATTGGGAGTATGTATTTAAACTGAAATTAAATCAGTAACCGAGCTTAAAATTTAACCAGATCATGTCCCTAATCTGGTTTATTGTAGGGCTGTGTGAATATTTCTGCCAGCAAAATCAAGGAGGTGAGTCAAGCAAGACTTTTTTTTGGCAACGGTTTGCTTCTCCCAGATTAAAATTATCATAAAGCCAGCATTCATGTTGCTGTTGCTTCCTTATTTCTTCAGCTATGGTCATTAACAGAGAAACTAAAGAGATCTCCTGTATCAGTATTTTCTTCCAGCAAACATATTTGGTTTTCAATGTATTTATCAACCTCTGCCTTAAAACAAATTAACTTTTTATTTTCCTCCTATGTATTGGCAATCTTTAAAATATTTCTAGCCCAATATAGCCAGTTTACAAAAAATTCTTATGCTTACACAGTTTTTTGTTAATATTGGTCTATTCTTGCCTACTGTTTACTTCTCTAAAGTTATTTACAGACTCTAACCATATGCATCTCTTGGAAAGTCTTGAGCAACTCTGCATGCCAGAAGGTCACTGTGTGGGGAGTGAGGATGTCATACTGAATCCATATTTAGAATATACTGCATGTAAGATTTTCTATTTCTTTTGCATAATTTTTAATTAGTCAAATTTTATGAAGAATTTTTATACATTATAAATAGAAGAAAGGCCTACATGTGCAGAGAAAGGTCATAGCACTGCAGACCTAAAAAATACAAGACTTGACATTTTTCTGAGTTACTGCTGCAAAAATACTTCACTAACCACAAGCAGTCGAGTGCACTGAAGAGGAGGGAATTGTGGCCTAATCCACTATATAACTTCTCTGGCTCCATCTTAAAGAATGGGATAAGTATAGCAATTCCTTCACAGCTGAAGAGCTCCTGTTGAAATATTAATTAAAGCAATGTTTCTTAAGCAATACTTACTAAATGTAAACATGTAAGAAAATACAATGGAAACTGGGAAAGGTAAATATTTATATTATAATAAATTTGGTTCACAAGAGCAGGAGATACTCCTTATAAATAAGAAAAAGAGATTTTCAGTTTTTCCAAAGTGCTAATTCATTTCTTAATACACTTCCATATATCAATTTCAAAATTATGTAACTTAACAATCAAATAGGCTCAACACTTGCTAGTGTTTTTTTTTTTCATTTTAGCTGTGTCAAGAAACATGACTTGTTAACAATGAACTACAGTTGACATCTGCTTTTGAATTTAAACAGAAAAAAACAGTGTCCCTTAAATGAAAACATAATGTGTTTTGACATTTTCTGCAAAGTATAAGGTAGAAAATACATACCTTTCTGTGGAGATCATTTTCACAGAGAAGAGACAAAATAAATAATGTATCCGCTTGGATTTCCAGTAGAATGGTACTTTCTTTCTCTTTAGATTTGTTTGCTGCATACTTTAAGATGTCTGTAAATGGATATATTTTATATATATGAATGCCCCTATACACAAGTCAAAATTCTATTACAGTGGCTGCTTTTGAAAAAACTCAAATTTACATGAAAGAATTTTTAAAGTAAGTTCAGTTTTATCTCCTGTGTTTTTATAATAGCTTACAGAAGCGCAGCACTCTGATGTTGCAGTTTCATGGCCTTTACTCTTACTGCAAGTTCATGACAGCAGTTTGCACTGATTTGTCCCTTGTTCAGACTCTGTGCTGCCCCTTGCATTGTGCCCGTGCAAGGAATTCAGGGAACTGATCTGAATTGAGGAACTCTTAGAAAAAGACAACAAACTTATTGGTTCACTCTACTGCCCAGCTTCACAAACGTTCGTACTGACAGTGGAAATGTGGGAAAGACATGAAATACCACCATTGCTGAGAAAACTTGTCTTGGAACCACTATGTGGAAGAGGGCATTCATACCCAAAGCTCTCCTAGAGTAAGAAAAGTTACTTGATTCTGATATGTAAGGTAATGTGTTAATTTTGCTTTCACTAAAAGCTGTAGATTTCCACCGAGTTTTCGCTGGAGTTCAGCTGAGGCTATAAAATACTTAATTTCTAGGCTTTTTATTAGAACATACTCTTTGAATTCCAAAGGATCTTTCCTGTTTTGTTTCCTTCAGAATACTGAAAACTTTCTGTTATTTTAAGAAAATAACTTAAACCAGTTTGTTCTGGAACTTAAACCAAAATTTAACAGTAGGTATGTGTTACTGAACAGGAAATGAATGCTCTAAAATTGCAGGAGCAGTGGTTAAGCAGTTTTGTTCTGCCTTTTTTTTTTTTCATGTTCATATAAAGATACCTTGTTATTAGTTTTATTCTGTGCTAAAGAGGAGTTGTGGAAAGCAACACTGCAATAGACTTAGATGGAAAAATACTGGTGGGCTGGAGTTTCTGGGGACTACCACAATGAAAACAAGATGTACCAAATGCAGTAACATAAAGCAAGAAGAGGAAGCTTTTGTTCTGAAATTAAACACCTAGACTTTTAAAACTGTCTGTTTTGCTTAATTCATTCAATGGGTGTTGAAATATAAAAAAAATTAAAATCAGTTACATTTTGGATTAATTGGTAGAGGTTTTTTAGTTTTTCAGAAGTCAAAGGAATAACACACTAAAAGCACAGCACCCAAAAATGCATGAACATTCTTAGTGTCAACAGAAATGTGCTAATTAAAGAACAGCAATACAAATTGTGCTTTACCCAGTAGCTGGCTAATTGCTCCCTGGTCACACAAATTAATGTTCACAGCATCATCATAAAGGGACACAACAAATCTCAGCACTCGGAGGCCATAGCGCATTTGTGCAAGTTTGTTGCCACGACCACCTGTTCCATGGAAACTGTTACCTTGACCAAAGAAAGGATCTATGGAGAAATCACAATGAATAGTGGTTTTGGCAAACAGTGTACGTTCAGAATAATAATGTGCTCAGGAAAAATAAAACAAAAAAACTCTCCAAAACACAACAACAACAAAAACCCCCAAACCCCCTTGAAGTTAGAAATGATTCTTGTTAAAACCATCTAGTAATAAGCCTTTCTGTGTAGGACTATACTTTTTACATGCATAAGAAAGGTAAGATTTTGGTCAACATTTAAAATTATTATACATTTTTTAACCTTACTAGGTTCATGAGCAGTTTTCAAAACTCAAAATATGTTCTTTAGCATGACATTTAGTATCAACATTTTGATCTCCATTCAACCCAAATAAAAATTTCTTCCCAGGAAGACATACCAATGTTACGATGAAAAATATCTATCCTTAGAAATCTGGTCAACAAAACTGAGTGCACTTAGTTATCTTTTCGCTTAGCCCACACTCTTACCTGATGCCCAGAAGCCAGCCTTAGTTTCACTGTGCACAGCTCTGAGTTAACATGTCCTGTCTCATGGCAGGAATTACTGGTTGGACTTCTTCCCACAAGTGAAGTGTCTGGCTCACTTAGAACACAGACAGCAGAGGTGTTTGGCTGCCCATACAGATGAAGGAATATCAATATAGTGGTACACAGGGGAAGGGGAACCAGCTTATCCGTCAGTAGAAAAAAAAAAGGATGGCTGTTTTTTGGAAACATTTGTTTCCTAAGTGACCTATTGAAAAAGAATCATTCTGACATCATGAGTTTTACATTTTCCTTTCCAGTCAAAGAAAGTAAGTTCAGCTGAACTGTTTTGAGATTACCTATGTGTGAAAGCCATGAGCACCCACTGACCTTGGCCTATACACCATTCTAGGAACACAAGGAGAAGAGTATTCGCTTGGCAGGACAAATATTTATCTACTAACACAGGAGCCACTGAAGCTAAAACAGCGATTGCATGAAGCTGTAATTCTTCATATTGGGCAGCAGACCAGTCATGAAATCCAGGCTTTTGATTTGGTTTTACATAAAAAAGCAAAGCTGGCATCACATGATTTTCACTGAGGAGCTGCAGAGTTCAGACAAAGAAAAACAGAGACAGTTTACAGGTTTCACATGCAAATAAGAAAAATCTAAAGCATGAGTCAACTTTATCTGTCCTACACTAACAAAATTATTTTTTTATTGAGAAATTATGTCATGAACACTACAAGTACAGGCAAACTCTTTTTATATTCTGTAGCTTTCCCACAGACTGTGGTTTGTTAAATTTTATTATGTTCTTCAGGTGTATTTCAGTAATGCTCTAGAGTACTTGTCAGCAATTTTCCTAGCATGGTCCAAGTTTGTAACTTTCTAAAATAGAAATTGTATGCTGCTTTCCAACAGCAGGACTTGGTCTGAAGCTATGTATGAATTCTTGATTTGGAGAACAGGTAATTTCAGTGTACTGGACTATGCCAGATGGAAAGATAAGTAAAATTCTTGTGATTCCTTTGTCTCTTTTTTTTTTTACTTCTTATTTCTGTTCTATTACAACTTACCTGTGCAGCAGATGAGTCTTTAGATAAGATTCCTATTACATTAAATAATAACTTCTTCATCTCAAAGTCCTCATAAGAGCAGTTAAGTTTAAAACCTTTTACCAAGGGATTGGGAAGTTTAACTGTGAAGGAAATTGTAGATAAGTTAAAAAAATCATAATTAAAAGCAAAAATTGTGTAATTATGCAGTATGGAATCTCTTACCTTCAGTAAATGTTGCAAGTACTATTAAGAGCTCTGCAAATCCACTTTCCTAATAGGTATTCAAAAAACATACATTAATTAAATTAAATTGCAGTGACATTAAGACTTATGATTTAATTTTGGTTTGGCCTTTTTCTTCAGAACACAGGGTTTAATGTATCCTATGGCAGAATTTAATCAAAGAAGAGCTCAACCATTTGGACATTATACAATAATAACTAACTGCAGTCCTAAGGGTAAAATTAGTTAAACCCATGTTTCATTTAGTACAAGTCTGAACTTCTACAGGGAAGTCCCAAACACACATATTTGCTACTAAAATCTAACATAAGAAAACCATATTCTCAGTGCTCTTAGAGCTGTGTTTTTTAAAATGCATTTGTTCATGTTTTACATCAGGGTCATCAGTACATATAATTTTGTGGCTTCAGTTATGCAGACCAATACACTTCAAGTTCAGTACACTTACAAGTAAACATAAGAAAACTGCACGTATGGGCAAGAAGAACTTACCAATATCACATATGAAAAGCTCAGAAAATAAAATCTCCTAAATCATAGCTCCTAGAGAGCTAAGAGAAGGACAATAATGTCTAATATAACTATGGATAAGACCAAACGCAGGAGGTGTCTATGCAGCACATTAGAGGCAAAAGAGTTTGGTTTCTGAGGTAAGCAATTAGCAAAAAGACAGTTTTATTCTAACGCAGAGAAATAATTAATATCATTATGAACTTTACATATATTTTACAGTTTGCTTGTTATTAGAAAACTGTTTTCCTTTTCAAAGGCACAGATTCTTACGCTGATTTCTGAACTATGTAAAATACAAGACTGACTTTACTGAGGTTGGATAGTATATTAACAAAAAAAGGAAACATTCTGAACCAAATTTCTCTAATATTTTCTATAAGGCAGGATTAAATGGTAATGTTAATGTTTTTTCTACCTGGTATTTACACCTTGTAAAATCTCTACGCAGGCTGAGAGTAAAGAAGCTAAATTAAATTGTTTTAATATTTTCTTTGCATAGAAACAATTTTTCTTCATTTTAGTACAAGGAATTAAAAATACATATCCTGTTTACTTATCTTGTAGGAAAAAAATGCCCTGTTTCTACAGCCATATAAATAATTTGAATGTTTTAGACATCAAATATGTTGCTGCAATAGTATAACAGCCATTTCATACTAGTTAGTGTTAAATGAAAAGCTTGAATGAAAAGTCTGTAATCTTCATTACAGACTATAACATCTGTTTAGTAACACAGCCAAATGGAAAACTTCTGTTCAAGAAGAAAGTAATATATTCCTGAACAGCCAATAGATCCACAGGGATTTGATTGCTTAATTATTCAGTATGTATGTCACTACTTCATTTGAAGTTCTAAATCTTAACTGTAAAACAAGAGACTAAAGGAATATTAATGTCTATAAAAAGATAATTTCTGTGCAAGTTTCTCATAAAAATTCTGGAATATTACAAAAGAATGAGTCATCTACATTTCAGGCAAGTCATGATAGTGCATTATGTGACGCAGTCTTTAGAAGAATTTATGTGCCTCTTTTTAACTGAATCTAAGTAATTATTTTCTCAGAATCTTACTTAGAGCTCCTGAGCTGATTTTTGGACAACCCTTCTTGTTCCAGTTGAGGGACACATTGAATTTGGGACATCTGAATACAGCCTACATCTTCAAACAACAAATGAGATTTACTGCGAAACTCATCATAGGAGAACGGCACATTCAAGAATCCATACAAGAATATAAGAGTTAACATTAACTTTTGCACATAAATAATGTTAATGCAATTTTCTAAGTATTAAATAAAGTTGATGCTAGTATTCCGGGCTAATGACCTACAGATTTTAAGTCTCTTTGAGGTAAAGACAGTTGCAGAAAGAAAAAATGTTTTCTTGCTCAGCAAATCGAAGAAAGAAAAAAGCACTGGAGACACAGTAGAAAAAAATATTAGAACCCTAATGGGGAAGAATACTGAGCCTATAACAGCAAAGGAGAAGTGATTAGTCTCTGGAATACAGCTCTAAATACTTACAATCATGGGTGCTGCAGGGTTTTCAGCTATTAATGTGGCAATCACCAAGAGGTCATTCCGTAGTTGATAATCGCAGTGCCGGAAGCCACGCCTGAGAAGGTCTACAAATACTTCTTTCAAAGCACTTAGAAGAAAATGAAATGCATTTTACCTTTTCCTTTGATATTTTAATGTTAGACAGCTCTACGTATATGAATCCTCATTCAACATCATACTTTTCAAAGCCTTAGGGTTTAACTGCGAGAGAAATGACTTAAAACTTTATTATGAAATAGATTCTTTTGGGGACCACTAGACATCCAAGTTATTCATATATGCAAGATGCATGTATTAAAAATTGCACCTTCCACTGTTTGTGTTATAATTAATTATTACGAAGACACAGTATTTACTCAACTGTGGAACTGGACATTGCTGAATGATTATTGAGAAGAAACAGTCTAACTCACTAAGGAAGAACCTGTTATTTACTCCAGCAGAGGATCTAGAAATAAACCTTGTATATCATGGCATAGAAATTCCTTCTAATTTTATAACATAAGCACTTCAACAGTGAAGGAATACTGGCCTGTTGAGCCTAACATGGGAGCCTGAAAATGCTGCAATTAACTTTCTTATGGTACAAAGCAATAGATAGGGCTATTTCTCCCGCACTATGCAGCAGAGCACCTTGTTCTCACCCTGTAACAGCAACAACTGTGTTAATACTGAAAACCTAATGAGGATGTAATAAGAGACCCATTTGCATTTCTCTCAGTCAATTTCAAACAAAATGCTACACAATAGAATGCTTTAGATGTCTCCAAAATTACAATATTAATTCATAAAATGCTCCATGTACTTACTGTACACATTCCAAGCTACTGAGCTGATTAACAACTTCTTCTTTTGAGGTGTTTTCTAGCAGGTTCCATAGGATATCTGAGGAACGGAACACCAGCTGTCCTGAGGGATCGGCACCATTCAGATACAAACAGAGCCTGCTGGCTGCTTGGGCCTTCACCATTAGTCTGCAATTTCTTTCTGAAATTATGAAAATCCGAGTAATTAATTCTCTGTAGGTCAGTAATTGTTTCAGGCATGTTCACAAAACAAATGATCTAAGATCAGTGGTAATGAGATTATTGAAAGAACAGTTTGTACTAACCAGAGATGGAAAGATGCTGGAGAGCTTTAAGTACCCATAACTTCTCAGTAAGTTGATTTTCAACTAATGCTAGTGACAAAACAAGAGTTTCTGCTAATCCTCCTACTTCAGCCATCTGGATTTTATAGCTTGCACTTGTTGGCTGGTAACCTGCACATACAATAGCTTTAGTTATAATGCCATAAATACTCAGAATTTTGGTTTCTTCAAAAAATATTCATCCTTTCTCAAGAAAGGATTGAGAATCATGTATTACATTGCAAGCAGTTAAGAAAAACAATCCAATACACAAGATCTGCTTTTCTTATATCTGATTACTGCCTAAAACATATCCAACAGACTCACTCTTTTACCAAGAGTGAGTCCAACAGACTCACTCACAGATTTAAATGCTACATAAACAAATTAATTGTTTCTTAGAATTTAGACAACGAAAGCAAAAGCAGGGTTATAGAGGTGAAAAACTTTCTTCAGTCATGCAGGAAGTTGCTGGTGCACAACCTAGTTCTCTTCTGTAGCCTGTTCACTAGAGAATTATTGCATTCTATCATCATATTACTTAAAATAGGTGAATCCAAACTTTTGATTTACAAGGTTGACTTTCTAATGTGTCCATTTTTACTTTTGTCCATGCACATGCAAATCTGTATTTCATTACTGAATTATGGGGAAGGTGAAGCATTGAGAAAATAAATTTATATTTATATATGATAACTCATGAAAGTTTATCTTAAACAGCTTAAATATATGTATGTGTATATATTTAAATATATATATGTCAAATGTCATGAAGTACAAGATTGATAAATACAGATAATGAAAATGGTGAAATGAACTTTAACTAAGCATAAACTCTGACAGGCTCCAAGCTGATATTACTTTACAGATAAGAGAACTCTGCAGGGTCAAACTTCGGCAAGATTTACATATATGCTTAGAGAGGAAATAAAAATTAATTCCTTGTACATTGATGAACTTATTTCAGATTTAGAATATGCACCTCAATAAAAACATGTTAATTGCACATTTGCCAATTCTATATATGCTGTATATTTAATATATGAGATACAGTAACCATAGTTATAAAGAAAAATTAATCGATAGCTAATTAAAAGAGGCACTTCAAAGTAGCTGGGATATTTAAAAAGTAAAAATACTGTGCTTTACCTGAAAGTAATTTTCCTGGTAGCTCCATATTATAAAAGCTAACAATACACTTACAGATTTGTATTTTAACTTGAGACCTTGGCACTCTCATCAAGTAACCTGTCAGAAAGAGAAAAAAACGTAATTTACAGACTTCATAATTTTTTTAGAAAGTATTAACACAGTATTCTTCTTTTTATAGCACTTAGTATTACCTTTGGTCACATCCCCTACAAATCTGTAATTTCAGGGAAAGTTTATAAAATATTCAAGAGACAGAGAGTTCCACACTGGAGAGGACAAAGGGGTCTTAGAGGAGTAGCATAAGTTTAATCAAGAAGTTACTATCTGTGTTTTATGGCTACAGACACTTCTAAGACACTGGATGTTATTCCAGAAGCTGTGGAATTCTGAGGAAAGCTACTACACTAAGCTCTTGTCAATCGTTACCATGTCATTAGAAACTCTTCTTCTAAGCAGATATGATATGAAATGAAGGGAGCATAGAAAGAGATCTTTTTCACAAGTTAAAGAGAATTTCATCTACAGATAACAGCACGTAATATGAATAACACAAACAATCCTTCCCATTTTAGTGTCTTTTTGGACAAGTAACTAAAGAGAACCTAAGTAACTAAAGAGAACCTGGAACCACTTGCAAACAAGTGGTCATTCTGCTCTCTACTTGGATTTGTGAAAATAAAGACTTCTAAAAGTATTTTTTTACCCATTTCAAGGACATTTCTTTCATGCGTGACAGGCTGATTATGCTACTTTTCTACCATTTATGTCTTACTATTAACTGAGCTGTATTATCACTCTTGCTCTATTCTGAATCCTTTTTACCTACAGTGCCTACAGTATTTTCTTCGAAAATCACAAATGTGACATGAAAGAAAACGTAAAAGGGTCATAAAAAGATATTTTGGTATTAAGAGGTCCAGTGACATTAAGAGATGACTTTGACACCTTTTCCTCAACAGCACTCCTAAAAGAGATTTCTGAAAGACAGATGGCTCAGATGCAATGGGAAGCTGCAGCCAGAAACTACTGCTCTTAGTAATGCATGGCATTAAACTGTCTTGTACTTTGCCTTTGTAGGTGATAATTCTCAGGCTTTTGGGTTTTGAAGGTTTGAGCTGGAAGTCAGAAGTTACTGTTTCTCACTGGTGTCTTCCATTTGGTTTCAAAGAAGCAAGAAGGATACATGTTCCTCGCATCCCAGGTTTCAGTGTTTACAGTAATACCCCCATTTCTCAGATCGAAATGAAATGAAACAGGCTATATACAGGTTTAGATCTTCATGTGTACTGATAAAGTCTTCTCATGTAGCTTTCAACATTGGCAAATAGATAATTCTGCTAGCTAATCTGCAGGTTAGCTGCAGAGCAAAGTAAAAATTGTTTCTAATACTAAAAAGCACAGAGGATTGAATGAATATTTTAAAGAAATTACCTGCATTTACTAGGAGTAACAATAAATTAAAATCGTGCTACTAATACAGTTGATTTTATTGTGGCATAATAATAATTTTATTGTGGCATATCAGGTTACACTCACCCAGTTGTGCAATGGATTGTGAAACTTCAACGGAATAGTTTACTTCATCAGATGATTTCTTTTTTTGAAATGGTAACCTGCAAAATGAAATTTAAAAATATTACAACTATGCTTTAATCAAGTCACCAGAAAAGTTCAGCAGCTCTTCCCTTCTTCCTTCACAATTTTTGCAGATAAGGACACTTTTTCTAGGATGAACACATTCTTTGCAATGCTGATTCTACACTGAAAGCTTCATAATCTGCAATTACATGTTGGCAATTAGTGGTACATGTTCACAGATAACGTTTTCATAATTGAAATATGATGCAACAAGACATGCTGAATAAACAAACGTCATTTGAATGTGGAAGACTAAATCCTACAACCTAGACACTATCAGGCTACTGCAGAGGTAGGCTATGTACAGACACGTGTAGAGGTGGAAAAAAGGGATCATATCTCTGGGCAAGACCTCTTGAAATAGATAAAAGTAAAGCCAATAAACTGACACCAAATAGCCCAACAACAAATTTATTTTTAAAAACAGAATATTAATAAATCCTCAGTAACATATTCAAAATACTCAGATATGACATAAACATGTAAGTGCTAAAAACTGCCTAACAGTAAACATTACAATATTATGCTAAGGTCTCTGCAGCACATACTGTAGAAGCAGCTTTCTGGTAGGTTTACCTCTGTAAACACTGCCAGAGGGAAAAAAAAAGGAGAGAGCAATTAATGGAAGAAATGCTGGGGGAGGCAAGGGAGGGAGAAACAAGACATTGAAAAAAAAAAAGTGGGAAGAAGACAGGTAAACAGAAGCAGTTATGGAAGAGTGGAATATTTTACTGGAGAAATTCATGTATCTGAGATTGAATTTTAAAAAAACCCAGCCCCTGCCTCTGGTTAAAGGATTCTCTGTCATGTGAAGTAGTAGTGAATTGTGGTGGAACTTCCATAGTACAGAAATTAAAGCAAAACCCAAGGGTGCGATTTTCCAAAATATATTCATTGCAGAAACCACAATTAGCGCTGAACTGCTCTAACAGATGAAAAGTCTCAAAGCTACATTTTATCGACTTCATACACTCATTCTCAGTTTTGTCATGCTTCTACCAAACACCAAAGAAAATTAAACTCCGTGATGTACCTCCTCATTCCCCACTGTGTGGCAGCAAAGAAAAGCAGTTCAACTGGGGGTGATCAGGGAACTAAAAGATTCAGCTGAGAAGTTCTGTGTTTATTAAACCTAAAAGCTGGGAGGAAGCTATGTAAAAATGTGTTTGAATATCTGTTTTACTATGCTACTAATTTTCTATCTGGCGGTTTGTTTTTTTCCTTCCTTTTCTCCTGAAATGAAATTAAATACATGAGTAACTGTAGTTACAAGCGTATCATAAGTAACTTTACTGAATTACTGAGGAGGAGAAAACTATTGACAAGTGTGGATAACACCTAAATTCTATTCTACAGATTACTTTACATACAATATGAAAACAAAGACGCCCAAAAGTTCATGCAATACATTTTTAAAGTAGACATAAACCCTAAATCCTGCTGAGGTTCATTCTCTTCCGTAACATGTCTTGTCATTTTGTAAGGCTTACCTTCAGGTACTAGAGCGTCTTTGTGTCACCCTAAGTTTTTAAACTCACTTTAGAAGTTGTCTGAAACAGCAAAAAACACCTCAATACTACTTAGCTGCTGAATCTTTTGAGGCCAGCAGTCCCAGAACGACTTAGGCACTAAGACACCTTGGGGAACCTTGCTTCCAAGCAAGCTGGGGCCAAGTTCAACACAGTTTTGAATTATGTAATATGTAACTGCACAGATACTGAACTGCTAATATGGGTACTTCCTTCATGTCAACAGAAATTGGACACAAGTAAAAGACAGTTGATGAAAAGGAAGGATGATACAATGGATGCCTTGCAGATACAGGTGCTTTGTAGATAGATGCTGTATGGATATGTCAGTTGCCTTAGAAAATGTATAAACCTTTTAATAAGCAGTGTTTAAATCTCTAAAAGAGGGTCTGAGGTACTTACCCAAATAATTTAATAAGTTCACATAAAGGCTCAGTGAAAGCTTCTTGTTCATTCATTTTTTCTGCACACAGGTTAAGAATTTCAGTAATTTGTGCTAGGTTCTTAAGGGGCTTTTAATGTAAAATTAAGGAAATCAGATCGTCTGTACCACTGTGAATCAGAAGAAAAAGCTGAAAACTGTGCTCGTCACACTTCAAAGACACAACCAAGAAAAAAAAAGACCAATGCTTCCCAAGTTCGGTGTTTAAAAGAAGTATGTGAGTCAATACTAAGGCTTTTCAAAGCAGCCTTACATTTACATAAGTACAACTTTTGCAAATCTGATTTAGGTGTCTTCTCATCTGAACTCACTGGAAGTTCAGCACTAAATTCCTAAAAATGGAGGATGAAAAGTTTTTACATCACAGTGTCAGATTTACCTACCTAAATTCTAAGACAGCCTTGTTATATTTAAACTGTTTTTTACGCTAGTCCCAAGTGACTAACTGAAGTTTGAAATCTGGACTCAAATACATATTGAGATTATTTAATTTAGGGTAGAGGCACAAAATCAAAACTGAACGGATGACTGAGAAGTTACTACCAGTCCACTGACTCACAGAAACTGCCTTTAAGTACACAACTCAGTTGTAATGTGATGCCTTAAATCACTGTGCAATTATCTGCACTGTATGAAATTAATCAGATTTTTCCATATGCTGACACCCTTCCTAGTACTTCTCATTATTGGAACCTTTCCGTTTGTACTGTAAATACGAAAAAAGCTTCAGATAAGTTAGTCTGACTTCACTTTTCTTTAAAATGTCTCCTTACTGGAAGTCTTGCTTTTTCATCTGCTGTTTCTTAAGTAGTGGCAATTATTATGCTTTTCTATTCTGAGTTGAAAGTACATCAGTTACATTTTGGACACTTTCAGCTACTGCACAGGTGAGAACCCTCTACTGTATTTCGTGACAAATGAATCTAATATCCAAGAATCTTGCCAACATACCAACCTTGGCTGTGTGTGCACAAGGAGGCCAGTGACGAGAATGTATATGGATCAACCCTATTCTCCATGTGGAAGCACAGCACAGCATCTGATGCTTTGCTGAAAAGTCAGAGTATTACCATACATAAAACACCATGATTTCAGAATTCTACAGTGGCAAAAAGGATACAAGTCCATTTTCAAAATGCTTGACTACCTTCTTGAGTGTTTTCAGCTGCTCTTTTTCCAAATCTTTCTTAAGTAAAAGAAGGAAAAGCAGGTTTTAATTGCAGTTTGCCCTAGAACATTAAACGATTATGTTTATCCCCTTTTAAGTTTAAATGAAAGTGGAAACCAGATAAAAAAGTTTACAAGACACAATGAAATTCTGAAAGTGCTTTGCAGCAGGATTAACTCCATGATGAAGCCTCATTTCTAAATATGAAGTCTGTTCTTTTGTAACTGAAGAGGCTTTTTAAAACTTCTGTTCAAAAGTGTGGACTCTTTCTCTTAAATTCTTTGGGATTCTTTGCAGAGCAACTAAGAAAATCAAACCTATGTCACCCACAACATAAATGTGTAAGCATGTAGATCTAAATGGCTTGGAGTGCTCTGCACCACTAGGAAACAGCCTTCAGATTCAAACAGAAAACAACTGAATTGAGGATGTGTCAGGGTGGGTCAGCAATGTGCAGTGTTCATTTCAGCTCTCCTGAGCACCTGCAGTTTGAGGCAGGCTGGGAAGTAGTTTCAGGAACCTACAAGCCCAGAATCCTACGGGCATTTTATCATGTATCTTATGCTCTATACAGAAGCAGTAAACAATATCATCTGGCTCTGTTTCCTTCAGTCAGCAAGTTTATTCTATCAGCTGTGTATTAAAAAAGGGGGAGAGGGGAAAGATATAAACACTTCTCTCTGAGCCATTAATTTAAAATGTGCTAGGTTTAATCAAGTTCTTGTTTAAGAGTATAAATTATCCATATCAAAATTATTTGATGGCTTAGTGAATTTAATCTGCCAAATCATCTTGTGGAGACTAAGAATTGTCTGGAAAAAGCCCATGAGATGCTGCTTCTCCCGTGTGCCTAAATAGTTGTATTTATTCTTCAACACTGACCTTTGTGTATTTCTCCTTCATTTAAAATCACCTCCCCGGAGAACTGTCAGCAGTTAACTTGGACAATTACATAAATTCATGACATACTTTCAATAAGGTTGTATGTATATCTGTTTCTCACTGCAGGTTTCAATACTCTAAAATTCTCAAATGGGCTAGAAATTTTGCATGTCTGGTTTTTGAAGGCATGTGCTTTTGTCTTTTTTTAAGTGCCTGTGTGATCTTCTCTTTCTCTATGTATTTTTAATATAAACCCAGAATTGGCACAATTTTTTATAACAATGATCATCTTAAATTTTTATAACAATGATCATTGTTAAATAACAATGATCATCTCCAGAAGCATTCAAATACCAGAAGAAATATTCGGCTTCGTGCTCTGTAGCTCCAGCCACCTGTGCTGGATGTAATAAACCCACCTGAGTTTATTCAGGGCGGGTGCTAAAGTAACTGTATAAAACATTTGTCTAAGCTCCATTACTACCTGTTTAACTGAGATAGCGAGGTGCCAGGGTTACTTACCGAGTTATCAGGGTTACTTACTGAGCCCGAACCTTTGAGTAGTTTGATGACGTGATCCAGATCCACTGATCTCAACTGTATATCCTGAAAAAGCAACACTTTTAAACTTTTTTTTTTTTTTTTTTTAGATTTTGCTTCTAAGGTGCTTAAAATATGAAATAGCCGCGTTAAACCAATACGAATTTACCCAGGGACAGGTAAATCCAGGCATCCAGGCAAACCAGGGCTTGTTCTCAGTCCGAGGAAGAGGGCAGAGCAGGGCAGGGCAGGGGTTCCGGGCCAGCAGCGGGGCTGGGGATGCCCCTGCCCGCGGGAGAGCTC
>VZTD01005782.1:366221-391524 GCA_013397725.1 Rhagologus leucostigma | reverse complement strand
TAAACCAATACGAATTTACCCAGGGACAGGTAAATCCAGGCATCCAGGCAAACCAGGGCTTGTTCTCAGTCCGAGGAAGAGGGCAGAGCAGGGCAGGGCAGGGGTTCCGGGCCAGCAGCGGGGCTGGGGATGCCCCTGCCCGCGGGAGAGCTCACCTGGGGGGCGTCCGGGGTGTTCCTGCGCCCCTTGCCGCCGCTGCGAGAGGGGCCGAGGGCCGGGGAGCGGGAGGCCGCCCGTGAGGCGGGGGGCTCGGCCGGGGCCAGCGAGGCCNTGACGCCCTCCTCCACCCTGCCAGAAAAGCCACTTCGTGGGCTGTTATCTGTGAACGCGACCTCGGTGAGAAAACCATTTCCCCACCCCGTGTGGTGCAGAGGCTCGGCGGCTCCCACATGCTGGGGAGCTGGAAGAGAAGAGGCTCGATCCCTGAGAAATGACCATGAAAAAACCCTCCATGAAAGACCACCATGACGAACCCCAGCCAGGAAAGCGCTGCTTGGAGTAGCATGGCAGCGGGGAAGGGGGCGAGAGGAACCTTTTTTTTGCCTAGACCAATACAAAAAAGTAATAAAGGCAGGGACAGAAGGGTGAGGGAATGTAGGTATGTTCTGCTTGGAAACAGCGAGCAGCTGTTCGAGGCTTAGTTGACAGCTGAGATTCAAGGACAACACAGCTCTTGGTGTGCTCACAGGTACTCTACCGGACTGCTCACTTTAGCTGCCCTTCCTAGGATTTGGATACACTTTGGGCAAGTTGCATACACGTCATGTTGGATATGCACATATTCCAAGTCTTTGAGTGCAGGCACTGTTGATGCCAACCTCAGTTTTCATTAAAAAATAATTAACTACAGTGATTCCAAACAAATACTTGAATATGTGAATAAATTTATTAAATGCTAAAATAGCTGTTTAAATCTCCAGATAGCTTTTATGTGAAAAGAAGTGATTGATAACAATAAAGACACCTTCATGGCTCCAACTATAACCAGCACAGTTCTTAGTTTCATTTTTCCCAGCTTGTATGCTACACCCCTCCCATTTCATACCTGCCTTCTGCAGAAATAAGATGCATCTCATGTTTAGTACTCACATACGCTATAGAGTTCCCTTTACATCAAAGCGAAAATACATAATATTGTGTATTTGTGTATACACACAAATACCCATGCACACTCTGCATTTAGTAGAAATTCATCCTGTATGCAACTCCAAAATGATGGCAAAAATATAGCCTAGCACTGTATGCGACTCTGAATTTAGAAAATGCGATGAGCCCTTTGACATCCATGACATCCTGAGTTGCGATCACAGAACACAGGCCGGACAAAGGCAGGACCTCTAGCATATTATATAGCGCCCTCACAGCATGTGACAATGCAGTTGCGGCGGGTGTTTTGACACTTTTCATCTGCCCGTGTACACACACTCCTCCATTACTCTAACCGTTTTACAGGCCCTCCCATGTTCTACTTAAGTATTTGTTTCTGTGAACACTCTGTTTTCTATCTGGGTTTACACTGGACGGAACAGGATTTTCTACTAAGCATCTGAGATTAATTGTGCTGACAAAGCTTAAATATCTGCAGGCAGTTAGCTGAACAAGCTGGATTATATTTTTTTCCTTGATACCCGGATAGGAACTGAAGTTGCATGTACTCAGTTTTAAAGCTTACATAAAAAAACCTGCTAACATTTATTTTTATTGTAGCTTAAGTGGTTTTAAGTTTTGTTGCTCCATGTTTGGATGACAAATGTATAGAGAATATACCTAAACTGGGCAACTTAGTCTGTAAATTATAAGCTTAGGTCACATGCCATTTGTTGGCTCACTGTTCCAAAGATCATGTTGCAAAGCTCCATTTGCTCACTGTGCACCTTCTTCAAAATGAAGCTTTTAAAATTTGGGATGAAAGCTACATTATGCAAGTTCGACTACAGGGATTCTTCTGCCCTTGGCAAATGGCCAATGCCCTTCCTCAAAAACATGCATCAACTCTGAAAATATTTACTCAAAAGTTAATAAAGCTCAAACAGGCTTACATTGTATTTTAATCGCATCTACCTCTTCTGCTGGTAATGAAAATATTCAAGAAACCAAGGCCTTACTTATGAGAGTACTGAATTTTAAGTCTTCCTAATGCTAAGAAATATGTTAAAAAAGTAGACTTGATGTAAAGAGGATTTCTGTTTTGACAGACGACAAACTATTTTGGTGTGAAGACAGTTCAGCAAACTCTATTCTTGAGGTAAAACTTAAATTTCATAAAACCACAAGACTCTCTGTGTAGTACACATCTGTGTGTTAGAAAATCAAGTTACATATTGAGGTCTGCCATTAATCTCCTGTTGCTTTGCTGAGTGAATTATTTCCTCTCAGTATTCGCTGTTTCACAAATTAGGTTGCAAGCTTTTAAAGGACTATTATTCAGTATATACCTTTCATGTGTTGCAATGGGGGTCTTCAGCTCTAGTCAAGTGATGTCCTTTCCTTGGCTGTATTGAACCTGTGGGTCTTTAAAGTACAGAAATCAGAGTCTTTTTAAGAATCCTGTTGACTCCTTGACTTCCTTTTCATTCTCCTTTCTTTTTTTTTCTGTCCTGACAGACCTTCTGTGTTTGATATTCACAGAAAAAAAGGAAAAGACCTGTGAAGTGGCTGGCAGTAGACTCAACCTTAAACCTGTAAAGTCAACAGAGCTTCCAACATCTGGATTTACCTGCCTGTACTATTAAAATACAGTGTTGAGGTCATGGGGTGATAGGGAATTGAGGGACTCTTTCACATTGATCTTTATTATTGTAAGGAAACACAGTAAATCACAGGACACAGAACTTATACTCTTGTACAGTACAAGGTAAGGCTGGACACAGGTGTGGGGCCCCAGCTGCTGGCATAATATCAACATTCAGTAGAACAAGCACTGAGATATAGAGATATAGGGAGACTAAAAAAATAAAAGCCAAGAAAAGACAGACTTCAAGGTCCAAAATGTTACTGTTAGGTTAGGCATGGTACAAACAGATATTAAATGTTCTGAATTTTAAAAATACCTGTATTCCACTTGGGAGTCTGAGAAGGCAATGTAACCTACTGTGAAAGCAATGCAGATGTTGCCAGCTCCACTGACCCATGCATCTTTACTTCTCTGAACTCAGAACAGTTTATGCTGCCAATCAACAGTTAAGCAGGATTATACCTCTGATGTATTGTTTTCCTTTTATGCTGGTGTAAGCCTCTTAGGAAAAAAGTTATGTATTTCTAAATGAAGGACTGCAAAGTGCTTTACCTGTTTGTTTCATTTAAACAGTAATGCTTTTTCATACGCACAACCAGACACTTGGCCAACTTACTGGTGCCTAGCAGTCTCATAATGGCCAAACATCTGGTTGAATGAAAAGTGGACTGAATATATGCTGATAGTACCATAGTGTTCACTCTTGCATTCTGAAAGCATGGAGAATATCTTAGAGTAGGATAAGGGATATAGCTATCCAGTGTGTCTGTGTGAAAAATCTGTTATCCAAACATTGAAAAAGAAATAAACTGCCCTTAGAATGTTTTTATGAACTCACATTCAAGTTTTATCTCTCAGAAAATGTTGATCAAAGCACCCATGTATTAGAAAGAAACACAGAAACACAAGCTAAAATTTATTCTGCATAAGCACAGAAGAAAAAGCAAAATACCTTACATTGATTTTTATTGGTTTTTGTGTAAAACACAGTCTATGGAAAAATAGATAAGAGCATTACTAATAATTTATAATAGCCCTGTTCAGAGAGACGGCACAGTCTGACAAACACAACTACAAAGAGAATATTACACATGGGAGACATATTATGCTCACTCTAAGACACTCATGCCAACAAGGCATGAGAAACAATATATAATGACAGAGATCATTGTTCAAGTCAGTTAAATGTGTCACTTATTTTAAAGGCTGTAATCTAATTAATTCAAGCAGTATCATACGGTGATACAATATCAATACTGCAATATTACTCATTATGTTGATAGAAAATACTACAGGATGAATAGCCAAGAAATCAAAACCTTGTGTATTAGGAGATGCACTGTCTGCAAGGATCTATGCATATGCATCCATTACCACTCATATATGAAAATATTATACTGAAAAACTCAATCTATCTAATTTTTATGCACCTGATATATCTAACTTTCAGAGGAAAGCTGTTTCCTAACTATATTCATACCTGTGAAATTTATAGCCACTTGGGAACTCATTGGCTTATATTAATCAACGATTTCCTTTAATGCTAGTTGGGCAGCTAACACCATACAGACACAACCACAGAGACACACTATTTTATAGGCAATTAATGCCAAATAAAAATATTAATGTACTTTCTTATGTTGGCACATCATATAATTCACAATGTTGGAACAAAAAATTAAATGTGGCACCAATTCACAGTAACCATTACCACAAGCTAACGAACTTGCAAAACAATTACAAAATAATTAATCTCTGAATAAGTCAAAAACTCTAAATAATTCAAGAACATGTGCACTTAATTAACTTGTACATAGTTTCCACAGTTAATAGAATTGTAAGATAAAATTAAAGACACATGAAACCTGTAATAGAACTCTATTTTAGACAGTGTTGAGAAAGAATACCTTAATATCCATAGAAAATAACCTGTTGCTAAACACAGAGGTCTCCATTTTATAATATGTGTACAATTCTGTATCACATATTAAGCGCTATTTTTTTAACTGTACAGTAATTAAGAGAAATTAAGCTTATTTCATTACTTATTTTCATTAGGCAGTTAAACAATTTATATAAATCTACACAAAAATATTTTTATAGCAGGCTATTCCTCAAAATACGTATTTATTCTCCTAAGTAACTAAGATGTCTAAATTACTTTAGTTGTTTATATTTAGGCAATCAAAATTAAACAATTAGCCTCAGGTGTTTTTCCAACAAGAAGTCCTATGGGAGTTCTATAGCAATCAATGTGTTTGGTCACATGAATAAAGATCCCTTGTGGGACTGAACATAAGCTGGATATAAAGTTTGCTAAATGCATGAGCGTCGTTTTACCTTCAGGCTTAATTGTGTCTTGTTAGAGTGAATTGGCCCTTAAAGAACGCTACAAAATATTAAATCACAAGTCAACATGCTATTCCAGTTAGAAGTAAATACATGGCCTAACAGGAAACCATATGTCATTTTTGTAGCACAAATATTTCATAAAATGCCTTCATATACTTGATCTAAAAATATTATCTATTTATTAATACTTCAATATTCAAACCTTTCAAGTAACATATAAAATTAAAACACATTTTTAATTTTCTATGCACAGTTTGAAAAAAGGAATGACTCATCATTATTCTCTCCAGACAACTTTGGCAGTTTAAAATTTAGCAGTTTAATTATTCTTGAAGAAATTTAATGATGAAATAACTTTTTGCATAGGAAAGAGGGCCAATACATTTCTGTATATACTGTCAGTGGATGCATTACAGTACAATATCTATGGACTTTGACAGTAATTTTAAATTAGTACAATATCATAGTTCTGCAACATTATCACTATTGCATCAAAACAATTAAATAACTGTAGGGAACATGAATATTAATTACATATTCTACAGAAGTGTAAAATTACTGCAAAACAATAGCAGCATATTTAATTTTGAAATGTAGTCAGATTGTCATAATACGGTAATACTTTCTGCCTAAATCTGTTCAGAGGTATGAAATTCTGCTCTCAGTTATACCAACCCATTCTAGTGATTTTAATCAGGTTTCATGCACAGGACTGGGGTAGAACACAGCATGATATTTATCCCATTAAAATTCTCCAAGACTTTGTATGTTCTAAGATTTTTTAAATTAATTTTATTTAAAGGAATGAAGCACAATGCTTCAGCCTTGTGTGGTTTCACTCTGCAATAATGAAATAGGAAACAGTCCAGGACATTCAATTCTGCAAGCCTTTTAAGAAATACATACCTTTTGGTACTGGAATGCAATTACAGACAAAGTTAAGATAGAAGTTGTAATTGTTACTTGTTCTTCATTTTTATGTGAAAATCTAATTTGTACTAGTTTAGGCTCCTGTCTGTCTCCAGCAATGACAGGGTTTTCATTTAAATGTCTAGAATGTTCGATAAAACAGTATTGTACTTATGTATCATCACAACTATCACTGAAATAGCTGCATATTGGAGGAGGAACAATTAAGTAAGCACCCTGAAACAAACTTACTTGGTTTTGGAAAAAAGAAAGAATGAAGATATTTTTTATTTATTTGATAGATTTATTGAACTTTTTTTTTTTTCTTTATTTTTCTGTAAAAAATGGGAAAGTTTCAAATTTCTAAAATGTTTTATAAATTTTTGGAGAATGTAGCTATTAAATACAGTAGTCCAGAGGCAGCACCTGTCTCAGGTAACTCCAAAATTATTGATTTCCAAGAGCCTGAGAAGTTATGTTAGGAAAAAAAATCATTGGACACCTGCTTCCTTTTTGGAAGCATCTGCCACTTGTCAGCTATTGGAGACATGTCTCAAAGACCTTAGTCTGACCAATTATAGCTGTTATTATAATTTACTTCTCCAAAAATAGTGAAATAAAATCAATTATTTTCCTTCCAATTGATTCCATCCCCAAAGCTTAAAAAGGTGGATAAATCTGAGCTTTCCAACTACTTGAAATTGAAAATGTGTGAACTAAAAAAAAAAGTTCCAAGTATCTGTTGACACACATAACATAGCTGTTTTTTAAAAAAAATGTTTTCACAAACCTCCATTTTCAAAAAGAATCCACTGACCTCTCATTCAAAACAAAACTTGTCTAGAGACATATAAAAATGCTTTAATTCTGAAAAAACATCATGCAAGTATTTCGTTTTTCATCTCTAGATTTGAACATGCTTAAAATGAAAGAAAGTTCAACTGTGTCTCAATTTGTAACAAACCCAGAATATACACAGGCTTGATGTGTAAGTTTGAGGAATCTGAATACGAGAATAAAAATAAAATTGTTGTAGATATTTTGAATCTGAAATGAAATTAACTAACATGAATTCTTTAGGCTTAGGTTGGTATAACTGGGGGCAGAGTTTGATTCTAGAATCTTGTTTTTCTGTGAAGCTGTTCATTTTATTACAAGCAGAGATAATGAGATTTACATGACCAGTGATATTTAAGGATAAATTCAAGCTTAATTCTGTATATTTCTGATGTATGATATTACGACAAATTCTTCCAAAGTAATAAATAATAAGAGAAGGTTCAGCTAAGAGCATCAGAGATTTTAAACAGTGTAAATATAGATAAGAAAAATATACTTTCACACAAATAAAGAAAATGAGGACCAAATACACACTCTGATTCATTGAAATAAAAGTTTTGCTAATTAAGCAGTAGTAGCCTGAAGGTATGAGTTGAGTTCGGCTATTTTGTTAGAGAAGAGTAATTACTACTGGAACAGCAGTAGTAATAAGTAGTTGTGAACATTATTTAGAATCCAACAGGAAATGCAAATGTCAAGGTTTAGAGTTTTTTAAGTATAAGAATAATAATTTGGTTTCTCAAAACTTCAGGCATAGCCCAGAGACACTTGTTGCAAAAGTTAGACCTTTATATAAAAATAGAAGATTGGATTTGCACAAAAAGATACTAAGAATTTAAGACACATTCTGGGAAATTCATATATAATAACTGAAACTCTAGTGTAGACACATACAGAACATGAGTATTGTGATGCTTCCAACACATTGGAAGTTTCACAGTGAAAATGGATTTTTATTGTTTGCTGAATTCTCAGCTTTTCTTTTTGTTTTAAAATGTTTCCTCATATTTCAAAAGCATTAAAAAATCAAAAACTAGCATGCACACATATCTTTCTATAAATGTATAGCACTGTTTTGAATCTTCATCATATGATGTATGGAAATAAAGAGACGCCAAAGGTCTAAAATCCTACATAATACTTTGAAAAAGAAAAAAAGAGATGGTATTAGTACAATACTCTTTGCTTACAAGATGTACAATCACACCATAATTGAAACTGGGTTTGCATATTCGAATCATGGAATGGTGTAAAACCACACACAAATAAATATACTGTACACGTGCAATACACTTGACGAAGTGCAAGGTGCTGCACCTGGGTCAGGGCAACCCCCAGTATCAGCACAGGCTGGGGGATGAATGGATGTGGAGCAGCCCTGCCCAGAAGGACCTGGGGGTGCTGGTGGATGAGGCTGGACATGACCCGGCCATGCACTCACAGCCCAGAAAGCCAAACGTGTCCTGGGCTGCACCAAAAGCCGTGTGGCCAGCAGGGCAGGGGAGGGGATTCTGCCCCTCTGCCCTGCTCTGGTGAGAGAGACCCCACCTGGAACACTGCATCCAGCTCTGGGGTCCCAGCACAGGAAGGACATGGACCTGTTAGAGAGAGTCCAGAGCAGGGCCACCAAGATGATCAGAGGGCTGGAGAACCTCTCCCATGAGGAAAGGCGGAGAATCGGGTTTGTGCAGCCTGCAAGAGATGGCTTAGGGGTGACCTAATTGCAGCTTTCCAGTACCTGAAAGGAGCCTACAAGAGAGCTGGAGAGGGCAATGGCATGTAGTGACAGGACAAGGGGGAATGGCTGTAAACTGAATGAGAGTAGGTTTAGGTTGGGTATTAGGAAGAAATCCTTTACTGTGAGGGTGCTGAGGCCCTGGAACAGGTTGCCCAGAGAAGTTGTGGATGCCCCATCCCTGGAAGTGTTCAAGGGCAGGTTGGATGGGGCTTTGAGCAACTTGGTCTAGTGAAAGTTGTCAAGGCCCATGACAGGGGGGCTGGAACTTAATGATCTTTAAGGTCCCTTCCAACTCAAACCATTCTGTGGCCATTACAAATTAATTTGTTTCAAACCCTGGTTATTTCCTAAATAATTTACTTTATATTCTGAACTCATTAACCCAGGAATGTGGTTGTAATAGAAGAAATACTGCCCAGAAAATGTGGTACTAATAAACAACACTCTGACACATATGCTCTAAGTCAAAAAAATATCTGAAAAGCCTGGTTCTAAAAAAATACTATTGTGATATAACGGTGCAAAGGAACATTAAAATTTTATTTCATAATCATCTGCCCTCTGTAATCCAAAACAAAAATATTTTTGTAGTTATCAGAAGTAGTAGTCTTCTAGTTACAAACTTCTCATAGTTTGGTTAAGAGCTTGTACTATATGCAAAGCAAGAGACTTTGTATACAAAGACTCCTACTTAACTAAACTCCTAAAAATGCAAGTTTATGACAAAAAAACCTAAGCCCAAACACGTACAACAGTGTTAACAAATATCATCACATTACAGTTATCCTTTCTGGGGAGAGATGTGGAACAGACCCACTTACTTCTTCTATAACATGGCTTTTCTCCCATCCTTTTCGAATTCTCCTCAGTTTCCTACTTACACATGGCAAAAGTAACACGATCTTACCTAGAATTACAATGGAAGGCAGAACAAGGGCAAGAACAAAATTTGGTGGTGTATAAAATCTGTAATACTCTTCTTCAAAAGCTCTCTTCCATCCGTAAATCAGTACATGGAAAGTACTTATAAGCAGAGCAATGTATCCAAGTGTAGACTTTGAAGAAAGAGAAAACAGGAAAAAAAAGATATAATAGCACTTGGTCCTTCACCTGACAACTCTAATACATTATTTGCATTATTTTAACATTTCTATTAGACATCAAGTTAAAATCTTTTACCTATTCACTACAATAAATTAGCAATATATGTTTTTAAGTTCACGTTCTGAAATTTACAGGCTGAACTCAGCACTGATTTACAGAGTATCTCTGCTAACATCTGCAGGCCTTAGTCAAAGCTGAAATGATGTCTGCCCCAATTCTAAGTAATGGAAGTCAACTTCAGGATACATATGCTAAGAAGGAAAAATTCCTGTATAGTTACTGGAACAACATCCATTGTGACTGGAAATTAAGTTTCCTATTTCTTAACTATGAGGATAGATCACTTCCAAGATTCCTTATTATGGAACAATGCAATTCTGTTGGAAGAGATTTGGGCCTAAACTTGCATATTTTTAACACTCTGAGATGTGCAGCTTACTTCTTCCTCACAAAGGCCTACATCCACTTGTCTGACGTTAGCATAAATCATCCCCTACCTTCTCCATCAGTTGTTGCTGACTGGTTAATGGGAATATCTGAACTGCAAGGCTTGGGCATAATACCACAAAGCAGTGGTGCAGTTTACCATAAGCAGGCAGTGCTGGATAAAAGGTGAAAGAGAAGGTTCCCACAGCAGCCTGCAGAGGACAGATGTCGCAGCACATAAATCTAGAGCCTGCCACAGAAGGTGGTGACAACAGGGGTCACTCACCAGTTCTGTGAATCTGCCTCTTTAACCCTGTAGTTGTAATGCTTTGCAGACTTGACAATGCATCAACCTTAACTTTCCCAAACCATGATAAAAGAAGACTACTATGCTTTGACTTCTGGTAGTGATCAAATGAAGAAAACTCTTTCTGGCCAAAACTGATGCAATGACTAACTTGGCTGGGAAACATTTGTAGAAACTCATTGAAACAGAGAATGAGCATTAAGAAAGGTAACTGGCTACCAAGGTATGGTTTCATTCTAGTAGACAGACAAGCAAAGAAAAACACAGCCTAAGGGTCTATAATAGGTAGTGAAAGAATTAATTCCTTCTACTTCAAGATTAAGTGGTTTCTAGGGGAAGAAGGATGTCTGACCTAATACTATCCTGCAAGGATTCACAGGTATAATGGTATATAAGGAAAATACTTCTGGTAATTTCTTGGGATTGGTACCCTGGTTTTTGACTTGCCAATATTTATATATCTTTTTTGCCAATGTTTTTAGGGCCATTTTGTTAAGCTTTAGATATGCTGCATACTTTTTCTTAAAAAACCAATTTGCTCCCAAAATATCCCACAGTAAACAGAACATTTAGACAAACACTTGAGGATATAGAAAATGGCATATGTGGTATCTGAATGGAACTTCTGGTAAGAAATTTGGACAGCAAACAATACTATCAAACCTGATGTTTTAATATGTTATTGCAGATTTTTGTTGGTATGACTGTCCTGAATTCATTGTTATATCACTGCCAGCAGGGAGAAGGGCACAAGTGAATCATATCCCTCATTTCTTCATCAGGATTACTGATGGGAAATGTAACAATTCTTGAAAAAAGAAACAGAAGGGAAATATTATACAGTCATTTCCAATTTATTTTAGTGTTTATTTTAATTCCATTTGCAAGTTATAGTTTTGAGACATCTATGTATGTCTTTCTATCTAATGGTCAAAATGGAAACTAAGAAGTACATCAGTACATTTTAAACTAACACAAGGACAAGAGAAACATACAATGTACTTTTATTAAGTTCTTTTTTTTTGCCCTATGAAGAGTTGCCATATGCTTCTCTGAAGTGTTGGTAGGGCATGTACTAGTGTGTACTGGACAATTTCAACCACACATCTAAAAAACTAACAAAGACATTCCTACAGGAGCTTCTGTCAGCTACTAATGCTATCTTCTTCCACTGGGCCCTTAATTACCATTACCAGGCACCAGATGATAATTCCTTTAAGAGCACAGGACATCTGAAAGCAGCAAGAAGCAATACTATTTCTTCACTGGTAAATTCACATTGAACAGCGCAGTAAGCAGCAGTATCAGTTTTAATTCTTGGAAACCCTCTGCCTGGGCTTTAGAATGGCTGCCGGGAAAAGTGGAAGAATATCTTTGGTTGCTTTGCTTCCTTATCCTCCAAAATACTGTGTTTCCTGAAAGCTGAGTACTAGATTAGCACATTTCCTATGGACTCCCAAATCTTTTAGCTTTTCTGTAAGTCCTCCCTGTTTTGCTTCTCTTCCTTCCTGATCAAAGTCAGCTTTTAGCCAATACGGGAGATTCCCAGCCAAGGCTACTGATAAACTGGACAAACTGGCATTGTTTGAGAAAGGAACCAACAAAAGCTAGAGGAGCGGGAAAGATGAAAGACAAAAACCCCTAAAATGTTACCAGCAAGATGTACATATTTAGAGAAAAAAATGTGCTGTGAGGCAAATCTGCTTCAGGAATTTCTACATTCACAATGTTTGAGTAGTTCCAAGCAATTTATATATACAAAAGATATTTTCTAAATTCTACATTTATGCAAGATATACTTCAGATTCTCCCAGTAACAAGATATTGCTAAACTTATAAACTGTCTGTAGTAACTTCTGACTGGAATCTTACCCATAAACTTGCTAAATACTCAGGCCTCAGTCTTCTTTACTCTGGGGAGAAAGTATCCTATTTTTGTGGGAGAACCAAGGCAGGGCAGCCTTTCCTCAAAGTGTATGCATGAGAAATATTTTAGTAACACTGCCGCCAAAAAACTTTAGGATTGTGCTACAAGAGAAAAGGAGCATCTACAAAAAGGTCAGTTTCCTACTACTCAAATGGCAGATTTGTGTTGTTTTTTGCTAAAAAACATGAAGCTCAGCTTCCAAAACCAGTCTGCTCTGTCCATTGCCACTTCAAATGGTGGGGTTTGGACTTGAAGTCTTAGACTGGAAAACAAAAGCAGCAGTCATTTATGTTTACATTATATATTTACAGTTTAACTTTCCTTACAAGACTGAAGGACACAGTGCAGCATAGCTTGCAGAAAACCTTCTCCATTTCCTTGTATTTTATGTGAACACTCAAGGACTGGTTTCAATAAATGCCTTTTTTTCTATTTGCAGTGTGCTGGTTCAGGCTGTTTATTCTCCCTGCTCTGACAAAATACGAATTCTTTTGTATTTCTTGCCCATGTCTTCCCTTGCTCCTTATCCAAATAAATTTAGATGAGAAAAAGAAGAGTACTGAAGTGGCATTTAAGAAAACTGATGCATTAGTTTATCAGCCCCAGCTTTCTTCCCTGCTGCTTTTTTCAGGAAACTTCAACTCTGGGTCAGGTTAAGGTGCCTGCAAAGTTTCACACTAAGTTTCAATCATCTAGGATGTTCTACTGAGAAAACTCTTCATTACTGTCTCATTCTGTGGTTCCTCTATCTGGATGAGTGTTTCTCTCCAAATCATGATGAAGTAATCAGACCTTTTGTTTTGTACAGTGGTCAGCTCTGTATTGTAGCAATTCCTGTTTTCTGCTGGTCTCTTAGCTCTTTCTAGGACTGACACAGTAATTTCCTTTGGCACTATTAAACCTTCTCATATCTCACTTTGTTCATATTCATACTATGAGCGAAGGAGTGGAGCCTGCACTGCTTGTCCTCTCAAAGTCCGTTTCCCTTGATGAAGCAGGCTGGAATTTTTGGGGCTGCTGACACCTGTGTTTGAAACCAGGCTAGGTAAGATGGAGGCATCTCCAAAATAATTTGGTGTATCAAAGACAGCAATAATTTCTGTGCAAAAATATTGACAAGTGGTGTTTCTTTAGAGTATTAGGAAGACTGTGTTGGAAGTCTGTTTGAACTGCTGTAGGTTGGGGAGATGCTGCTTAGGGCTTGTACTAGTGGAACAAGGCTAGTCTATACTGCACATGTTAATAAATTCAGATTTTCCTAGTATGTTCTAGTGGTAAAACTCTTTAGAAGAAGCCAGACCCTTATTTTGATGAAACTGCATTTGCTAAGATGAGCAAGCAATAGTGTGTTGTTCTCAGCGGGAAGTGCTGAGCTGGGAAACTGAGTGTGCTGACTGACTGATTCTTCATCTGTCAAATGTCAAAAAATTTCAGCAACTGTTGCGGCAAATCATCTGAGATTCAGGACTAAAGTAGAGACATACTGCTTTTCCCAGATGAAAAGAAAAGCAGCAATGGGATGACAGGTTAGTAGCTCTACTGTTTGTCCCCCTGACCTAGAGAAGATTGAGAAATTTAAGTTCAATTTTCCTTCATTGCACTGCACTTCAGAAGAAGAAAAATATAAAAGAGAGTATTACAACGTTTTATCTGTTCTACTTGCATAGTGGGTACAGTGAAACATGCAGAAATACAGACTCCTTTTACTTTAGTAAGCAATCACTGAAAGTCTGTTTTCTAACTGAAGAAAGCAAGAAGACTTTTTTTGAAGAGTAACTAAATGAAGAATAACTTACATCCTGACAGTTAATGACAAAGTAAATATTCATTACATTTAAGAAATTTTTAGCAGTTCAATACTTTTGTGATTAAGAATTGCAAATGATCATAGTTCATTACCAATACCAGTTACCTTCTGCACAAAATGCACTATGAACTGTAACACACATCCAGAGCAAACAACTTACTCCCAAACAAATTCCTCAAAATACTGACAGATGGGTCATTAAAGTTCGTAATTATTTAAATTTGGAACTACTTTGACTTAATTTACAGTGGAAATAACTGCAGTAAATATGCAGTTGTATTGGCAACATCATTGTGATTATTGTGTGGGTTTTGACTCAGTCACACAAGCCTGAAATTTGGAAACATGAGTAAGGAAAAATAAGACACAAATGCCGTGTTTGTGGCTGGAAGTTATTACTGGATAAAGGCATCATGTCACTCACAAGTGAATACATATTTTTCCCTTTTGCACTAATGGTTTATATCACCCAACAGCAGTACTATTGTCCCCACACTGAGAACTTCAGATGGCAGAGATGTTGTAACAATACACTTGAGTATTTAGTCCCTCTGAAGGCTCAAAGCCATGACTGCAAATAAACAGTTCTGTCAAGGTAACTCCACTTTGAAAAACTTTTCAGCAAACTTTTTGTAGGTCTACCTGCAGTTTTCCAGTAATGGAAATCATAAGGGAAGGGAAGACATTACAGACAGACCTCAGATAACTACAGCCATTGATGTGTTCCCCATCACTCTCTTTAAAATGCTTGTAAATTATGAAGCGCAACCCAAGCCCTGAACTTTAAAGTCAGTACCAACGTTCTGAAGCGAACAGGACTCAGAATTAGGCAATATTATTACAAAGGCTAAGCTGAAAAAAATGTTCATCAGAAAAGACTGAGCTAAGACTACAGTACTAAAACCAAAGTCAGAAAACAAAACATAACAAAACCCAAAACCGCACACACTTGGGAAATTTTCACCAGACTGAATCCTAGTAAAATTTCTTATGCCTGACTGCTACCTAAAACTACTGGCAATTATGTGTAGGAGCAAGCATTGAGCTGTTTATTAAAGCCCGTATTTCTTAGTAGTTTATGCTGGTCAGATTTGCCTGTTGTAGATATCTATCTGAGGAAGGAAGGCATCAGATGGTGCGCAAGGGCCTTGAAAAGCCTCTGATTTTAGTAAGGAAAGCTTCATATTTTACTAGTGGGTATTTTCAGCTAATGGGAATAATGCAGTTGAGAGCTCCCACAGAGTGGAGGGGAAGTAAAACTTCATCAATGGCTGTCAGAGGATTGTGCAATAAAAATCCTGCAGGGCAAATTAAGTCTTCAATTTTAATAGTTGTGTCCATCTACCTACAAGTATCTCATCAGTATCACTGCATTTAGCAAGTTTGTCCAAATTTATCTAATCTGAATTCAGCAAGAAATTCTAAGAACAGAAAAAGAATAGATTAGTGATCGTTTGGTCTTAGCTATGTGGGTTATTTAAGATCAAGAAGTGTAAAATGAAAAGTCCTGTTCTAACACTCATGAAATGCTTAATATGCCTTCATGGTAATATATTTGCTAAGTAATTGTTGTTTTTATTAAGTTACCAGAGAGAGAGGAAAAAAAGGCTCTTGTCACATTGCAATGAGCTTTTGTTGGTGATTGTGATCATGATCCTGATCAAGGAATTCTTATTAACACAAAAACGCCCTTATTAAAAAAGTAACACACCTGAATAAAACTGAACTCCCTCCAGTTTAAGGCACTGTTTACTGAAGGGATGGAAGTTACTGCCAGCAAAGAAAGCAATCCAAGACTCATTATTCCGAAGGAGATATACATTTCAATTCGCCACACTTCTTCCTCATTCCAAGAATTTTCAACATTTGCATGAACCTGATGAAAGAACAGAAAGGAAGAACTTTATTCGAAAGAGTATTAAAAACACCAACTTAAAGTTCACAGTCAGAGGACAACTATAAAATGGGGTCAAATATTTCAGAGGTTTCCTCATGTCTTGGAGAAAAACAACTATTTCCTTACTGTTGGCTCTTGCTAGATTAAAAATATGTTAAACATGGAAATTTAGATGAGATGGTAAAAGAAAATGTAACATTATATACCATTTACAATACTCTTATAAAATCAGGTAATTCTGCCCATTCCTATACACTGTAGAAAAGGAGCTGTGTTCTTCAGACTCTGCAAACTAAAATTCTGTAACATAAATTGGATAAACCTGCAATTTCTTTTTAGTTTGTTACATTTAGAAATACTTTAGCATTATTTCCTGACTTTCCTTCAGCTCTCCATGCTGAATCCAAGCTTGTTTCTCTCTTTCACTACTGACTATCACAGATTTTTCCAAAATGGTTCTCACTGGAGAGCTTACCAGAAAAAAAGAAACAATTCAGGACTCTAACAACTAAGAAGCTTAGATATTAAATTATTTTTTCCACTTCCAGGTGAACTAATGCAGTATGACATGCCTTGAAAAAGGTTCACTAGAAATATTAGCAAGTGAGAGTTTTACAACATGATTAAAACCAAGATAATTTCTTAGTAAAATTATCAGTGAATCCTTTAGTATTAATAATTTTAAGTATGAATTACAGTTTCTTGCTGTCTATTACAGTTTTGCCCTTCCTGTCTTTCTCTTAAGTTCACATTTTGATGCTAGCCCTTTCAGAATTTGTGAGACTCCCTGGCAATTTGTTCCATTTGATTTTATTTCCTTATTTGATTTTCCTTTCTGTTCTATCACATCTCTCTTTCCTAAAGATTTTATGTGCTGAATGGCAATGTTGTTTTTCTGGCAATGCTGCTTTTCTGCCACTTTAAAGGTTACAATAAGCTGTCTCACTGACAGTCAAGAGCATCAGACTCTCTTCTAGAGGATGACAGATTTGTCAGAGAATGTTTCAGGGTTATGCAAGATCAATTGCTCCTGGGAACTGTGAGTCAATTTCTATTGCCTGCAATAGATGATGTTCAAAGAATTTTAAAAGAATAAAGTATTTTTAACACTGGTCCAAAATGTTACAAAATATCAGCATTTTCTTCTTCTTCTTGTTTTTCTTTGGAATGTAGAAGTATCTGTAAACAGTATGATTACAGTATCTACCCCTATACTTTTCATATTTGTAAATGCACTTATGATATACATACTTCCCCTTAGTGTTAAGTATACATAGAAAGGAACATACCTCAGAATTTTCCTGCTGTTGCTCTTATCCTGTCTATCCTACATTCTTCTTGTGTATATTGCTATAAGGAATTTCAGTAGGACATGTCCTTGATTCCCCCCACCACACCAACTTGACTTCAGATTGACCCACAAAGTAAGCAAAATGCATGGACTTTCAGTCTCCTTATTTGGCACCAGCTATGCATAAGATAACCCACAACATTCTGTGCCAAAAGCAGTAGAACAGATTAAGAAAACCCATCTATTGTATTTAGGAGCCATATGCACACAAGGTGTTTTTGGCTTATTGAACTGAAGATTGTCTCACCTGTTGATACGCCATGTTGAGGAACAAGTAGCGCTCCGATCTCCTCATAGGCAAGCAGAGGCTGTACACCACATGCACAGTTGCAAAGAAAAAACTGAGCAGTCCAAGCTGCTTTCGACACTGGAGCCAGTTGTCCAGCCAAGGAGGAAATCGCCGATACTTAGTCCCATAGTAAAGCTGATAAGCAGCTGCAATAAGTCCTGATAAATACACTAGAGAAAGCAAAGTGATAGCAACAACTGGCAGAGTCTTGTTCACAATCTCAATGGGAATCTTGTAAAAGTCACTCTGCTGATTTCTCATGTATGGATGGATGACATCTCTGACAAAGGAATAGATGAAGAAAAATGTTGCCAGGCTAATGGCAATCACTACAGGCCCCTTCCACAGGGTGAACAGTCGCAGAGGCACGTTTTCAATCTCCCTTGAAGATGACAATGCCCCCAAATCAATAGGAATGAATCTGAGCTGACGGGCAAGCTCAATAACTTGATGGCGAGCCTGAACATTGTTACTGCATATATAGACCTGTTGGGAAAGTCAAGGGAATTGTCTGTAGTCAGAGAAAGAGACTCAAAGGTAAACAAAAAACCAACAAAACCCATGAAAAACCTTAAGGGCCTCCAAATCAAAACTACAACACAACTGCTAAAACTGTACACTTTATCCCAGCTTTTATCACCAAGATGACAATAAAATCACATAAAAACCTAGCCAAAGTGCAAATATGCACGCTGATTTAGCAACAGAGTAATCAAAACAAAATTGGCTTTTTCTTGGATTTAATAATGGGGGATGTCTTGGTAATCTGCACATTGAAACCTATCATACTGAAATGTCTACAGGACTGGATTAACTTGAAGCAACAGCTAAAGGCATTACAGAAAATTACAAATTTCTCAAAAATACAGGAGTCTTGAACGATGACCCTTAAACAACTATAGCACACACAGAATGCGAAGCAGAGAACTTTGTAATCTCTTCATGGTTAACAATTTTAGCTTAATTTCACAACCCAGATTTCCACAGAATTCAGATTTGAGTATTTAACAGAAAAAACAAAAACTAGCAGCCAAATAAGAACTTGTTCTAAAGGCCAGTTTATTACACAGTGAAAGAAGTGTAGTGCTACAAAGTACTTCAAGGTTCCTTTAAAATTTACAGTGGGCTATAGTATGCCCAACACAATGATCATCTGCACTGAGGCAAATATCATCTGTTTTGACTGAAGTGAATTATTTATAGTGTAGTGCTATTCTGAAAGTGGATAAAAGAAGTGTGGTGAGGTTATTTTTTAAATTATGCTAATTCCATATTAATTGCATTCCATTTAAATCTACCTGAAATGCCAGAAAACTCAATTAGTCTCCAGCAGTCATGCTACATCAGTTATTTCTTATGTGTTTCTCAGATTTCATAAAGCTGTGAAGGACTGAATGCTTGCACAGGCTTAAATCCTTCACATCACTTCAGCAAAACATGAAACACATAAAGGCACCTTTTCTATATGCAGGATGGATTTGCAGAACATACTGGGAAGGAATTTGAACATGATGTTCCCAAGTAGCCCTGGATCAAATGAATGATCACTTCGGCACATATGTGCCTCCTTCTGTTCCCTCATATTTATGATTCTGGGGCACTCTAAAAGCTAGATAAGTTCTTTCAATCACTTTGCTGCTACACTGAATGCAAGCATTTTTAGAACAGCTGATTCCTCAGTTCTGGGATCAGGACCTCAGATTTCTGTGCATCTTTCAATAGTTCACCCCAGTGCTGTAACTAAAATACACTGGGAAAGACCATCGCTATCCTTGTATAAAGCATAAGGATACACATGAACGTATTTCCTACAGAAAACATTAAGACCCAAGTCTTCTCTGTCTGTAGTCATCGAAAGGTCAGTTGTCTACTCTAAGCTAGTATCCGCATTTCCTCTGCAATCTTTAAAGACAAACAGGCAACACAGGGAAAAAATCGGACCACTTATTTTATTCGTCTTACAGCGGGATGAACTAAACTCTGAAGGTTTCATTGGCTACTAAAACATTAAGCTAAAGGCCCACCATTTTAGACATGTTAAATCAGGCAGGGTAAATCCCATGAATTCTGGCTGTTAAATTCAGTTCCTGTCATTTTCATCTTACAAATAAGTTAAATACAAATAAAAACATTTACCTGTCTGCTGGCATCCTTTGGTCCTAACTGCAGTGACCACGCTGAAATGACATTGAATCCTTTGACAATTAGGGAATCCGGAAAAAGTGATGCCAAATACTCTGCATTGGAGTCTGGATATTGGTCTACTCTTGTATTATTGCTGACATCAATCAGAATTTTACCAGCAAGTAAATGTTTGAGGTCCCACAAAGAGGTGTAATGTTCTCTGTGTATGGCTATAAAAATGATGTTTGTTTTAGCTACTGCATCTTCATGGTGAGTGACATCAACCACATGGGGAAAGAAGTCAGCAGCATGTTTAGGGTTTCTGCTTCCTACGACCACATGGTACCCACATCGGATAAGTCTAATTGTCAATGACTTAGCGAAGTCTCCACTTCCAATGATGCCTATTGTGACCTTACTGGCATCCTTGATGCCATTGGCAACATTTGGTAGAAAAGTTTCATTGAGGTTCTTGGGACTCCCCATCATAGAGATTGATTCCATATTTCCAAGACACCAAACCTACAACGATTTCTTTGGGGAAAAAAAAAAAGAGGAAAGAGAAAAAAAGAAAAAAGAGAAAATAACAGAAGGAAAAATCAGCATCATACAATTTTATGAGACCTCAAAATCCATTAGTATCCCTGGAAGCAAAATCTTTGGTTCTAAGTTTCATATTATATTTTCTCCTTAATCAAGTATCTGCTAATCAATTTTGTCTTGCAATGTGTCACTAATAGAAGAAGAAACAAGAAACATAAAATACTTCAAGCACTTCAATAATACAGTTACTTAAGGAAATGACAGTTTTTTCATATTCTCCTATTTCCTACCTTCCACTACCCTGGAATACTGGACCACAAGATAACTTTGTACTCTTGAAACTAATGGTCAACAGAATAATGAGAGGAAACATGTGAAGAAAATAGGAAAATAGTAGAATGTGGAGAGCACTGGCCTGTGATCAGCATGAGGACAGTGAGTACATGGAAGCTGAATTCCAATAAAAATCTATGCAGGTTATTATTGTGATATCCTCTCATGGCCATGAAGGAAGAGATGCAAAAGTCTCAAAGCTACAAACGTCATGGCTACCACCATGACAAACATCTATCTGACATACTCACCTGTCAGCCTGGAAAATGGGCTGTCCATGTGGATCCAATGACAAAAACAACAAGGGAAATTTATCAAGACCTAGTCATGAGATCACTAATGACATTTCTAGGTCAGACTTCTAGGTCTGGCCATGGATATATACGGATTAACTGTGGATGCAAGAGTAACAGATTCAAGGCCATGAGTCACAAATATGCTTAACAGAATTTTCTATTCAGGCAAGTAAGATAAATCCTGGAGACAAATACATGGGACAGCCTTCCATAAAAAGCTAATGGCAGGAAGCGACAGATTTCATGCAATAATAAAAGGGAAGACAGTTTTAGGACTCAAATTGAGTGTAGTAAGGGATGTTTTGAAGAAGAACAGAAGCTAAGGCTTGCAGAAAAAGAAACGAAATACTGCTATATCCTTGGTCACAGAACTACAATAAAGCTGTAACAAACACATTAAAAAACAAGAAAACAGCCTGCAAGAGGGAAGTCTTCACATGAAACCACAGTTATGATGTAAGCAGTTCTGCACTGTTATGGGGGGTTGACCCTGGCTGGAGGCCAGGTGTCCAAAAAGGTGCTGCTCTATCACTCCCCTCCTCAGCTGGGCTGAGGAGAAAAAATAACATGAAAGGCTCATGAGATGATATAAGGACAGGGAGAGATTAGTCACCAATTACCACCACAGGCAAACCAGACTCTACTTGGGGAAATTAACTGACTTTATTACCAATCAAAATCAGAGCAGGATAATGAGGAGTAAAACAAATCCTAAAAAACCACTTTCCCCTCACCCCAGGAAGCTTCTTCCTGGGCTTAACTTTATTCCTGATTCTCAACCTCCTCCACCTCTGAAGTGCAGGGAGACAAGGAATAGAAGTTACGGTCAGTTCAATTACATGTGGTTTCTGCTGCTGCTTTCTCCTCAAGCAGAGAAGTCTGCTCCAGCATGAGGTTCCTCCCACAGGAGAATCCTCTACACACTTCTCCAGTGTGAGTCCTTCCACATATCATTACACCATTAACTGATCACATTAATGATTACATCATTAACTGAAACTATAATTGGAGAATTAACCCTAATATGCAAATGGACCAAACTTATAAACGTGTGAAGAACCTGTGACCCAGTGTCCATCTTGGGAGGAGACCCTTGTAGGCTTTACACTCCCAAGGTGTATCTTTGAAGGCCCTCCAAACAAATACCTACTTTTATTCTCTTATTCTTGTCTTGCCTCTGTTTTCAGGCAGCCACTTCAAGGCATCACCACAGGCTACAGTTCTTCACAAACTGCTCCAGTGTGGGTCCCTTCCACAGAGCGCAGTCCTTCAAAAATCGGCTGCTGCAGTGTGGGTCCCCATGGGGTCACAAGTCCTACCAGGAAACCTGCTCCAGTGTGGGCTCCTCTTTCCACAGGTCCATGCCAGGAGCCTGCTCCAGTGTGGGCTTTCCATGGGGTCACAGCCTCCTCTTAGGCATCCACCTACACTAGTGTGGGGCTCCTCCATGGGCTGCAAGTGGATCTCTGCTCTATCATGAATCTCATGGGCTGCAGGGGGACAGCTACCTCACCATGACCCACACCAGAGGCTGCAGAACCCAGTGCTTAGGGCACCTCCTCCTCCTCCTCCTTCTTCTTCTTCACTGGCCTTGGTGTCTACTTAAGTTGTTTCTCTCACATATTCTTGTCCTCTTTTCTGCAGCTGCAATTACTTTTTTTATTCCTTCCTACCTATGTTACCCAAGAGGTGCTTTCACCATTGCTGATGGGCTTGGCCCTGGCCAGCCATGGGTCCATTCCGGACTCAGCTGGCACTGGCACCCCATTAGACACAGGGTCTTGCAGCTTCTCACAGCAACCACCCCTACAGCACTCCTCCCCTCCTGCTACCAAAGTCTTGCCAGGCAAACCCAAAACAATTGTAGAACAGGAATAAATTCTGAAAATTAAGAAAGCAATGAGGAAAGGCAGGCTAAGAAGCAGCAAAAAGAAACCACAAGGTTGCTGTCTTGGGACAGCAACAACAGACCACACAGAACCTTTTCCTGAGCCACCATCCAAGAGCTGATATGATGGTAAATAATCATCAGTGGAGGACATTACCCAGACATTGGCTAGTAATACAGCATGGGTGGTGAACAACCTCCCACAATTCAAAGTAGCTCTGTGTTCCAGAAATTCGAGGAAGCTACTAGAAGAATGGGCACTTTTAATTTCAGCTTTGACTAGAAGTTACGAACTCACTGAAATGGGACTCAGAAGTTAAAAGACAGAAAGCAGTATGTGAAAGTGACCACAAAGTCAGTATTTGAAGAAAAGATTCAAACAGTGAATCCTTCTGGCAGAGTNTTTTTCCCTTCTTCTCTTCTGAACTGTTTCAACAACATCAGAACACATCAGGAAAGTTTTCTCCCCGAGGCCCGGGGGGTGGGCCCACGCCCTCACCGACCAGCTCCGAGGAGGAGAGAGACCACACCTACAGAAGGACTCTGAAATCTTCCCAGGTTTCTCTCTATAGCGGGGGTTTTAATCCATTATTTAGCATCATTATCCTTTTCCTGTGTGTTTGTTAAAATAAATAGTTTTTATCTCTTTCACTTTCCTTCGAGGAAAAATTTCCTTTTTTCCCGAACCCTGTGGGGGGGAAGGGTGGTTGCAACCTGGTTTTCTCTCAGGGGCTATATTACTAGAGTTTGGCCAAACCGGCACACAGAGGCAGAGCACGAAGATTTTTATGCATGCACTAAAAATGCATTGACTTTTTCCTTACCATGTGACCTGGAACATATTTAACACATGACCAAACTACCAGTATTTCCTGTATCAGGATGGGTTCGCACCCAGGAACATAATGAGAATAGCTGTATTTCCATCAGATAAGAGATATCTCTGGATATGACAGAACAGGTATGCTTTCACCATGTGATTACAGGGGCCCATTTCAGTTCATGCCATGTAACCAGAAGGTGCTGCAAAACTTTGAGATTGAAAGGGAACCACCATAAGGAAATGGGCTACCGGTACCATTTAATCTGCAGCCCACTTTCAGTTTTAGTCCAAAGGATCCTTGGGAGAGTGGGCACACATGACTTGTCCATGATGAATTGCTCTGGTGAGCTGAATTTGGCCTGCTGGCCAAGGTTTCTCACTGCCTGTTCTAAGGAAAATACTCTGTGAGTAACAGAATCAAACTGACAGACTTCATAAAAAACCCTCAGGGAATAGGCTGACATGACTTTTAGATGAGTAATCCAAGAGATGTACAAGAGCAGAGAGCTAGCAGTTACTGAGAGGGACTAAATTAAATGTACAATAGCAGTTCAGAGGCGAGAGTTTCCAAGACTGTTGTAACTGCAACAAGAGAGATTTCTCCTCACCTGAAAAATCACACAAGAATTAAAAAAAAAAAATAAAGTTTGTGTGCATGGCTAAGGAGCAGTATAAAAAGATAAAGAGACAGTGCTATCATTTAGGGATAAGATCAGAACAAGGATGGTACAAAAGTGAGTTTACAACTAGTGAAAACGATAAATGGCAACAAGTAAAAATTCCATAAATACAAAAAGAAGACAAAAGACAGAAGGCAAGGTTTATAACTTCAGAGAAAAGGGAACAAGTTATAACTCATACAAAGTAGGACGAATTGTTAAATGTCTTCTGTATTTCAGCCCTCAGCAGAAAAGTTAACTGAGAATAGGTATTTAAAGAAATTCTTTTCACAGGGAGACAGACGGTGAGGTCAAAGTGGAAAAAGGTAAGTTAAGAGTAAACGATAAAGTTAAAGATAAGATAAAGATTTTTAAGTCAGCAGACACTTATGAAGTCAGCCCTTGATGCTTAAAATGCTGATCCAAGTGACATCTTCAGAACTACAGAGATGACAAGACAGGCAGACTAGTACATATTGCTAAAAGAAGGGAGGAGGACAACTAAGGAAAACAAAGACTTGTTAGCCTAACTTCAGCCCCTGGACAGATTTTTCATCAAGTTATCGTGCAATCAGTTAGTAAATAAATGGGAAGCACATGATAAGAAGCAGCTGAGGTGGGTTGTTCAGGAAAAGATTTCAACAAAACCAATCTTCTTTTACGAACTACTTGATTTTAGAGTTACAAAGTAATAAAAGTGACATAGATTTGACATATGCTCTTAAACTAGCTAAGAGAACACCACAGAGCTATGTCAGCCAGATGGTGACACACGTGAAAAACTGCTCCTGGAAAAATAACTACTGGAGGAGAAAACCGAACCAAGGCAAGCCGGGCCACTGTATTTGTGACCCCCGCTCGGGCGGGCACTTACGGGGCGCGGGCTGAGGCGCGGGGCTGGCGGGAGGCCGGGCGCGGGCCGGTGCCCCCTGGGCGGGCTGGCGGGCAGCAGCGCG
>VZTD01005782.1:252786-366090 GCA_013397725.1 Rhagologus leucostigma | reverse complement strand
CGCTCACCTCCGCCCGCCCGCCAGGAGCACCGCGCCGCCGCTGCTCCTCCTCGCACTCGGGCCCCGCAGTGCCGGGCGGGCGGGGAGGCGGTGCTTCTCCTGCCGCTGCGACCCGCCCCCTGCGGCCGCTCCGCCACCGCGGCCGGGCGGCTCCGGAGGGCGCGGGAACCTCGGTGGGTGATGAGTTGACCGTGAGCCGGCAGTGTGTCCTTGCGGTCAGGAGGGCCAATGGTATCTTGGGGTGCATCGGAAAGAGTGTGGCCAGTAGGTGATCTTCCTCCTCTATTCGGCCCTGGTGAGGCCACATCTACATTGCTGTGTCCGTTCTGTTCATCAGTGCAAGAAAAACTACTGGAGAGGGTCCGGGAAGGCAACACAGATGATGAGGGATCTGCAGCATCTCTCTTACGGGGAGAGACTGTGGAGCTAGGCCCGTTTAGTCTGAAGAAAAGACTGAGAGGGAATCTCATCAATGCATATAAATATCTCAAAGGCAGGTGTCAAGAGGGTGGTGCCAGGCTCTTTCCAGCAGTGCCTAGCAACAGGACGAGGAGCAACTGGCATAAACCAAAACACAAGAAGTTCCACCTCAACATGAGGAAAAACTACTTTACATTGAGGGTGGTAGAGCACTGGAACTGGCCACCCAGGGAGGTTGTGGAGTGTCCCTCTGGAGACATTCAAAACCCACTTGGATGCTTTCCTGTGTAACTTGCTCCAGGTTACCCTCCCTGGGCAGGAGTTGGTTAGATAATCTCCAGAGGTCCCTTCTAACCTTAACAATTCTGTGTTTCTGTGATTCTGTGACAGCACGAGGGGTCAGTGTGGGGAAAGAGAGGGGCTTAACAATTCCTGTGGTACCCTCAGCCTTGGCCACTGTCACTGTGCTCCAGCCCCAACCTCTCCAGCCTGGGCAACACTCCCAGCACAGGCAGAGCTGGACACAGGAGCAGCTGTGAGCAACTGGCTGGTCCCCAGATGAGCTCATGGCCTGGAGGGCAAAATACACCTCCCAGGCCCTGCCCTGCCTTGGCTGCCCTGGCCCAGGCCTGCAGGGCTGTGGGTGAGGAATCGTACCATTGTATGTCACAGAATGGCAGGGTTGGAAAGGACCCTTAAAGGTCACAGAGTCCAACACCCTTGCAATGAACATGAACATCTTCCACTAGACCTGGCTGTTCAGAGCTCTGTCTAGCCTGACTGAATGTTTTCAATGATGAGGCATCCACCACCTCTCTGGGCAACCTATTCCTCAATTTCACCACTCTTCTAATGAAAGATTAATTCTGAGGGGGTGTTGGGTGTCTCTGCAGCCCAGAATAGCTTCCCAGGTGTGGGTAGTGGGGAGGTCACTCCCCATGTTTGCTGTGTGCCCAGTATACTCTGTGCAGGTGGAAGTTGTGCTCTAATTTCAGTGTTAGACAAAATGAGAAACACATGGTTCATCCACATAAAAGCAAAGCTGAGCCCCAAGATCCAAATTCTATGTTGTTTGATGTGACAATTTCCAGTTGAAGACAAATGGAGCTTTTCTCTGAAAAGGCATAGCTTCTGATTTTAACATCTTCTGGCTTACCTAATAAATTCTACCTTTCATTAAGCTGCGCTGTATATGTAACAAGGTATAACCCTCAATCCTTTGTTTTTAATGCATTTCAGACCGACCAACCCACATGAAAATGTGTCTCTCATGTTGCAGCAAAAACTGATGAATGCATAGGTGATTGAAAAGAAGCCATATGATGACACTGAAACACTGAAGGTAACAGTTTTCATCCTTTGTGTGTGCATGCTGACTTGTTTCTGTTAACTGAGGACTTCAGCAAAATGAACCATGCAATTAATTCAAACATTTGTTTCCATATATAATCATGATAACCATGCTATAGAATTTGAAAAGATGACTGCGACACTTTTCTCTTGTAGGTCAGAAGCCATTCATTCCCCTCCCCGATTATTAAATAAGTAATTTTCTTGATGTTGAAAACATAGATTTTTAAACTATTTTTCAATTTGGTAAACAGGTGCATGGAAATTGTATCGCTTGGTTTTCCAAACTGCATTTTCAGCTCCCAGACACTGAGGACTGAGTTGATACTCCACAGAATAAAACAAAATGGTGAATCCATTGACAGACTACTCAGAACGGAACTGGTGCTTTCCATGGTGAGAACCAGTATTTCAGCTCTCCATTTTCTTGTTCTAATACTCTCCTTTGCTACTGATTCAAAAGTCATTAGCCCAGGCTTGTTTTTTGGTAGCCAGTACAGCTACAATTGTATGAGCTCAAAAATTTTAGTCCAACCAACTAATGTATCAAAAGAAAAAAGCAGAATGTCTTTCCTGCATTATTTTTGGCTGATTCTCTTTATATGCTGCTTTATGTTACCAGAAAAGTATTTACATGAAAATGGGCATTTGAGTCATGCCCCTCAAAATGATAATGTATCACACAAAATCAGAGCAGCCACAGTCTTATAATTCTTAATTTATTTGAATTAAAGCCTTAATAAGAAGGCTATAAATTGGAATATTTGTCATTGCTTTCCTGCAGGACTTTTTTTAACATTATTATTGCAGCATAAAGTCTTGAACAGAAGACTCCGACCTTTAGGAGATGATGTATTAGATCTGTGTTGATTTTTTTTAACAAGGAGGGAGCTTTGTTCTTACGCAGGTATATGATTAATGATCCATGATTTGTTACCTGTTTCTTGAGCAGCTGTTTGGCCTGTGAGTGCTGTCTAGGTACCTTTTCATGGGAAAGTGTCACAGGTTCTGTCCTTCAGCCTGCACTATGTAGGGCGTGCCAGCTCTGACCCTGGTCCTTCATTCCTAACCCACAACTCCATGGATATCATTCAGTGTCATTTCTCACCTACATTGTTCATTTCTTCTCTAGTTGTTTCTCCTCTTGCTATGTGCAAACCTACCTGACTTTAGCCTTTGGCACAGGGGTAAATGAGGGAACTTCTGAGACATGGTCATTTACTAGGCTGTCGAACAGACACACCAACTTGGTATCTAGCACATTTAGAAATTAAAATCAACGCAGTTTGATGGATTTAACTTGTTCTTATGTTTTCCTTCTACCTTTTTGTGGTTTTTCAGTTTGAAAATTCTTGTTTGAAATTGGGACTAAAACAACCACAACCTCTCTTCCATTGCTGTGTAACTGATCTGTTCAAACAGGAAAAGCATAGAGGGCCCTGTTTTGCATGGAGATTAGCATGAGAGCAAGGGTATATACTTATATACTTTTATATACTTAAGCTCTCAGCAAAACTGGACCATGTCTCTTTAGTGAGAGGATGAAATTGGATAGTTACAGTTCTCTCAAATTATGTACAAAGATCTATGGTCAGCATAGTTCTCAGATACCCTGTTAAATGAATACTTTAAACGATCTGTTAAAATAGGAGATTATTTTCTCTTAGCAGGTGTTTTTCTTTTTTAGCAAAGTCCAGGGCAGCATTATTATTTCTTCCTTTAAGGGATATAACATAACAAAGGATTTTCCAAATGGCAAATGGAACAGATATTCTGGTTCTTCCTCTTGGCAATGGGAATGCAAAGCCCTGGGGATTTCCTTGTGGCAAGAGAGTGAAAACAAACACATAAAATTTTGCTTCCTATCAGGGCAACAAACCCAAATACAATAATTTTTGGCATGCTATGCTCGACACAGCTAATTTTATAACCTAGCAGAAAAATACAGTGTTTCCCAGCCAGGAACATTTAGACCAACTAATTTTTTCTTATGGCAGCCTGCAATTACTCTAAAAATAAAACTTATGCCTCTTACCCATTCTTTGTAGGGACAAAATGGATCTGAGAGATATGTCATTGTTTACTTGAAAAAAAGGGGGGTTTTTGTTGAAATAAATATACTATTAAAAATACCACCACCTTAGAACTAATTAAACGAGGAACAAAAATGAATAGTAAACACCTCAGCTAAAGTCTCTTCTCTTCCTTCACTCATTGGATTTCATCAATTTGTGATGTCCCCTTTTCACTAACAGTCCAGGTATCACTACTTCTCTCAGACCCTGTAGGATCTGAATTTCAGTAGTCAATAGCCAGGATAGAAGCACAAACTGAAAAAACTAAAACCGTTTAGCTATTCTTTTGAGAAAGAGAGGAGAAGAGTGGAGAGAAGATAAAAAAGTAGTAAAGAAAAAAGAAAGGAAAAAAGAGAGAAAAAAGATAATGAAGGAAAGAGAAGAAATGCCTTTATAGAGCACATTTAATAAGCTATAGTTGAGAAATACTGCCAAGTCATGTGAAACAAGACAAGGCATCTCTTTCTTCCCAAGAGAAATTACAAATTAAGGGTGATTCACCCAAAGTAGAGGACTACTCTACCCCCTCTTCTCCTTCCGCCAAAAAAAAAAAATTCCAGGCTTACACTTCTATTTCTAAGGCAATCCAAGTAGAAAAACAGTGAGGATTGTTTCTGATTTTATGATCGATCAGATTAATTTTATACACCAGAAAGAAGCTGAAGGAAGGAAGGAAACCTTTCCTGGATTTCTCTGACTATGATTTTCCATAGCTATTGTGATGACCAGTTCTTGGTTTCATGTGGAGAACAAAGTCATGTGTGACCTTTCCACTTCTCCTTGAAACAACATTTGCTTTGTGGTGTAAGTAACAGGTCAGAAATTTTTTTCCTGATTTGTGGCTGCTCATCTTAAAAGGTATCTACAAAGTGAGACAGTAGGTTCTGAAAGTGTGATCTTATGCTTGCAATAATTGTTGGACCCAAAGTCAGGGGAAAAATAGATTATGTTTATAATGCAAACAATTGCATCCAGACCAAAGTTTTCAGTCAGTTGACTTCTTAACCAAGAACAGACATACCTCCTTCCAAGTGAAGCATGAATATTGCAAAACTGAAAAACTTACTCAAAAGGCAGTAATACTTGCCTGAATACTAAAGTAGCTGAGGGAAGCATAGGCTGGCTTGTGGCTTGACCACCATTTGACATCTGAAGACTACTGTGTTTTAATATTTTAGCTCCTTGATTTCAGATTTCTTTCACAAAGTTGCAGACCACAGGTTTTTCTTGAGAGCAGGAAAAGTGAAAATCAAGATCACAGATGTTTCAGGTTGGAAGGGATCACAGTGGGTCATCTGGTCCAACCACTGTACTCATGCAGGGTTATCCTAGAGCACATGGCACAGGATTGTGTCCAGATGGTTCTTGAATATCTCCAGTGAGGGAAACTCCACATCCTCTCTGGACGATCTGTTCCAGAGCATGGTACAGTAAAGAAGTTCTTCCTCATATTTAGGTGCAATTTCCTGTGCATCAGTTTCTGCCCATTGCTTCTTGTCCTGTTGCTTGGAACCACTGAGAAGAGCCTGGTCCATCCTCTGGGCACCCTCCCTTCACATACTGACAGGCATGGATGAGGTCCCCTCTCAGCTGTCTCTTTTCAAGCCTAAACAGGCCCAGCTCCCTCAGCCTTTCCTTGTAAGAAAGATGCTCCTGTCCCTTAATCATCTTTGTTCTCCTCTGCTGGATCCTCTCCAGGACCTCCAGGTCTCTCATGTACTGAGGAGCCCAAAACTGGACACAGCACTCCAGATGTGGCCTCACCAGGGCTGAGTAGAGGGGCAGGATCACCTCCCTCAACCTGCTGGCAATGCTCTTCCTAATGCACCCCAGGACACCATTGGCCTGCAAAGCCACAAGGGCACTGCTGGCTCATGGACAGCTTGTTGTCCAGCAGGACTCCCAAGTCCTTCTCCTCAGAGATGCTTTCCAACAAGTTAGTCCCCAGCCTGTACTGGTGCAGGTACTACACTGTGTAGTATGTATCATCATGGTGGTGAAAATGTAAAAATATTTCACATGTAAAATATTTGTAATCTCATTATTACATGTACCTTGTCATAGATTAGGTCTTCAGTTAATTGATTTTGAACATTTTGTTTCACTGAATGGGATCGTGCTAGCTGTGTGAAATACTCCCTGACAAACAAAAATGAAACCATAATTCAATAGCAACTTAGCACTGTAAAAGGAAAATCTGTATCCTTATAGAGCAATGGAACACTAATTGAGTTCCCAGTCCTGTAAAGGATTATGTAGTTAATTCCACAGTTATGAACTGAGACCAATGAGTTGCTAGAGATCCTAAGAGTTAAGCAGTTTTTCACTATCAAGGCAATAGCTTTTTCTTTAGAATTTTAGTCATCATTCCTAACATATTTGTTTTACAGCCATGAAACTTAGAGGAATGTATTAGTCTGAGTGATTTATTCTTGATATAAGAGAAGACAAGAAACCATACTTGGTCAGACTAATAGCCTATCTAACCCCCTAATATATGTTCAAGAGCAGCAAAACAAAATGTTTAAGGAGAGTGTGCAATCTTGGCCACTGTATTTTGTATTCTCCTCCCAAATCCATATTTACCCTAGTGATGTCATAGGGTGCTTACCTACAAAGCCTTTTTCGTGTTGCTTTAGGGATTTGTCTGGATTTGTCCAACCTCCTTTTGAAACTGCTGATTCTGTTTGCCTCTGTGGCAGCAAGGTCCAGAATTTGTTCACTGCAGAAAGATGCACATTCTTAATCAGTTGTAAACTGATCTCCTAATATTCCTATTGAATCCTCTCTATTCCTGGTAAGGTAGATTTGGCGAAAAATAGTTCTATGCTTATCTTGGCCACTGTCTTCAGTATTTTGTAAATCAATATTTAATCCCCTTCCACTTTATCCCCTCTCATTTGAAGAGCTCCCACCTTTTTAGTCTCTTCCTGTAATGCAGCTGCTCCACACTCTGCTCCTGTGAGAAGCGCTTCTCTGTATTGCTGGGTTAAATTACCAAAGGCTAATTGTGGCAAAACCAAAGACCCAGCGAGGGTCGGAGGAGCAGTTACTGGCAAGCTGATCAATGAAAATGAAGCCAAATTGCCTACTGCCAAGACCATCCAAGGGGAATGACCAGATCATTGTCACCGCGGTGAAACCCACCAGGGTCATCAAGGGAAGAAACTGTTTCCCCTGAATGTAACGTGAACTGAAGAGGTGTTTTTCTAAAGAGACGTGAGACTTGATATGGTATGCAAGGGAAAAAGATTGTCTGAAAATTATTATTGGATATTTTAGGGGGATTGTAAGAATGTGCAAGGCTTACTGTGGGATGTTTAGGGAAGGGATCAAAGGTGGGGAAAGGGAGGCATCAAGGAGGATAAGGTTGGAATAGAATGTGAAAACAAAGGGAAGGGGGCATTAAATTATAATTAAATTATAACCCCCCTTCCATCTCCCAAACTTGCTGTAGGCTCACAGTTTCCCCCTGCTTCATTCACTCACCCTCACCTCATTCTAGTAGCTAAGTGTATCTCATTCCTACTTTACCTATGTACTTCATTTTCTGTTCCTCACCATTGGCATTCCCCACCGCCAATTTTCCCTTATTTTTTTAGCACCTTGGTGTCAGAAAGGTGTAAGAACTCAATTATGTGCAAGAGTTTCCAGGGAGATTGTGCTGGTTTTGACACCAGTAGGGAACTGCATTCCGAATACGCCACTCCCTTTCCCCTGCCCCTTCTGGTAAGGGAAGGACAATAAAGCATACACTATGGATTGAAATAACAATTTACTAAAATAGCAAAGCAATGGAATAAGAAACACACAATAACAATGTCAGATGTTATTAATAGCAAAAGTATGCAAAAGAGAAGATGTTTTACCCACAAAAAGGTATTCACCACCAGGAACAAAACCCCCAGATGGAGTGCTTCAGGCCAGGCTGATGATAAAGAATGGTAACAAATTTAATTGCTGTTCTCTTGATAAGGCTGCCTTGATGGAAGGTGCATGGCAGGATAGAGTCCATCCCAAACACTGGAGGAGGTAAACAAGTTATTGGTAATTGCATCAAAGACAGTGAAGACATGAAGTATTTCTGTGACTGTAGGGGACAAATGTTGCTCTGAATAGCTAAGTAAAAGTCTCATTGGTTTCACTGGGAATTTTGTCTCTGCAAGAACTAAATGGTGACGATTTAATATTTGAAGTAGAATAGTGATATCAGTACAAGGATAAAACCAAAGTTCTTAGGGATTTTCTGAATATAGCGTAATGCACCATCTAAATCTGGTTTCAGTTGGTTCCTTATTTTGCATAAGTAACATTTCAGAGTGGTTTAGTTTCATTGTGTCTTACATAAAAATTTTCCTTTGTTCAGCACACGATATACACTTTACCAGGAAATAAAACAGCAATGTCTGCTGTAATTTGAAAATAACTCAGTTTATATATAGATGGTTATGAAAAGTGGAACAATATCTATGACTCATTCCCCAAACTTCAGAAACGGTGTGTCACTGAACTACTTATAACCTTGCTGGTGTTCATCTGTATCAGTGGATTTTGAACAGATTTCTCCAGAAATGCCTCAAATAGTATTTCAGGGTTGGAGAAATGTTTGCAACTTAATAGGTTCTGCAGGTCAAACTCTACGTGTACCTGGGCTCTTGGTATTTATTCGTTCCATTCCCCAGCCCCATGTGGATAACCAACCCTCTCATCCCCTGTTTCAAGGATTCACTTCAGTATTTTCAGACTCTCCCACCAGTCATTCAGTTGTCCTCCATTTTGCCCATCTCCCTTACTGAGGATTTCTATTGCCTACTAACTTGATGATGTTCATTCATCTCATTCAGCATTCTCCACCTACTTATTTTTACCCCTTAACATCCACTGGATGCTTATACTCTTTCCTCTCATAAGAAAATCTGAGTGCTTGCTATGTGTCCTTTCCTCTTTTTCACATATCTCCAATTGTCCTGTTCCTTCTGATTCCATGTTGATTCTTCTTTGCATAGCTTCATGGCCTCAGAATACCCTTTGGTCCATCATTAATTATCAGGGAATAAATAATTTAAGATGTTCATTTCCTTGTGAATGTACAAAATCTACTGCAAATTAGAAGGGGGAAAGCTGTCATTATTTTAATTATGGGCGACATCTAACAATTGTTAGATTTTTAAACTAAAGTTGCAGAGATACTTGAGGCGCTTTGAAAGTGGCTTGTTTTTTTCCAGTTCCAGCTTCTTGTTTATTTTCCTTTTAAGGATTTCCTGTTAGATACTTAAAATATTTTTGAATGAATGAGATGCACTGTTCAGAAGTTATTCTAGTACATGCCCAGGTACAGGCAAGAGAGAAGTGCCATTCAGTTTTATGTATGAGTCACAGGACTGAAAAAATAAAGCAGAGAAATAATTAGAGGTGGATTATATAGCTATTCCTTTAAGTCCAGCAGTAAGATACTTCTCAGCATTCCAAATAATGGAGATATTCATGAGGAAAATTCTTTTTCAGTAGAGTACATTCAACAATAAAGTGTAAGCATGGATATAAAGACTGCACATGACTGCAAACTACAGATTTGACCATCCAGTTCAAAAACCCCCACCTTTGCCTTGCTTCTTTTTTTAATAGTGAGCCCAAAAAGAGGACATTTAAGGACCAAATGCTTCTATCAGTAGCAGTGGTAGTATTCTACAATTCCCACAGAGACTACACATCTTTAACCAAGTCAAAGACATAGCATATTTATCTCAGCAATATACTTTCATGCTATGAAGATGAAATATACATAAAAAGAAACAAAAAAATATAAAACTCTATCTTCTGTGGTATCATCATTACTGAAAGTAGCTGTGGTCTTTTTTATGTTTATAGAGTTCGGTTCATGGATTGGTTTCATGTATCTTCAGTTGAAAATCTCTGAAAACTTATTATGCCTACTTAATAAATTAGCCTCACTACACCCATTCAAATGTTAAACTCAATCTACAGAAAAGTTCAAAAAATGATGCAAAAATTGAACCCTGATGCAACTGAATTCAATGAGACTTGTTTTAATAAAAGAAATAATAAGAAAAGAAGTAATTTTGCCATCAGCAAGAGAATATGCTCATGGGATCAATAAATCCTGGCACTACTGAAAAAAACATCAGTGGCAATGATCAACCATTGCCAGACACTTCCAGCAACTGCAGCAGATTACATTTTTCATGGGTGAATTCAGTGTATTTTTAAAAATTGGTCTTTTTATTTTGTTTTATTCTTTTGAATTATTCCTTTCACGCCATTTAAAGAAAATCAGTTGAAAAGAAATTAGTTTGAATTTCAAAAATGTTTTTTTGACAACACAAAACATTTTGTGTTGTCAAGGGACAGTACTAGAAACTATGGATGTAGGAGAAAACAGGAGACGTGAGATCATCATCTCTACAAATGAAACCACACATCCCACAGTCACGTAGAGGCCAGTCAGTTTTATATGGGTTTTGATCACAATTTCTAGAACACATTTTTGCCCACTGATTCATGGAAAACTAAGAACATGACAAATAAGTGAAGCAAGGGAATAATCTTGCTACTGAAATAGGATGAAATAATGTAAGTTTTAACTTTTAGGAGCACTTGGAACCTTGCATTTAGGGCTGGTTTAAGTTAAGCTGCCTGTTTACACCATTCCTCTTCCCATCCTTCCTACTGACATATGTGCATGGCTGTCAGGTGAATCAGACCCCTGAAGGGATCTGGCTGAACAGTTCTCTCTGCATTACTTTTCAGCTGGATCCAGTGCCCTACTCTGATGAACTTCACATCTCTAAAGACTTGCAGAACTGAGAGAAGAGTGGCCAAAGGGAGGGACTGCTTACAGTAAATGCTCCTGTCAACAGGAATTTGCATTGCACAATAGCCAACACAGCCCTGGCTCTAGCTTCCTGAGCAATGATTGTTGCTATGACTTCTTAGGAAGAGTATTCTGGATATGACCTCTCCAAATGAATTTGACATAAAATTCCTCAGGCTCCTTCTCCAGAGTTTCAATTCTGTGTCTGTCAAATACATTGGAGAGATGTAACAACAGAAAAAGTACTTTGCAGGCTTTGTAGAGGCATTTTAAAGCCACTGCCACTAAAATGATGGATTCTTACCCAAAGGTAGGCCCATACATGCCTTTCCTCAATGCCCTTACTATTCTTGAACTTTGCTTGGTCTTTGCTCAGTATTTCCAGGGATCTTGGGTCTCCCTCTGTGGACACTGAAAAGCTTCAGCAAAGAAATTTTCCAGTTTTCTGCAGTATTTTGTGAGAGCTCTGTGTTTCTCACGAAAGCTATGAAAAACACTGCTACGGGTTTTTTTAAACTAACTCTCTATCTTACACCTGTTGTTATTCAGCAGAGTTGTCTTAGTATTCTGAAGAAAATATTTTCAAATGGCCTCCACCAATCATTCTGAGAGGTGGTGGGTCAAAGAACCAAGGACCTCATGCCATGCTGGCGACCCAAGTTATAAAAATCTATTTATAATTAACTAAATACACCATTTTCTCCTGAACTTGGTTGTGTCGTTTCTCGCCGTTCACAATACAACAGTGACATCCCTCCAACGCCTTCTCTTCCTTCTCACAAATCTCCTCTGAATGCTAGAATATACAGGCAGTCAGTTAAAGGTTTTGTCAGGAAAAATATAATTTCATTACACTATGAAAGTGTCCATTTTGCTTTTCACATCTTTGCTTTTCTTTCCTTTGGAGGCTCCAGGCTCTTCACCAGCATGGAGAGAATGGTTCCCCTTGACTGTTCATATCAGCAGCTCTTCTAGAATCTACTGTGAATTTTTACCATTTCACCGTGGATGTATATGACACAATGGCAGACACAGCACACATTGAAGCATTTAATGATGCACAATTTTATAAAACTAATTAGTGTTATACAAATAAGTGCCTAAAATGTGCCCACACATTCAATTAATGTATTATAATAGTATATAGGCCTATTAATACATTGAATTTTGAAACAGGTACATAAACATAAATTTAAAGGTACATATGAACTTAAGTTTCATTAGTGTTGAACTAAATCATGTCTGCTACAAAGGGAGAAATTAAATACTGTCAATGGCATTTTCTTCTTAGCCCTATATAGACCTTATGTAACCCTCCTCCCTCACTGTTGTATCTGAATGCCTTAAAAGCAAATCATAGTATCATTTACACTGAGTCCAACCATAACACTGCCAAAACTACCACTAAAACAGGTCCCTAAGCACCGCATCTACATGTCTTTTAAATACCTCCAGGGATAGTGAGTCAACCACTTCCCTGGGCAGCCTGCAGACTGGGAAGTGAGTTATTAAGATGTAGTTTACTAAAGACTTATAAAGCAGGGAAGAGAGTCAATATGAGGTCTCAAATCCTGGTTATAAGCATTCAGTGGTAGCGTCTAAAGAAATGGCTAGCTGTGACACAGAAAACCTGGCTTCTCTTGAAACAATCAGTGTGGAAAAATGTGCTTGAATGTTTGGATATCATGTGTGATTTTTGGAACAGCTTTGTAGACTGTATGCAAATTTCAGCTGGTAGAAGACATTTCTGGGTTTGCCTCTGGGCAATGCTAGAGAGAAAAGTCTGAAGTGTGGTTAATGCTGCCAGCTGAATGATGAGCGTAAAAGGTCAGTTTGGATAGTATGTGATGATCTTGGAATTGGTTTGCCCCTGTAATTTATGTTAGGAATTCAACCCTTATTAACTGGTTGAAATGAATGAAGTTATGCTATCTTGCACTACCTTCTGTAACAAGGGCATAGAGTTTATGACTTATGAAAGATTTATTTCATTCATAGAAATGTAAATGCAAATGCATTGAGAACCATACTTTTCCTGTTCTGTTAGAAACTGCTCAGATTAACATTGCAGTCCAGCTTCCTGTATTGTAGGGTTTTGGCCTCTGCCATGCATTACTGGTTTGAAACATAATGGCACAGATTTCAGTCTATATTATAAAGGCCACCATGTCCCCAGTTACATTCACAGTGCTACATTATGTGCAAATAAAAAGGCCACCTTTTAAGTTGCAATAATTGAATGGTAACAACAGGGAAAATACAAAATGTAGTAGTATCTCTGTAGCTATTTAATTTGTCTGTTATTTATGCACAGTGTCCCGAAAGGGACAACAGATTCATTAGCACCATGTATTACATTTTTTTTTTAGGGATATGTTGTTTTCCTGTTTGTTGTAATACCAGAGCCATTACCAATTACAATTCTCATTCAGATGATTCCAGCAATAGGTGGCATGAACAGTCCATGTCCTAGTCAGCTCCTGCAGGCAGACTGGCAGAAAATGTTCCTGATGTTGAGTGAAAATATTAACTACCAAATAACATATTCCAAAACAGATACTAACAAATTAATTACTCATTTAAAACATCCAGCCAGACGTATCCAACATAAGGAAAGTAGGACTCAATGACCTTATTAAAATTACTGTGAAAACCTCTGTGGAAGCAAATGCATTTGGAAACCATTTTACATGAGAATCTCACCAAATCAATGGCAAAATTCAAATGTCTATTTTTAATGTTTTTCTTCCAGTCACACAATTGTGCTGACCCTAGAGTAAACAATAAAACACATTTACCTGATGGAGTTATCCCACTGGAATAATCTGGCCAAATAAAGTTTAGCACATGTCAAGGGCTGCAGGCTTAGGTCAAAAGCATGGAAAATTTCCAGCATCAGAAACAAAAGAAGGTGTTCATGGAATAAAAAATGGGAAATGTTTTACCGTTTCAAGTAAACAGAGACACACCTAGTCCTGGATAAGATGGAGATCTGAGTCTAAAAACTTTTTTTAGACTGTGCCCAAGCCTCGGGAGATATCTACCTTGTAAATATCCCTGTAATTCTGCTTGCCCAGTTGTGGACATTCAAGACCTGGTGGGAATACACAGTTTCTGTCTGGCTCATATGCCAAGGTCCCCATTCTGCAGAGTGAAACATGGGCTGCAGGTGCTAAGAGGGAATGGGATGATAAATACTCTAGTTTTTGTCCCATTATAATTCTGAGACTTAATGAAGGTAGACACATGGCTGTGCGGAGCAAAAAGCATTCCTGGGCTCTGTGGTGTAATCATTTTATAACTTTCTGTGGTCATCTAGAGAAATGATTTATGATTGCTTTTGCCTGCAAAAGAATTGTGATTGAGACAATGAAACACTTGGATTTTAAAAGCAGTGAGTCAAGAAAGAAATCGTCAAATACCAAAACAATGAATAGATTAAAGTGTAAAATAAATGTTTTCGTTTTCTGTCTTTAAAAACGACAAAATTGCATCAAGTATCTCATACTCCTGAAGTCAAAAAGAAAAGTGAAAAAGAAACATCTATAGCAAATGTGAAAACAGAGCTCATGAGTGAAAATTTCATGGCCTTGAGCATATTTACATACATCGACAGGAAATGTCCATATTTGATCTACAGTCTGGAAGTTATGCTGGTTTGATTGGCTTGTGTGTTAGCTTCCCAGCCACTTCTGATCTTTCTTATCCTCTTCCTAAAACATGGGAGGAGCAGTATGCATTTACAGAGCAGAACCACAATAGGAAGAAAAACTGCAACCATAAATGAAGGTGGTGTATACCAGATGAATTGGTTAGCATCAACCCACTTATTCCAAGCAAACACCAGTGCATGAACAGTGCATAGCAGCAGGGCTAAATATCCCATCTTGCTCTGAAAAGAGAAAAAATAGTAAGCTATTTACTTTTTCCAACTCGGCAAAAAAAAGTACTCTGTTAAGCAAATATGGAAATCTGGACAGGCCTTGACCAACATGCTCAAGTCAAAGAAAAGAAACCATTGGCTTTAAATTAAAATGTAAGAACTATAAGTCAAGACTCCAACTGTACCTCTTTATGCCACTGTAAAGGAAAATGGATGAGGCACATTTTTCAAGTATTGCTATGATACTTAGCTAAAATATAGAAGAAATTACAGGTTATTCCTGAAACATGCTCAATCCTGAATATCTCAATTTACAGATGCCATCTGTATACTAAATTACTTTAGTTCTGTGATAAATTATTCTGAGTTCAACAGCAGATTGACGTATTAATTGATTACTTGCAAAGAAAAATTTTAAGCTAAATTAAAATCACAAACTCTAGTAAGTCTAGTACTATGGCAAAAGCACTGCACAACTACAGGAAACTCAAGTTTCATTTCGCTTACAGTAATAAATTTGGCTTAGCTTGTTTACAAAATCCAGGAGTAAAGAAAATTTACTAGTAATTTTGAGTTTCTTGTCACTTAACCATCTTGTATTCATCAGTCGAAGTCGAACACTGCCTTTCCAACTGCTGAATGTACAGAACCCGATTTTTGAGTAATAAGGTTTTTTTTTTTATAAAGTAAGTCCAACACAGAAGTATTACTCTTCTGGGTTTCTTCACCATAGTCTTTCAATACTGAAAGCAGTCATGCATTTGGAGACTCCCTCCTGACTTGTCCATATTCTCTGTTCACCTGCAAACTTACAAATGATGGACTTCATAGAGGTGTGCAGAATATCAAATCACTAATTGGTGATTACACATTTCAGATCTGCTTTTAAAATATAAATCAAATTTTCAAATGCCAGGTACTTAGTAGGTTATTGAATTTTCAGGTTTTGGTGTTCGAGGGCCTGATCCAACACTTGCTTGCAAGTCTAGTGTGACCATACTGATGTCAGCAGAACCACCCGATTATTATTGCATATGATATAAGAAAATCGAAAGCAAACCAGATGCTTGACTGAACGAAACAAGCACAGCTATAGCAAACTTGAGACTGGCTGGATTTGATTATGCATCTGTTCTAAGATGTCTCTTTCAGAATACACTGTGTCGTATGGGAACAGCATTGACTGGTTCAATGCCACCTACTCCCAGTTCAGCAGGACACAGAGCATTCAGGAAAGATAAGATGCCTAGAGATGACTGAAATGTCTTCAGCACCAGAGCTAAGAAGAGGTCTCGAAGGAACAACTGCTGCTGGTCACAAAATCAGGAGGAGGAAAAAAACGTACTATGGGGTTGTCTTCCCATTTTATGCACTGAACACAACAGCCTGTTCTCCTGACAAGAGAGTAAATGAAAAGAACATTTCTCGCAAACCAATTAACAAAGAGTACGGAACAAACTTTTAGATTGGTTTCACTAACGCCTCTGTGTTTGATATTTTTAACTCCTAATGGTCTTTGCTGATAACACACAGTTCTACAAATGAGACTGATGACGTGTAGTAATGACATTCATGCACACCTGAATGTAGTGGAACTCTCTCCAGGTCAAGGAGTGACTGACAGATGGAATAGATGTTATTGCCAACAGGGCCAGCAAAGCAAGTCCCAGAATTCCTAGAGACACATAAATCTCCATTCTCCAAACATCATGTTCAATCCACGCATTTTCTTTTTTTTGTTTGACCTGCCAAAAGAACACCATATTAAAAATTACAGACTGGCACATTTGGCTGTTTGTGTGAAATATAATTCCACTATTTTCACCATAATATTAATGAACTAAGCAAAGAAATACAGTATTTTGGTTTGTTTGAATGTCTTTGAATGTAACTGCTATTTACTTCGGATGACAAAGTCTGTACTAGTATCTGCAGAGGTTTTAGAGAGAAGAATTTACACCTCATCAGTGTCTTGGTCCAGGAGAGCCTGATTTTGAGGCTGCCTTCACAGCAACGATAAATCTTGGTTTTGACAAGAGAAAAAAATCCACCTATGGCTAAATACTGTATCAAGGAGATTATAACAACAGGAAATATATTAACAGCACTACTTCAGGGAAGTAATTCAGCAGGCCCTCTTAATAAAAGTATCCTGCCAGGGTAGTTGTTAAGCTCTGTTTTTTAAAAAAACACAACTTGGTACATTTGTGATTTTAATAAACTGATGTCAAAGTTTCTCCTGTTTACAACTACTTGCAACAGCACTTGGATCCTGCTTGTGATCACCATGGCATAATATGCCCCAAATATGATCATTTCTGCTTCCTGACGATTGGAATCTCAAGGAAATTTCTAGTAAGCCATTAAAGTCAGATTACCAGTAAGGCTGATTTCAGAGTTTTCAACAGGTAGTTTGACTGTTTACAGAAATCTTAAGAATTTATGGACATCATCATACTGTACTTTTAATAAAACTCTAGATTAGACTTTGGGGACAATAAAAACATACATTTGCAGTCTATACCTTACACTGCAATATTCCTAATACTGCAATACATATGGTACTCAACGTGATAGGTGAGCATTAGGAACTCTCTAGTCACAGAGGACGTTGGAGAGCTTTTCAAGTCAACTATTGCCCATGAGTCAGAAGCATCACTGAAATTCTATCTTTAAACACGGTAGTGTGTATTGGTCCAATTGTGAGCCATCAGTATTCACAAATTTAGTTTGTGCAAATACAGAGTAGTGTGATTTAGCTCAGCCTTCCTTCGCTGCTGGCTGATTCACTTTGCAAAGATGTCTAAAAATGTTGTGTCAGTGCTCAGTTTTTGTTGATAGATTTCACTAGTCCAGAGAAGACTAATCTAAACTAAACTAATAATGTGACAAAGACTTAAATTTTCCTGTAAGATACCATTTTGTGCATTTTACAGACAGAAAAAATCCCAAATGAAGAAAATTACTTATTTACTATACACTGGTACTGTGATGACTCTTGACTGTTACATGCTTTGGCAACTAAGTCCTGCTTCATCCTTTAAGAGTGCCCTCTGGGAATCTACTTCAAAATCAAACAAAGGCAATGAAAATGGCTTTCCCCCATCTAGCTTTGCTTAAATGACCAAAACAAGGATTTTCTGAATACAGAAGGGTTAGTGTTTGCATGCCCATCGTACCTGCTGGAATGCCCAGTTCAGCAGCTTGTATCTGTATGATCTTCTCATTGGATAGCACAGGCTATAGCAGGCATGCAATGTAGCGAAGAAGAAACTGAGAAGTCCAAATTGTTTCCTTGATAACATCCATCTATCCAGCCACTGGGGAAACCTTTTATACTTGGTGCCAAAGTACAACTGGAAACCAGCAGCTAATATTCCTGGTAAATACACTAGTGCTAAAAGGGTAATTGAAGTCACTGGTAAAACTTTGTTTATGACAAGGATTGGAATTTTATAGAAAACGTTTTCCTTTCTGGTTATAAAAGGATATATGACATCTCTCACAGAAGTGTAAATAAATGTTAATAATGAGATCACAGATGCTATCTTCATTGGCAAGTGCCACTCAGGGAACAGATCTGGCTTGCAGTGCTGTTCTGAAGAGTGTTCAAACTCACCAAAATGGTGTGCTTGATGTAAATCAAAAAGTGCAGCTGCTTCTGATGGATTGGCAACCTGCATATCCACATTCTGGAAGGGACAGAAAGGAAATACAAAGTGAGTTCAAGACAAGATTAAAAAACTTCAGTAATGACAGTATTTGCCATCATGACTTTTACAACGTACTGCAGTGAAACCATATACAAAACATATGCCCGATTAAAGACAAGGTACCGTGGAAACATAACATTTCAAACAGCATAGTCAGCACTTGAACAAGGCATTTGTAGTATAGATTTCCCATTCTTCATTATCTGCAGTGATTTTAAAATAGATTTTAATCCCAGGAAGATAACTACACTGCAAAGAAGATAAGATTACATTATGTGAAGCATCACTTCAGCTTCTTATTATGTAAGTTAGAGATTTCAAATGTCAGATTTCAGCTATAGACTTAATGATGTAGCCCAAATAATATGCACAAGAAAGGATTAAAGGACTTTTTTTCTGAACCTTTTTTTGTGTGATGTGGAAAACTTCCTGACTGCAATGTTGCTATCATGAAGATTCCTCCAAAGATAAATTTTATATTCCTGTGTAAAAATCCCAAATTATTTCTATGGAGTTTTGCTCATCTGGCAAAATACAATTAGCAGCTACCCTCATGTAGTTTTTAGCTGCCCCAAACTTTGTGTATTTTTTATCATGGACTGTGATTAAACTGAATGAGATGTTCTTTATCTTTTTATCTCTTCATGTCAATATTGTGACAACACTTTAGAAATATTCATGATTTGCCAGTGTGATGGTAACACTGTCTCTGGACAAAACTGAATCCAAGACTGCAATATTCTATGTGACACATGAGCTGCTTTTTTACAGAAACGTTACCAAGTAGTTAAGATTTCCTGTATTTCTTCTCGGCATGATGTTCTGACCTGCATTCTGATCAATGGCACGATTACCACCTTCCCTCTTCTCCATTGTGGAAACTCCCTGCAAAACAAACACAGGATGTAAAACAGGTTTTGAAATGCCATACTGGAACTTTGAGGCCTATTTTCCCTCGAATTGTTTTCTTCCATGTCCTCCATACATTTGCTGGAGAAGGTACAGTCAACTAGGGAAAGGAAAGCCTGTCCTTTGGGAACAGAAAAGCTCAGCTTATTTTCTGGGTAAAGCAGAGAATAAGAGAGAGCATATATCAATGGAAAAAAATCACTGATGAAAAATAATATTTAAGCCTAATATCCCTCTCCCTAGTGGTATAAACGCATTAATTCAAGAGGAAAGTTTTTAAATCACAACAAATTAGTTTGAAACAGCTTACAGAAATAATGTAAAATATTATGAAGATGGATTTTATTAAGTTCATGAGACCTGCTGATGCAAGAAGCCCGTGGAAATGTGTTGTTACTAATATATTTTAGGGTTTAGGATTGGTCTACCTGCCAGTCACTCTGGGGCTTTAGAGGTGTATTTTCCCTTCAAGATTGTCAAGAAACAGGAGCTTCACTCATGCTGTTCCAAGGTATTTTGGCAATACTCATCACCACAAGTACCAGCAGAAATGGTTCTAAGCTATTAGGGATGACAAAAAATCAGATGCCAGAAAAAAAAAAGCAAGACGATAAACTGCAAGAGGTGTTTCTGAAAATCCTAGAGTAGCAGGAAAGACAGTATTTTGAAGAGTGTAAAATAACTACAGGGACTGCAAGGACCTTGCAACAAGGACTTCCCGGGTATGCGTCACCCTGCTGCACACTACAAGAGGAGAGGCACTGGCACCACACTACTGGAAGCTCAGAGTGCCATACCACAAGGTGACTTTCTGTGACAGCCTTTAAGAAAATTGCTAGGTGGCTCTTCCATGTAGTTTCCTACTGAACAGCTGAATTACTAGATATTAAACTGTTTTTCTAACTACAGATTCTTTTATATCCATAAACCTTTTGGGAAATTATATGGAGAAATCAGACTTTGACAATTTCCTTCATATACTGTGCCTGGTTCCTTCCGTGGATGAGTCTTCCAGTCTTTTACTGTCTGCTGTGAGGGTTTGCTCTCAGCCAGGCCACCAGGCACCCGAAGCTGAAGTATTCTTTTTTGAAATGTTCTTTTCCTTAGTATTTCTCTTTGGATTTTTCCCTCCTGGTAGTGAGCTCTCCCTTTGAGCATAACCTTTCAGACAAGTGTTGCAGAGTAGGGTCAACAAGAGTTCTGTCTGAAGGTCAGGCTGTTAACCCTTTCCTACACCAGCTAATGGTGTAGGAAAAGGTTATCCTCTCTATATCCTGCACACAAGAAAGCATGGACTGATGAAGGCACATTTCTGTTTTTTCCCCCTATTCTTAGGGCTAGTCCCAGTGATTTTATCAAAAGTTTTGTGGTATCACGTATCTTCATAAAACCTCAGATTTTAGAATTTCTACTTCTACATGTCTCAATATACATAATTTCTAGCTGTTACAATTCAAAGAATAGTTTACAGATAGAACTTAGTATGGTGAACTTACCTGGAAAAAACCCAATAACAAATACAGTGAACTCCACATCTATTTTTAAGAAATTCATAATATGAGTTTCAGTGGCATTCACTGTTATTGAAGCCTACCTTCTGGCTACCACACTGTCTTAGAGGTCCAAAAGCATAATTTAGATTGGGAAGGTCTGTATGGAAAAGCCTGACTCACCCAGTTCTCATGCTGCTATCACTCTTCATTCAGAAAATTTAGAAACAAAGAGTCCAGTATTAGTTTCTAGTTAAAGGTTTATATTGATGAGGATGTAATAAATTATACCATGATGTGAAAAAAGCAACCCATGAGCTAGAATGCCAGTTGCTGATCCTAAAAGCTGATTTATTGGTTGTTTTGGGATACAATGTTAAATACAGCATTAAAGGTTTATGCAGCAGAAAACAAGACAGAAAGAAAAAAGAAAGTGTGTGCCAATGAATGCAGGTGTTCTTCCAGGGAAAAATAGGTTTCAGCCATGCGACTGCAGGCAAGGAAACTCAAGTATCATAGCATTATATTCCATTTGGCTTCTCATACCAGTAAACACGAAATTATTTTCCACTACCAAAGCACAGTAATAGCTTTTGAAAACCCTAAAAAAAGAGCACTTACAATTCACTACTCAGTGCCTTATAAACTGCCAGGAAGAAGTCATTTAGACTACGTGTCTTTTTGGAATACATCTGAAGAAAAATTAGGAGTCCTGCAAGAGACATAGTCATCTAACTCACAACTGTTACGAAAGAAAACAGTTATATTAAGGTCCGTCCTCAGTGCACACCCCTTCTGCTCTGGGAGGCAGATGTCAACGAGGGTGGAGAGCGTCCCGCTGCAGAAAGCCAAGTTTCCAGCGCTCTGAGTACTGAATTCTGTACCGAGGAAGCACGCTCATTGTAAAGCTGCACCATCAGGGATCCACACATGTGCAGACATGTTTACCCCAGGAAAACATCATCCCAAGTAATTGAGAGGTTTTCCTGAGTAAGGGGTTTCAGGGCTGGCTCCACGAAAAAAGAAGAATGGGTAAAATATATAGGCTATGATAATAAGGAGGAGGTGATGGAAGAGGCACAGCATAGAGCCTGCACCTCTCTCTTGGCACTATCGGAAAATGACAGCATGAGGCATAAGTGTCTCGCTTTCCAAGTGCCCGCTGCATCGTACAGGACGCTGTAAACACTCGGCACGAGAGTCCGTAACTTTCTCTGCTCTTCAAGTTCTGCTGAGCTCGGTGGAAAACCGAATGAAAGCCCGGAGGGTGGGAGCCGGAGAGCGTCGCTCGGCGTTCCTCCTTAGCCAGAACTAGCCCTGGGCACTCCCCCTCAGGGAGCCCGAGCACGCCGGGGGTTGTCCGCCCCCGGGCTCACTCACCTCGGCCCGGCAGCCCGGCCTCTCCTTTCCGCCGCAGGGGGCGGCGGCAGCGGCGGCCCCAGCTCAGTTCCCTCCGCGGGGGCAGCGCCCGGCGGCGGCTCGGAGGGGAAGGCGGCCCCGGGTGAGCAGCGGAGCGCCTGACCCTCTCTGAACTGATGAAAGGCGCGGGGGGGACCCGGCCTCAGCCTCCACCTCCCCTCCCGGCCCCGCCTTCCGCGCCCATCCCGCTCCCCTCCGCCCGGCGGGTGTGAGCCGCAATGCTGTGCCCCGTCCCGGGCAGCGGAGGGCGGCGGGACGGCGCGGCCTTGGGGACTCCCCTCCGGCACCGGCCCGTCCAAAGAGCCAGGCCGTGGGTCTGCTGGGCCCTCGGCCGGACAAAGGGCGCATTCACCTGCTCCCTCCCTGCCCGGCTCCAGGGAGGAGGAGGAGGAGGAGGAGAAGCCGAAGTGCGCTTCTCCCCTCGGCGCCCCTCGTCTCCGCCAGCCGGACTTGTGCCGGCAGCCCCGCCACTTGTGACAGGGTCCACTGTGGGATCACAGCAAACTCCAGGGGCTGCTCCTGGCCCGCCACCGGCCCGCGATCCTTCGGATCCCGGGAACCCTTCTCCTTCCTTTCAGTCCGTCCTCTCTTCCCTGCCGGTTCTTCCAAATGTGTTACTCTTCTAGCCTGACAAAATGCTCTATTAATCCCTGCTTCTCATATGAGCAGTCCTCACTTAACTTTTTGTTTATTTTACTAAAATACCGTGATCCTGTACGTTTGGGGGTTTTTTTAACCTGTGCTGGCGATTTTGAGAAGGCAGCTGTCTCCTGAAATTTTAGTCATTATCTTGTGAAATCTCTGTTTTAGTGGATATTTTGACATCTAGTGGCTTGCTGACGTTGAAGAACATTTCGTCTCAGAAATGTTTTCACACAGAGCTCGTTATATCCTCCTGAGGATGTCTTCACAGAAATGATGCCAAGTTCCATGTCGTTGTGTCTTGGGAGGGGAGCAGATTTTTTTTCTCTTCAGTAGATGCTAAAGGGACATAGACTCCAGTTGAATGCCACATCTGGAAGAAAAGAGGAGATTGCCTTAGAAGGAATAGAAGACAGAATAATTGTATCTTCTGTGTTAAAACCTTAACTTAGAAGTTTTTTTTAGTTACCTTCATTAGCATGTTTTTCTGTGCTTTGCATAAAGGCTATTTCCCACGTGTTTTCCATTAGTTACTTTTTTTTTTCAAGGGATGCTACCTTGGGTATGCTCTCATTTTGTGCAAGTGGCGTTTGATTTCCTTCCCTACTCCTTTTTTTTGCACGGTCGGTTTGAGATTTTTCCCCTGTTCCCATCAGCAGGGTGACGCCTGGCGGTGGGAGCGCAGCGGAGGAGGCTGCCCGCGGCAAGGTGTGCCCGGCTAAGGACACTTCGCAGTCCAAAGGGCTAAAACCACGTTCCTAGTGAACTCCATGGCAAAGCACTCAGGAGCCCTGGTGTAAGCTCGTGTTATGCGAACTACATTTATAAAAGACAGGTGAAGATGCTGAGAGATTGCAGCATCTGGATATGCTAAGAATAGAATATACTATCATAAGGATAGAATATCTTTAAGGTATCCTTAGCCTTTTCATGGAACACACAAGAGCTAAGCTCGTGCATACGCATTCCCAGAAGATGAGATGAAAAGCCAGCCACAGTGTGAACCTGGCTGTTAAATAAGTATCTGGTAAGCTGTCATTCACAGATGCTTCTAGATATCTCTGGGCAAGCAATCCCCTCTCTAGTCTGCATCCTGAGTAGTATTAGGTGCCTGTCTGTGAATAAAAATGGAAAGCTCATTTCATGTGGGTGCTGACAAAGTGGACATAGATAAAATGCTAGTGAAATCTTTCATAGCTACCCTAAAGCATGACTTCCACGGCACTCAAAGTACCACTTATATTAGAATGGTTATTGGAAAGCAAACTGCATGGCAGTCCTGCAGACTATTGCACCCAGATGATACCACTGCATGCTCACAGCTTTGAGCTGGTATTTATGAGATGTGCTTTGCAAGAAGTCTGAGACTGAAGGTAGGAAATACCACAGGAACCAGGAGCTGATTCAAAATGAGATAATTTCTCTTGGCTCTTCCAGAATGGGCATGATGTAACTGACAAGAATGTAAAGTTGTGCAGGTTTGGTGAGCTCCAGAGGTTTAGAAGAGTGTCAGTATGCTTTAACTCTTGTAGGAGTTGGAGGAAAAGGAATAATACTTTTGTGGTGGCTGAAGTGTGTTAGGGTTTTTTCCAGAGAACAAAAATACTCCGGTGACACTGTCTTAGCCCATCTGTGTTTTATTCCTTCTATATTCTGATCAAAGTCTGTGTGTGATGTTGACAAAGAACATGAAGGAATGCTTGATTACATTTTCTGAAGGAAAAAAATATTGCATCATTGACAAAATTGCCAGACAGTTCTTTAATCTTGATAACAGTTTCACCAGAGTTTTTACATGGAGAAGTCTGTGGTCAGGACAATTTGTCTGCTTCTGCAACTGCTCTTTAGACTAGGAGTTCTGAGAACAACTTGCCAAATGGCTGGAAAAGTGGTGCAGTGTTCCAGTAACACAGACCTACATATAATCATACTAACAGTCTTGCTCTGAACTTGTTGAGTAAGCTAAGTGTAACTATTAGTGTCAGCAAGATGACTACAGCATGCCCTTGGGTGACTCAGAAATGATGCTACAGAGGGGGAACTGGTGTGGAAGGGTGGAAACCATTCCCTGTAATTTAACCAAGTGCAAATGGGCTTGGTTCAGCTGGGTTGAAATGCTTAAAGGGTGACTGAGTTTCCAGGATGGCACTTGAAGGGTTCACTAGAGGCTTACCAAGATGGTAAAGGGCTCACAGCTCATGGTCCCTGGGGAGAGATTTGGGGGAACTGGGCTTGTTTAGTCTGATGAAGAGCAGACTAAGAGATGACATAGTAGCAACCCTCCATGCTTGAAGGGAAGGTACAAAGGTGAGGAAGCCCAACTCTTGTTGGTGGTGCCAGGGAGCGTAAAAACAGTCAGGGGTCACAACTGGCATTTCGAAGGTTCGCATTGGGTACTAGGGAAAAATTCTTCACTGAGAAGATAGTGAAAATCCTCATTGTGTCCATTGCTTCTTGTCTTTCCTTTGAACTCCACTGAGAAGGGTGTGGCTCCATATTCTTTACTGTCTTCCCCCCTCAGGTATTCATGTGTAATATTAAGAGCTTCCATGAGGCTTCTGATCTCCAGGCTGAATAGTTCCAGCTCTCTCAGCCTCTCATTGCAGGAGAAATGCTTCAGTCCTTTAATCCTCTTCATGATGACCTGCATGGAAGCAATTTCAGTACATCTGTGTCTTGCTTGTACTGAGGAGTCCAGAACTGAACTCAGCAATGCAGTTGAGTCTCAGAGGGCTGAGGGAAGGGAAAGAAGGACCTGCCTTGACCAGCAGGCAGTGCTTTTCCTAATGCAGCTTAGGACTTGATCTGATATTGACAGGGGTCTTCCTTTGAGTGGGACAATGAACACAAAATTTTACTGCATTAATGTTTTTGCCCATGAAAATATGTGAAATGACACCTAGAAGACTCTTGCTCAGAATCCCCAAACTCAGCAGTCTGTGAAAAGCAACATGAAAATGTAGGTGCTACAAAGAATCATGTATGAATTTGGAAAATTATGAAAGAATTTGAAAATTGATTTTGAAATGCTGTCAAATCTAACCTGATTTTGAAAATTACAGCCTAAGAAACTGCAATGTTGACTCCTGAATAGGAGTTGTGAATGGAAGTGGCAAGTGCCCTGTGTTCATTTTGTGAGTAGGAGTTGCAGATGCAGCTGGTAGAGAATGCTTGTCCCTTGTGGACTGAGGCCATTTGAGAACAGAGACATCAGACAACATATTTGGTTTACTGTCATTTAAAAAGCTCCTTTATCCAAGGGAATATGTCAGAAAGAGATCAGATAAGCAGACAACTGCTGTATTCCCTGCTGAATGAGTATGTAGTAAAGGACCAGCTGTTCTTAGCGAGGAACATTGTTAAAGTCAAACAAATTTCTTACTTGGCCTGGATTTATCAGACAAATTCTGATTCAAAGAAGTGGCACTCAAGCTACTTGAAATAGTTGAATTCCTCTGGAGGATTTAAGTCATCGGTGCCAAGTAACGGGAAGCTGAGGAAAAGAACTACAATGAAAAAACAGAGGCTCAAGGTTGTTTGAGAGGGCTGTTTAATCTCCTCCAACATGCATAAGAAACAAAATTATGTACTACTTCTCTTGAACTATGAGAAATCAACAAAGCCACATGACACTCAAATAATTTTTTTAACAGTGATACTTTTAGACATTGTTGAAAGTACAAGTAAAGACCACATGACTGCCACAGTTAAAGTTCAATGAAATGAGTTGAAAAACAACTCAAAGTGGAGGAGAATAGCAGTATTTTATTTTCCCATTCCCTGAAAAAAATGGCATTCTGGATTTCAAGTATGTAATTTATAGACAAATACACAAAGCACGTCCATTCTTAATTTGTTGAACTAACACCTTTCACAGCATTCTTTTCTGATAATGCATGTTGTTTCTTGGAAGCAACACAGAAGAATTTGCTTTATATTTAAGAAAAAAATTTGATTGAATCAGACATAGCGATATTCTTTGGGTATAATCACATACTCTTAAAGTAATGCTTGCCCTTCCCAGTGTGTTTGTCATTTTTGCTTACATAACGTCTGAAATTGTACTGTTATCCCTTGAGGCAGCTGTGGTACTTCTCTGAGGTGTTTTGTTGATTTCAGGATTTTACCACACACATGTCACTGGAGTATAGAGCTGGCTGCCTTAAAATACTTATAATAATGAAACCAGTGATAATAAAAATAACAGTAATTTTATATACCGATTAACAACAACAACAAAGCAACAACAACCTGGAAGCACTTCAAGGCTGTAAAATGTAAAGAATACAGGAGAAGGAATATACTCATAGGGAAAGGGTCTCTGAACAAAGAGAGAATATTGGTCATGCAGGGTTTTTTAGAGGAAACCTTTTTACCTAAATCTGATTACGTAATAGCAAACAACGATATATCTTCTGCTGTGGTATATATGGGTATTCATTACCTGCAATTGTTAAAAAAGATGATGTTTTACAGTATTTCTACAGGAATCCTTAGAAATTAAAATGCTTTGGAACATATCCTGTGAAAAAGTGTGGCTTATTGCTCATATCTATAGCTCTTTGATGGATTTTGTTGGGTGGTTGTTGTTTAACCCCAGCCAGCAACCAAGCTCCAGGCAGCAGCTCCCTCACTCCCCCCTCAAAGGAACGGGGAAGTGAACTGGGAAGACAAACGTAAGAAAACTCACAGGCTGAGATAAAGACATTTTAATAAGTAAGAAAAAAGCTGTGTTTACAAGCAAAGCCAAGCCACTTCCTGTGGTGGGCAGGCAGGTGCTCAGCCATCTCCAGGAAAGCAGGGCTCCATCAAATGTAGTGGTGACTTGGGGAGACGAACACCATCACTCCAAACATCTCCCCTTCCTTCTTTTTCCCCAGCTTTATATGCTGAGCATGATGCTGTATGGTCTGGGATATTGCTTGGGTCAATTGGGGTCAGCTGTCCCAGCTGTGTCCCCTCTCAACTTCCCGTACATCCTCAGACCACTCACAGATGGGGTGGGTTGAAGAGCAGAAAAAGCCTTGTCTCTGTGTAAGCCTCACTCAGCAATAATGGAAACATCTCTCTATTATCAACACTGATTGCAGTGCAAATCCAAAACACAGCCCCATGTCAGCCATTGTGAAGAAAATGAACTCTACCCCAGCCAAAACAGCACAGTGGTTTAGGAATGGCATTCTATTGTCATTATACTTCCTGTGAGGAGTTAAAGGCATGTGGTGACACAAAAGTGAGTGCATTAATTTAAATTAAATTAATTAAAATGTTGTAGCATCCCTCCCACAACAATGTTCTTTCCTAGGTCTTCTACCTCAGAAATTTATCAGAAAATCTTGTTCCAATACCATATTTTAAAATCCTTACAGTTTGTAAGGAATTTTTTGGCACTACACCTACTACAAAAACCTACATTTTTTTTCCTACCCCCTTAGTGCCTACAAACCACAGTCCCTGGTGTTAGATGCAGTGCAAACACAAACCATGGGCACTGACCTTCTCCGCAGGCCATGATGTAGGTTTCGCATTCAAAACAGTAAGAGAGAGGTGATGCAAGCACATGGGGAGGAAGCTGAACTGAACATGGTTTTAGGAATGTAATGAGAGAGTGATGGTTTGGATATCAGGCTGTGGTGATAACGGTCCAGTGTGATGACAGCAGTCTCAACTGCTGGATGCCATTGTAATAGCAATAGCTTCCTAATTTTAAAGAGGGATTTGAAAGAAGACAAGGAATTGGCTTTGTCAGAATTTATAAGTAATTTCTTGGTTACTAAGATGTCTTTGTGAACTGAGCAGGTGGGAGAAATTCTTAAAACACTATGTTAAAGGTACTGATGTACTTAAAAAGACCCTGAGTTTGTCAGACAGTTGATAGAAATTTGATATGATCTAAACACTTGTGAAACAGAACCTGCTGATGCACTTGAAATTACTTAAATACTTTAATCAAGTAATACTATAATTAATTTAAATAAAGCAAAGTTGTCTGCCATGCAATTTTGGGAAAATACTTTTTATGTTGAACTACTGCATTAATACATTTATTATGGTTGACCGGTAAGGGAATTGTTGCTCACATGCAAAGACTGACAACACAGTTACACATATGTCTTCAATATGGAAATAATTGTGCTAATTAGAGCTTGTTAAATTGGATATTTTGCTAGATTTGGAATTAATTTTCAAGAATTTAAGTGCTAATATGGTATTATATATCAATTGTAAATTCTTATAGCAATAGTATTTTTAAATCTGAACAGTTTTCTTATTTACAAGGGAAAAGACCTTTTGTTCAAAACTTAATACTGGAATTCTGGTTTAAGATTCTGACTGTTCAAGAATACTATCCATGGACAAAATTAAAATGTTCCTGCCATCCAGAAGCACTATTCTATGTGACTAACTTCACACTACAAACAACACTAGATAGCTGAAGCTAATTGTCAGAAATAATCCAAGAGATTATATATAAAATGAGATATTTGTTTGGACTTATTCCCACTGCCTGGGGCACTGGTCTAGTCTAGAAGCAGAGCAGGGACTCAAAAAATAACTGGAGCAGGAAATGAGGCATAGCTGGAACAGACAGGGAACTCAAGCAGAGCAAGAACAGCAAGCTCTAGCATGCTGCAGGTTCCAGAGAAAAACCTGTTAGCTTCCATCTAACAGCCATCCCATCAGAAATGAGCTTTGCAGGAGACACAAAAACTGGGTGGAGTGGTAGATGTACCAGATGGTTGCGCTATCGTTCAGAGTTGCTTCAGCAGGCTGTAGAAATGGGCCAATGTGATGTTCAGCTAAGTCCTGCACCTGGGAAGAAATAAACCCGTACACCGGAACAGGCTGGGGGCTGACTGGCTGGAAAGAAGCTTGGGAGAAAAGGCCTTGGAGGTCCTGGGGAGACACTAAATGAACATGACCACCCTTGGAACAAAGAAGGCCATCAATCTCCTAGGGACCAGCAAGCAGAGAATTGCCAGTGGGTTGAGGGAAGGAGTTGTCCTTCTCCTCATCTGTCAGTCCACATCAAGAATGCTGTATATGGTTCTGGGCTCTCCATACTTGAATGAGTCCAGTGACGGCCGACAAAGACAATGAAAGGATTGGAGCATCTGATATAAACAAAGATGGGCTGCGTAGCTTGGAGGAGTGAAGGCATGGGCATATTTTATCTATATGTAAATACCAGGGAGTAAAGAAGAGACAGGCATTTCTTGATAACAGAACAAGAGGCAATGGGTACAAATTCAAATACAGGAAATTCCATTTAAACTTAAAAGAAATATTCCTGATGAGCTATGGTTGAGATTGCATTGCTTGTGAAAAGACTGAGGTCAAACTCCACCCTAATGACTATGGATAGTTTCAGGAACTGGACTTGAGAGTGCACTAACTTGAATATAGAGGTTGAATGCTGACACAAGAGCTCAATGAGAACTTTAAATCCATATCAGAGGAAGTGTAGTCAGAAATCTCCTTTCGGGTAATTTTTTTGTTTGGTTATTGCCCTTACTTGAAGTCTAGAGTAAAAGTCTGGTTTTCTGCTATTTTGCTACTTACTTTGGCACACTTGTTTTAGTAGAGCTGTTGACCTAAGGTGACTTACCATTAATGCCAATTCTACTTGAGGTCTCAGTGAAAATGGAGGCAAGGAGAGTGTAGTGAAAGCGAAGACAGACACTGACATGGATTTAATCATTGCAGGCTGACAAGTATAAGCTTGGCAATCGCTTCACAAAGAGATGAGAGTCAAGCCAGAAGGTCTTTAAACTACTTAGTAGAAAAATTGCATGTATCTTGTCTCCTATCTAGTTTCAAAAACGGTATTACAAAATGAAACAGTGTAGAGAAACCCAGTCTGAGCATTCATAAAGAGCAGCAAAGCTAAGGAAACAAGGTTTACTTAAAATGATTTATTATTGTAGTTTTCTGATTGTCAGTATGGATCTGGTATGAACTACAACATGATTTTTTTTTCCTTCCTAATCTGCGTCAGCTGATAACATTGTCCTGACTTATTTAGTCAAGAGTTCATGAAGAAAATAGAGACTTCAAAGACAGGAACTATGCTCCTAAATATTTAGGAGATCTACAAGGGGTTGAGTGTTGTTATTTATCCTTTACTCTCACTTAAGAGATCTCCTATGATTACAAGCACTTTTTTCTTATTGCCTAAAACAGCTGTCTGGAGTTGTGTAAATTCCATTCTGCAAGGCATCTATCTAGCTTTTAGTTGTTGTGGTGTTTTGCAAGCTTAAAAAACTGAAGTAGGCTGGTATGCTTAAGGATGCCTTAGTGTCTTTGAGGAACTTGCCTAATGACTGCTGTAGTGGTATTTAGTGAATGTTCTTTAATAAACTGGTGTGGTAAACTATAAACCTTTTGTTTTTATCTGTAAGAAGATACTCCTTTTGACTGACTCGTGACTAAATCATTCCCAGTTCTACCAACTGCCACTTCTTGTAAATTTAGAGCTTTCAGCAAAACAAAAATCATCCTAATATACAGTCCCAAAACACAACTTAGAGGGGAAAGTTAAAATAAAGTACTGTGAATAGATGTAATTTAGTATCCTTTGTGTTTTGTAGTCTAGAGTGTTACTTAATTTTGGACTCACAAGTGCTATTTTATGTTGACAGAAATTGAAAATCCTGATTTTCATTACTTATCCTGACTATCTTGTTTAAATGTTACTCAAATAATGTGTTTCTATATTATGTAAAAGTCACTGATATAAAAATAGTTGAAAGAATTCAATACATTTCAATAATGATGCTGGCAAAGTTATAAAAATAAATTATAGATTTTTTTCCAATTTTGGTCATATTCATACATAGTTCTGCCCTATTATTACTGTTTTGGTGCTGAAGAAAAAAAACCAGATTCTGTCATAGTATGTTTTTTGCACAGTTAATTTGTGTAAAGCATGCATAGTTATTTGTAACCCTAGAGAAAATGACAGGTCAGGTTTTTTTATAATGCCTTTGAAAGGAAGAGAGGTGTGACACATTTAATGGATCAGTAGAGCAAAGTAAAATGGTGATGAAATAAGTTCTTTTGGTAATACATTAATTTCAAATGCAAGTTCACATTCAAGAATTGAATGCAAGTTGCAAGAATTTTCATAAATGAGTTAAACACTGTATTAGTGCTAGCTGTATATATATATACAATTGTAATTAAGAAAAGGGCTAGAAATTATATAAGAGAAAAAGAAATACTCTTTTCCCATATAAATCTTTCTTCTTGCTCTAAAATGTAGTTATATTGTAGAGTCAGAAGTACTAAATGAAACACTGAAGCTGTTTGGTATAGAGTAGTGCATGTGGGTTGGAATATATGGGACTGCACTGAAGCAGAGAAAGAAGCTGGCTTGTATTTAAAATGAAATCAGTAATTTGAAAATGAAAATTATTGGTAGTGGTGCCTAATTCTACTGTTGCGGAGTTGATTCAGCATCACATCTGCTTGTCACTAGTATTGTGTTATTGTTGGTGGAATTGTTCCTTCTTTAGCACCACAAAAGAACGTCTTAACCCTATAGAATGTCCTCTGTGGAAATTCCTCAGTAAATTATGGGACAATTCAATTCATGCATTAGATAATGGAATATTCCAAACTGAAAGAGGTTGTGATCCTTTAAATATTGTATAAAAATACTCGTAGTTTTACTTTTACCCTTGAATAGCAGCACTTTATAGTGTAATACACAGGAGCAAAGTTAATCCATATGCTAGCAAGCCCTTTTTCTGCTAGAAAGGCTTTTGAGTTTTCATGGCATGGGAAATGACAAAACTCTGTCATTAAATAGCTTCTCCCTTTACTGTCATGCTGACCACCTCTACTTTCATTCACAAATTCATCTAACTATCTCTCTGAAACACATAGTTATATTTTGACTCAAGGGAAGAAACAACAGCTTCCTGTATACTGTCTCTCCTCATCCCAGCTGTTGACTTTTCCACGTGGCCAGCTGTTTCTCTGTGACAACCTTCCCTCTTCAGAGCAGCATACTTTGGAAAATGTAAGACATTACTCTATTTCTGGAAAACAGCTTCTACTCTCCTCCGTCCATTCTGGGCCATGTTCTGCGGCCTGAAGAGTAAAACTTCAATATCAGTGTGAGGTTTTTTGTTTGTTTGTTTAGTTGGTTTGTTTGTTTTTTCTTTTTTTCTCATTGTTGTTTAAGACCAAAAAGCAACTGAAGAAGTAATTTCCGTTGTCCTAATTCAAATGTTTTGTTTAACTGGGAGAAACAGGAAACTTGGATGTGGGTGACTTTATTTTGAGAAAAAACTGCAAGACATCCTCTAGTATGATAAAGAAAAACTCTGGGTGAGGAGAAATAAACAAATACTCAGTGTTGGGTCTTCTCTTGTTTGGGTTCTCTGAAAAGTCCTTTTTTGTTCACCCCTAGTACTACTATTACTAAATTAGCTACAATGCCAGAACATGCTCATACTCTGATACAGCCCTAAGAACTTCCAGCTTGCAGCAGCCAAGCTTTCCGCTAGTGATTTAAACTAGCAGATAGGTTTTGTAGAGTTGAAAGCCTGACTGAAAGGTCATTGAGGTCAAGGGCAGGTATTTTGCCACTGACTTCAACAGAGTTTGTATCTGGTGCTTTGTAAGAAGCTGTTACACCCAAAGTTCCAAAATGCAGGTCGGTGTCAGACTCAATGCTTGCTTTCCTTTGAAGCTGAACACTACAAAGTAGCTGTGATTCTGTGGTGAACATGCACAGTGCCTTGCTGACACTCAACAGAGGCACCTGAGATACAAGGTTGAGTATTTTTTTGGCTCCCTGAGTATTTTTTAATCTATATTTTGCTGCAATATCTCACGTCTGCTGTGCCCTAAGAACAGGAACATATAAAATTACTATAACTCAGTTGGTGTTCAATAACTTGTTAAGCTGCTGTCAAATTGTAACAAGGCGTGAAGTCTGAGCATGAATACAACTACGACTCCTAGCAACAAATGGGAATGAAAATGTTGTATCAATTATGTTTTTTATAGCAGGATTAAATCTGTTTTAATTACTGAAATGGGTTAAGTCATGTCCAACAAGAAAAAAATGCAGTGAAAACATCTATTTCCTAAAGTAACAGGATGACATGAAACAGCCTTCCTGAAGTAATAAACACTTAGAATTAAGCAATGAAATCTCTGTAATTAAATACTTTATAAGGGAGGCCTAAACTTACTGTGAAAGAGACAGCAAGGTGAAATAAGTAGTAAAGCAAATGAATATTTTCACTGAGGTTATTTAATTTTGTTTTTCATTCACTGTTTGTTTCTACAATAGGTGTTTACTTCATAAATCCACTATGAACAGAAGTTCACCAAGTCATCAAGGGTGCTGGAAAGGAAGGTGCCGGCATATGAGTCTGTATATGCTGCTCAGCAAACTTTTGACAAATCCCAGAGCATAAAAAGAGATAATTAATGCTGGAGGGAGATTCCAGAATGATGTCTTCCATGATGCTCATATTTTATCTGGACGAGATGTGCGGAAGTATAAACTCCAACACAGCAACACTTCCCAGCTACTTCAGTTTTCTCAGCCGAATGTCTGTCCCGTGAGCCAGACACTGCCCGTGGGTAGTGTCCTGAGGGAGCATTTTTAGAGGGACTGTCATGAGGATGGTGGGACATGCAAGGCAGACTGGAGGAAAACGTCCTGGAGTAGGACTCTGATGACTTCCTTCTTGGCCGCTTTGGAGCTTATTGGATGCCTTTGGAAAAGATCACTGCTTTGTGTCTCTGTTTCCCCTCTTTAACATATGGATGTTCATCCTGATATCTATGAAAATATTTTGAGGTCACTAGCATCAAATACTACAGCAGAGAAGGAAAGCAGCAGTTGCTGTACTTACATGTCTTGGAACGTGCTAAACTGTAAGCCTGAGACTTAGTAAAGTCTGTAGCACCACTCTGTAGTTACTTGTATGTACTCTTCCTACAGGTTTACACACCTCCCTCCCACATGTTCCTTACCCAGTTGAATATAGAAGGTGTATCCATGCTCAGGGTGTTCTGGATTCTTACTGATTTCAATTAGTTTATGCACTTTGTGGCAGCCAGACAGCAGCTATGCTGCTTCCTGACCATGTAACATTTGGTTAATGAAGGAAGAGTTAAGCCCTTGAAAAATGAGCAGGTGTACTCTAGGTCCTAAAGCCAGTTGGTCTCAGCATATGATAGATACTTGACTCTCTTTTGTGGAGGTACAAGTTAAAATAATGTTCATCTCTCTTGCATGAACTTTTTTTTTTTATGATTTATTAGAATGTACGATGGTTTCACCTGGAAGCAGATTTTGCGTTATGTCTCCTGGGAATAGTGGATGTCTTGGGTGGTGTCTGTGAGAAAAGGCTGGTAGGGATTAGGAATGTCTGATGATGCTCTGCCGCTATGCTGCACATGTTAGAACAGCCTTAAAATTATTTTAAGTATTACCAGTCAGAGCTGGTGTCATGAGAACCATTCACTGCATGGAAATAATAGGGTGGATGGCGGTAGCTATTCATCCTCTTGGCCTTTTCTTGTGTTTCTCTGCTGAGACTACAAGAAGTAAGTGGAGAGAGGTGACTGCCAGTTTCATAATTTTTGAGGCTCCACAGTGCTGAAGGCTGTCACAGAGTACTTGAGGAATCAACAAATGTAGTAATATTGTGCATTTTCTTTGGAATGATAAATACTTTGGTCATGAATAAAACCTTACTGTGTCTTTATACAGTAAAGTCTTCTCCAGTTGCATTTTAAGTGCTGTTGCTGTTTAAACTTTACATTAATATATTTGTAATAATAATTTATTAAATGTTATGTATGCCTTTCTATGATGCCAAGCAGCCCTCATTGTGAAATAGGATTCTGCTGTACATGAAAAAATGTGAATTCTAATAATGATGGTAGACTAGCTAAATATCAGAAGAAAACAAGTATATAGTGGGAGCTATTGAGCTATGGAGAGCAAACAAGTAGATACTAGCTCTTAAGTCAGCATATCCAGAGACACTTTATAAATTTGTGTTCAATCAGAGTACCTCAGGAGAGCTGTGAATCAACAGCAATGAACCTTTCTGTAACTGACTTCAGAATAAAATAAATCTGGGGGTTTTTCTTGTCTGACCTTTTTCTTGTTCTTTATGATGCTTTTTCTTTTTTATTTCTTTTTTCTTGGGTTAGACTTTGGAAATGTTGAGATTGAAAAGTTGTATTTGTATTGTCTTGCATATGCTGATCTGGATATACTTTTGGATATACTGGATATACTTTTTTTTTGTTTGGAAGGTTTGTTTGTTTGTTTGTTACGTTGCTATTTGTGTATTGCTTTTAAAAAGTAAAAATGTAAAAATAATTAAAAAAGGAAAAGCAATAAGAAAAACGTTTGACCACAAGGCGGCAGTGAAGACACGCAAAATATACACTCCTACATTTGACCAGAAAACCGTTTAAAAGAAAAATCTAACTCGCCTAAACTTTAAGATTATTATTGTTAAAAAAGTTTCCATTTAAGCTGCATGTTAATGCACCCTGAAACTCCAAAAGAAGTTTTACTTGTTGAAGTAACTTACTGCTTGATAAAAGCCTGCTATTGACTTGTGTGGACTGTGTGCAAGACAGGAAAGAATGGCTTTGCCTTGGCATTGTCTAATGCTCAGAGAATAGATGACAGAGGGCTCGGACGGCTCGGACTGAAATGGAAACACCCAAGGCACTGCCCATCCATCATTCCCAGTGCACAATCTACATGGCTACACAGCCTTTCTTTCGCTGTTCCGATTCCGGCTCTGTTTGAGCGCAAAGCAGGAGCCGACACCTGACCTCCCTGGCCCATGGTAAATCTCTGCGTGCTGTGCTGCCGGCTGCAGGCCCTGAGGGGGTTTGGTTCACCGGTGTCTTTGGGGCACATCATCTGCGGCCCTTCCTCTGCTGTGCCTGCCAAATGTTTAGCCAGTTAAGTAACACATACGACATTGCACGCTTTTGCTCCAGAAACTGATTTTGTCTTAAAAAAATTATTTCCTTTATTATACTTATTAGTTATGACTGTAGCTAAATAATCTAGTTGTGCTTTATAGAAAATAATAATTTAACGGAAAACTTCTCCCTCAAGTAGTATTACCCTAGGGCTTAGTTTCCTTTTATGTTCTTAAATTGTTCTCACTTGCACAGAAACATAAAATTTGAAGAACACACATGTATATTAATGTCATTGCTGAAACACTCAGATTTTGTTTCTGGGTTTAGCCCACTGGCAAGGTCGAATTCCTGTAAATGTCTTTTGTTAGCTCTGTGTATTTTACAGTGCATTTTCTCCTGAACATTAGTCAAATATATTATGGAAAGTAGGGGCAATGTATATAATGAAAAATAGTTCCATTTATTTGTATGGCTGCTTTTCACAAATTTTAATCCATGGATCACTTGATCCATAAGACACCAAAAACTTGTCTTGGGAAAAAAAAAGTTTAAAACAAGTTAGGATGTCTTTAGCATATAAACAAAGAAGTAAGCAAATAAAATAGTGGGAAATGTGAATTAAAAAACAAATATTCAAGATTTAGCCTCATTTTCATTTGGTTGGAAATTAGAATGCATTGTGAGCACCCTTTTTTTACAAAGCTGTAAGTGGTTCTCCTTGTGAAAAGAGGTTAAACAACGCTGTTAGCCAGTATCCTACTGAATGTGTGATCCAGCCAGCTTAAAAAACTGACAGCCTGTCCTCTGGGAAGCTGCATCACTGTGTGATAAATTTCTTTGCAAGGGAATTTTCATGCCATGCAGCCCAGATTTTCTTGGCATCACATGATGTTCATCAGGTCCCACTATTTTTTAAGCCTGAAATAAGCTGGAAGTAAAACCTACAAATGCTGCAGTGTTTTAAGGTGCCTTATTCTTAAAAGCCAATGGATAATTTGTGTAGGTTAATCCCATTAAAATTAGAAACAAATTAGCTTGACAGTGAGGATGGTAAAATCAATCCTTACTTTACTGAGAGCAATCCTTTATTTTCACACCAGGAATTAGAAAATGCTTTTCCTGCCTTCCCAGCTTTCAGTATATGTATTTAAGAATTTTTTTTCTTCTCAATACAGTTCAAGACAAGCAGAGGAAACCACTGACATGAGATACATTAAATGTATTTACTTAAATCACATATCTTTCTGAATAGTAAATTTTCTGAATTTATTAAATGAAGATGCTACAGATCTTGTGTCATTTGGGTTTCTTGTTCTTCCAAGGACTCACAGCTGTAGGTTTCTTAGACTAGCTTAGTTTGGAATGTTTGTGCAGTTTTGATGGCAATTGCAAATACTTAGTTAACTTGTCCTAATTAAATTCTTTGCAAACTGTTGATGAACCCTGAACAGATGAAATAAAATCAAGGAGATAGAGACATCATAAACATATAGTTAAGTACTTACAGACACCAACTCGTGGAAATTGCTATTTTTTTCAAGTTCATGCTGTGAGGCACCTTTTGAGCTATACTTTTAGCTCTTTTAGCTCTTTTTTTTTTGGTGGGGGGGGGTTGTGTGTGTCATATAAAAAGTAAAGGTGTCATATAAAAGTCTTAAGTAGCTGCCTGGGAGTATTGGGGTGGCTACTGAGAAACTCACAGCTGTTTTGTAGTCAGTAGAGCTGCTTCCCCACTGGAATGGGTGCTGGAAATACCTGAATGTGGACTTGAGATTGCTGTAGCCTCTTGCATTAGCTCTGTGTGTATCAATGTGGTGCTCCCTCTGTGCTGTGTGGCATAGAAAAAGATTGCAGCACTGTTGATTTGGCTCCCTGAGATGGGACTTTTTATTGTGGGTCTTCTGCAATTGAAGAGTTCTCTTGTCAGATTTGGCTCTAAGGAAATCGATGCCCCTCTCAATGGCATTAATTTCACTCTTTCCCCTGTACTGCTGTTATCACTGCATATATAGAGCTCTCAAGATGGAGGAAGGATGCTCTGTGTGCATGTCCGGTTGAGGCTGAAATGTGACAAAGAGGTTGGTTCTTGCCGTCAGAAGGAAACTCAGTGTTGAAATGAGCTCAGATTCCTTCGTGGAATTAAGGAAATGCCCCCGTGTTCCTGACACCCTTTCAGCACCCTTTCAGCAAATGGAACTCATACCTAGGGGAGGGCGAGCCCCTTTCTGTTTGCTTGCTGATTGGGTATAATCTTCCCATAGTACCTGATCAAGACAGGCAGGACCTACTTTGACTTTTAATTCCCTTGCCTCCTTCTAAAAATGCAATCTACTTAAAGCATATATAGAAGGCTTTGGTAAACACTGGAAAATATAGCTCTGGGAGTATAGTGCTGGGAACTACAAAAAAAGACAAAATGCTGTGCTTTGGATGAGATACAAAATGTCATATTCCGAAATTTGACCTGAGTTTAAGAAGTATATATTTGAAAAGTCGTCCCTCTCGTGTATTGCAATTAGTGGTGCACAAACCTGCTGCCTTCTGGAAGACAGACTGCAGGTGATAAGTATATATTCCTTTATAATTATAGAAGAAAAATAATTATTTGTAAACAACATAGAACCACCTTCTTTCCCAGCTGCTAAAATACAGTGTGTGTAGTTTCCTGGGATTTTTGTCAGTAGTATCAAGCAGTCCTTCATTTAAAAAAAGATGAAGAAGTATTTGGTTGTATTGCTACTATTCCATACAAACTTGAAGAAACTCCAAAATTTAAAGCTTTTGGATGAGGTCACTGGTGATCTGAAATTCATCTCTTATATGGTGCATAAAAAAATCCAGTCATTTGGAAAGAGATTTATGTGGATGAAAACAGATAAATTTTTCATATTTGAATGGAGAGGGAAGGACTTTCTTGTAGAGAAAAAAACCAGGAAGATTCATGTCGATAGTTTCAGAAAAGGAAAGCAATCTGTGATATTTTTAGAGTTGCTTCAAATACAATTTATATATATAAGCTGAAATGTCAAAAAGACAGGGCTACTTGAATTTTAGTGAATTTCTTTGGGAAATGTGTACTCAACTACGTATTGTCCTTAACCTTACTCATTAGGTACACCCTTTTTAGTTCCAAATGTGAAAATTACAAATCTAAAGCATGGTTCTTTAAGTCCTACATGTTATGGAATATAGAAGGTCCCAGTAACATTGCAGTTCTACTGCGCTTTATACTTAGAGTTTGGATACTATTTCAGATATGGCTTTCCTTAGAATACATAAAAGTTTTGCTGAGGACAACTTTTCCCTACTGCCACATACACAATATCAGCATCAGTAATGCCGAGAATCAGCACTGGCTGCTGCTATGCTTAGCTGATAACATCCATTTGGCCATTGTGCCTGGATTTCCCTCTATGGAAACTGCAGTGCTGAGGGTTGACTAGATACATAACTGGATCTAACCCTGATAAGGAGCTTGACTATTCTGTAAATTGTGCCTAGGACTGGGAACTTGAAAGGACAGGGGATTTGCAAAGTAAATGTAGCTTTAATGAAATAGCTGGAGCCCAGTCAGGCGGTGGCAACCCTTATCAGTGTCTGTTAAAGCTTCAAAATGAGGCATAGAGAATCTCTGGGTAATGGTTGGTTTAAATAAATCTTTGAATAATAACTCCTGTTATTATCATTGTCCTATTATAATCTTTGTCTACAACTTTTGTTATACAAAGGACTGATGACTTAGCTTGTCCTGTTGTGTACAAAACATATCTCCTTTCAGGTTATCCTCCTTAGTTCATGCTGTTTATTTCCTTCTCAAGGTATGTAGTGAATGCTTTTTACTTTCCCCTGCAGACAGAAAAATATCTTCAATTAGATATTTATCTAAAGCTGTTGTTGGCTTTAGCTGTGTTTGTTACATAATGGAATTCCCACGCAGCAAACCCAAGCAGGCCTGCCCTGCAGCCCCATCTAATAACAGCAAGCAGTGCACATTAAACTCACAGTACGGTCACATCAGTTTCGCAGCAATTTTATACATTATCACAGGACCAAAATAAAATTAGCAGGCAATAATGTTATAACCAGGAAAGCAGCATATAGGAGGGATAAAGAAAGAACAATTTAGAGCTATCAATTATGAATATTTAATGATAGCAAGGTACTTTTTTTGCAGAGCTTATCTTAGCTGGATCCCTCCTTGCCAACAGGAGCATCTAATTTTTTTCAAAAAAAAATTTAATTCTAGTTTAAACAATTACTAAGCCCTTTTGTCCAATTTCTCATGTTCCTTCTTATATACTTGGTACATGACTTCACTCTAAAGCAGGATTTACCTTTCTTCCTATCAAAAACATTTTGCTTCTCACACCTTGTGAGATAAAGAACAGAACGAAAAGAACATACAACTTCTAAGTGGGAAGTGATGTGTTCTTTTCAAATGCATTTTGCTCAAAATATATACTGAGCTGTTGTTAGTTGTTAGACTAATATAAACCAAACTCTTTCTAGTTTTCAGATGTTGTCATTGATTTGTATATCTGAAATCTGAAGGCTGTTGACATCTGGTGCTTTGAGACTGAAACACGCTGAATACTACTAATTGTTCATCGAGCTATGGAGCCTCTTATGCAATTAGGCCACATTTTTTTGATGAGAAAATCAATTTTAAATTAAAGGACTGCACTAGGGAAAGGTGTAACTTAAAGGTTCTACCTAAAAGGAAATTGGAAAACGATACTAGAATTGTAGTGCTTTATCATGCAGCAGATCTAAAGAGTTTTTATTTCTGCGATGCACCTCGGTACCTGAGGATGAGCTTTTTGCAGAACATGGTAATTCACTTTCAGAAGTTTAGTTACATTATTTTGGAGCTGGCGTGATTGTTGTGCTGGTGATAAGACAGCGTTTGGAGACCGCAGAGTATGCATGAATGACAGCAGAAGTATACACAGGACAACTGAGCAGTGATGCTCGGGGAGTCTTATTTGATGCACTCACAGTATTTAACTGCAGAAGTATTTTTTCCTAGTGAAGTACAAGTGCATTTTTTGCCAGGAGAATAAATGCGATGGTACAAAGAGCACTCTTTATGACATCCTGAGGCCATAGTGTTTTCCCCCTCTTTATTCTTATGCTGCCAAAGCAGGCAAGAAAGCTCAGACACAGAGCTGCCAACTGGGCTACTCTGCTTTGTACCACAGAAAACTAGAACCACCTGAGCTTACTTTCTTTCACACCTCTTCTAGCTGATGCTGATTCTCATTTTCACCCTTTGCTTTGCTTCTAGGTGGATGTGAGATGCCTCTGCTTCATGTCAGGTCAAGGTGTGAAACTGGGCTAAGTATTAGGTTTGTAAGATCCTTAGTCAATCCTCCTATGTTCTGTCTGAAGATCTCCAATGATCTTCTGTTCAATTACTATCATTACTTAATCTGGCTTGGCTTGACTATGTTAGCTGGTGAGTTCACACTGATACACTGAGACTCTTATATTTAGGCTGAACTGCTTGAATCCTTGCCTGTAGTCATGGACAGATGGACTGGACATGGACAGATGTATCAGTGTCCAATACCCATAAGATGATCTCCTCGCAATGTCAGAGATACTGACCTTTCCAGGAATAGAAAATGTCTCACTCACATGTAATCTACTTGATCTTCTGAGAAAAGAAAACATAATGATGATGTGAAAAGGTTGAAAAGCATCTTTTCAGTCAAAGCATTGACTGGTTTGAGTCAGAAATAGTTATGTCTGTATAAGAAACTTGAGTACTTCATAAATCTAGGCATATCTGTGCACATGCAAGTATGAAGCATTTAGATGATGTGCCCTTTACATTTCCCAAGCATGGCAAGCAGTACGTATTAAAGAAAGCTTTTTGTTCCACCTAAACTTCACAGAGAAAACACTCATCTCCTAGGCAAAAAAAACAGGCATTATTTTAATTTGTCTCATTGACGGTGCCTTCAATTAATTATGCAAATTTCCTGACACAAAATGAAAATAAAAACACTGGAAAGACCCTTCAGTTCAGTTCAATTCAGTTCAGTATCCTCTCCTTTAACTAGTCTGCCAAGGACTTTTTGTTAGATATTATTATTACATGGATTTCAACATAGAATTCACATGGTATTATCTTTATATTTAACATACCTTTTGTATCTAAACCTGTTTTAAATGTCATTTCATGCACTACATCCCATAAGAGGAGTTGCAAAGAGATGCTAAAGGTATTGTCGTGAACTTGATATGTTCTCTTTAACCTGGTAGATTCTTTTCTTACAGACAGATTATTTCTGCACAATTTGGCTTGGTGAACTACACAGAATTTTGAGTCGTACAGTCAGAATTCAGCAAGTTGTTATGTGCCTGAAATGTAATAGTCTTGTTACAGTAAATAAAAGAAATACTACCATCGAATAGGTGCTACCCTTATTGAAATGTTGAAGGCAATGTACCAAGTTCTTATATAAATGCCATCACTGGACCTGCCTTGTGTCTTTTTTGCTTTAATTTCCCCATATTTCTTTTCCAACAGTAAGTTTCTTCCCTTCTTTTGTGCACAAAAATTTAGGAGTGGCTTTATCTGAACAAAAGTGCTCTCTCACCCAAAAGTTTCTTTCTGGAATTTTTATCTACTTGAGTCCTTGAGCTGTGCTAACTCAAGTTTGTGGTAACAGACATAAATTACATTTTGTTGTGCTGCTCCAGCTGTGTGCTGAGGGGATTCATTTCAAGGCAATATATATGTTTCTGTCTCACTGTTCTCTGTGGCTTCCAAAATGGGAGGGCAGCTTTAATTTGCTCTGGAGGGGTTCGTAGGGAGGGATAGTGACTCAGTTTCTTATTTGTGCTCTGCATTTCTTTCCTCCCTGAGGTAACGTGATCAGCTTGGGTTACACAAGTCTCTTTGTAGAGAAACATTGACCCAGTCTTCCAATTGTGAGTGTTGGTCTCAACCTTGTCAGGATGTAAACTGATAAAAATATTTGTGAAGCCCTTATCTGTGTGCTGAATCATTTGTCTTTGTGGTCTTTTGAACCTTGGCCCTCTGATGAAACCCATAGAAAGATGTGGTGACCCTTATCTAGGGCCATGTCTAGTACAGGCATAGGGAGCATGGCCTGTAAGGGGAGCATTTTCAACCCTCGCACAGAGAAGCAGCACAGGAAGGTCAGGAGAGGCCTGATCCTTGGCTTAGTGGAACTGAGACCAAGCAAGACAGGGTGCCTCATTCCACAGTTGGTGACTGGTAAGTTTGGGGGTTATGATGAGTAAACACTAAAGTAGTTTGTGTAATTCATTTAATGTCAAAGAAACATAGGCATTCACTCTGATAGTTTCAAGCCCAAGTGCACTTGATTTAATGTGCTGTTATTTTATTAGTGAAGCAGATAACTTCCAGCAGCTTGCTTATGTGTCTGCACTTAGGAGTTGTTGCCTTGATCAATTCAAACTTCTAGAATGGCCATTCTGGTTGTTACTTCGCCCAATTCTGATTCGAGACTGCAAATATTTTTGCTCATTTCATTTTGCTGTTTCAGAATATGTCCTGACCTGCAAGAACTGAAATTCCAAGGAAGCATATTGGGGACCACAAAAGCCTTGATCTTAGAGCTACATCTCCCGCAAAACCTTCACATGGATTAGGATATATGTAGATTGTGATCATCTAATATGGAAAATTATACTTTCCAGTTTTCACAATTGGTTCTTTAGAGGTATACTTTTATTTACTCATGCACTAGCTCAACACCGTGAATAAACCAGAAGTGAAATCAGTTTAAATACAGACATATTGATGTGCTATAATGCATGGTCCCAGTGCAAAAAAAATTCACAATGTGTTTGCAGATGAGTGGCAGTGGTGATATTCAGAAAAGGATATGGAAAGCATGATGGATAAAAGGCTGTACAGAAAATTGTGTAGCTGTGGACAAGTTCTGAAAATGGGGTGCATGGGGCTGCCCTGAATGAATACTGGATGAGCATGACTGAATACAAGATACAGGAAGACACTGACTTATGAAGAAGTAGAATTGCTATGAATAGTTCAGTTTAGGGTCCAGGAAAGACTATTCAGTAGGAAGGTTACAAGATGGGAAGGATGGAAAACAGGCACAACTTCTGAGTACTCTGTTACAGAGTAGGACATCTGTATTTCTAACGTGTCATGACTGTTCCATGGAACAACAGAAGCACACCAAAAATCATAAGATTAGTCAAATTGTTGGATAATTTACACTTTTTATGATGTGCAACATAGAAAGGCTAGTAAAGTCACTAAAGTGTTAAAACATTTGTCTTGTGCTTTCTGTAGAAGAAAGAATATGTTAAAATTGCAATATAAAGGTCTTCTTAAACTGGAAATGGAGAGAGAAAAGAGGGAGTCATGATTCCAGGAAGTGCTTTGAATATCAAAGGCAACCCTGAATATTTCATTTGCTTTGAAAGGACACTGATCAAGCTTTGAATGTTTCATTTGCATTAAAAAGGGACAAGAATACATAGCTAAGAGAAATCATCCAGGATTGGAGGAAATCAGCCAGCAGATGGAGTAATTTGATGAATTCTGCACCCTTAGCTTCTGCAACAAGAGTTTTTGGGTGACTTATTTTCTGAGCACCTAAGAAAAAAAGATTTTGATGTTAAATTTAGGTGTGCATTATTAAGTGTAATTACTATTAGCAATCCAGTTTAAAAGTTTGTGATTAATTGTGTGAACTTTATCTTCATAAAGCATTTATTGTGCTTTAAGCTTTCATACGCACATAGTATTATAGGGGAAATTTGGATGAAGCTGAGAATTTGGAGATATACAATCTCTTTAAATGTAAAAAGAATTTATATGAAACAGCTTCCTTGGGACAATCTGCACACAAAATAATGTTTTTAAGGAACATGTGTGCTTTTCTGGTAAGCCACAGTAGCTGGTATGCAGTCTATTAAATGCAGAAATTGGTCCAGTGAACAACATCCTAAAGGCAGCAGACCATGGAGATACCTTATCACAAACTGTGCAGAATGGAGCAAGTTCCTGCAAGACTTTTTCATCTGGTCTACTTGACCTTAGGATCAATTGGGTTGGAGCAGAGTCAAACTACAGCAGCTAAGCTGTCTCTTATCCTCAAATAAGATTGTTTGAGGGTTTGGCCTGAAACCATGCCCAAGTCAGAGTGTTCAGTTTGACAGTAGCTTTCAACTTTTGTTTTCTAACTCCACCCCTCCCTCCCAGCAAACCTTTAATTCAGTCTCTTTGCAACCAGAGAACACAAACTTTGTGACGTCTTTATAGCATTTGTGGAGGTCCTCATGGATTCCAAAAATCTGGCATTACTTTTTAGATAGGCATAGAATTTTTGAATCTCATCTTGCCAATCTGGCATTTTTTAATAAATAAAATTACAAATAAATTAAGAATAAATTACAGAAGAGTGATATTGGTGAAAACTCCAATGGTGAGTGGATACTAATACAAAGAGTCAACCTGCTGGCTAGAATTAGCCATTGTACCTCCCAGTCCTCCTCAAAGACATTTTTGTAAGCAAAACCAGAATTTATAACAGAGTTGTAACAATTGAGGAGGTTGAAGAACCTTAATTACAGAAGTTTGGAAGGTACCTGTGAATGGCACAAATTACTGCTCAATTTATTTGATGTATTATGACACAAAGGTTCTTGCCAGAGCCCTTGGCTCATAATCTGAAAAAGCCCCCAAACCTCTTATTACTCTAATTAGACACATAAATCAGGTCAGATTTATTCTATTTTGGCAAGAGATGGACAACTCATAAATACAAGTGTAATTGTGCTTTGTAGAAATTTGAAGGAATGCTTTGTAGCATTGCTGCTGGGCACTAAAAAAAGATAGGGTTGGTTGGGATTTTTTTCCTAACCTTTGAAGGAAAAGGATTCAGTGCTCCTTTTAAGAATCAGATTAAATTTTTGTATATTAACCCCTCATTAGGGCAAATAATAGATAATTAGATTTCAGAATCTTTTTCATTAAAGAGGAAAAATCTTTGCTACTCTTCCATATTCTGCTGTGTTCTGTAAGTTATATGATGCATGTAACAAACTAAAAAGTTTTTTGCAGATGATGTCTGGTTCTAAAACCTATGAAAACTTGCTTTCAAATTATGAGAATGCATTGAGAACTGTGTACATAATATGTGTGCAAATGTTGCAGAAAATTCTTTGCTCTAGGATAGATGAAATACAATTTTCAAGTTTAGCAAATGACATTGAAATATCTAGGATATTAATGCTAGGAAATGAAAATAGCGGAATGTGCTGGTTTGGGCTGGGGTAGAGCTATTTTTCTCCACAGTAGCTGGTGTGGGGTTCCATTTTGGATTTGAGGTAGGAACAGTGTTGATAATTCAGAGTTGTTTTTGCTGTTACTGAGCAGCGCTTACACAGTGTCAAGGCCTTTTCTGCTCCTCACCCCACCCCACGTTTGAGTGGGCTTGGGGTGCACAAGGAGTTGGGAGTGCACACAACAGGACAGCTGACCCCAGTGACCCAGCGGACATCCCAGACCATATGGTGTCATTCTTAGCATATAAATTTGGGTGAAGAGAAGGAAGGAGGGATCTGTGCACTGCTCAGCAACAACTGAAGTATCTCTGCAATAGAAACCCTGTTTTCAGCACAAATCCAAAATGCAGCTCCATGATGGCTACTGTGAAGAAAATTAACTCCATCCCAGCAAAACCAGCATGCAAAATCAATGTCAGTATTGCATCAAGCACCGAGAATTGGTTAAATGAAGGTATTTCTTCTTAGACTCTCTGAGAAAAGAAAGATGGAAATTATTATTTCTACCAAGATTCAGTAAGCCTTAGGGAGATTCCTACCTCTATATTAATTTCAGAAAATGGGGATGCTCTTCAAAACGAGAACCACCTTCTTACCCTTACCCTGACACTATTTGGCTTCTAAAGTTGTAGTGGTATCATTTTTGTAATAAACCAGGCCATACAATGTCTACTTTCTATCACAAATGCAATGCCATTGTGGTCTAGTTCCATTACTTATGGTTCTGGACTTTGAATTTTAGTTAATCTGCAGTATTCATTGGACCCGTCAGATAAAGGCCCGGTTAGTGTATCAACGTTAGTTTAGGCTTCATCCCACGTGGAGAAAGTTTCAAGCTAAAAATTGAAGAGAAAGGTTCAGAAAAGACTGGCTGCCTCACATGTATATATACACCTCCAAAAATATCTCTGTTAGTAACTGAGGCCTGGCTCCCACCTATCTTAAGCTGCCAAGAAGTCTAGCATGTTCCTAAATAAGGCGATATGTTTAGATATATCACATCAGAATGAAGTCCCAAAATATTTATGTCATGGAAATACCCAAATCCTCTTCTTCCTGAAAGTGATACTATTTATACAGACTACCAACCACAGTGTTAGTTTCCACTGACACACCAAAGTTCACTCAGACAAGTATTATAAAATTATAAAAATATCCTTACATAGAAAGAATCTTACATATTATAAAATTATATATATACGGATTATTTATACACACACATGTGCACATGCACCAGTAGACAGAGACACACATAAAGTTATAAAATGTAACAAGAACTGGGGGGAAACACTTTGCTCATACAAAATAAAAAAGAGCAACACGGGAGATGAAAGGAGCATTCTTTGACCATCATATGTATCTCATTCAATTTTAACAGAAATAATCTTTTAATGCCTTGGCCACTTCAGGGGCCGTAAGAAATAGAAGTTGGACCAGCTGACTGATATTGAAAGTGTAGGGGAAGAAATATCAGGTAGGTTTTTGTTCAAGTTGTGTTTTCCAAATATCAGTAATATCAGTGATATCATGATATCAGTGTGATTCTAATACTCTTAGTTGACCTTAATGAATGGGGTCTCTATACTATATATATATATAGCAGGCAGTTTAGTAAATTTTTGATGATTGTGAGATGTGAAAAAGAATACTGAATAAAAAGCCCTCGCTAAGGAATCTTAGTCCCCTTGAATCTGTTAAATGGATTTCATAGTTTGAGTCTTAGACAAACAGCTGGAGTTAAATCCATATATTTCTTGTCTGTATTCTTTTCCTCTCTTCTTCACTTTGCATATTTTTCTCTCTGACTTTATTTGCCCTGTTTTTGTTTGTTTTAGTGTGTGTCATATTAATCAGTGAAGAGGAATGACTGTATTCTGTGTTCAGTATACAGGCATCCAGTCACTGAGAGAATATTTTCATCTGTTCTCGTGTTTAATATTTTTTTTCTTGTGTTGACACAATTTGTTTGGTTTGACTAGAAAAACAAAGATAAAAATAGATGAAGGCTAAAAATGTTTAATAAATAATTAAGGGGATATGTTGACAACTCTTTGACAGTCAGAGAAGGAAATATATAAAGAATTTTAAATGGAAATACAACCCCAGCAGGACGTGAACACTATGGGTTTTGAAGTATGCCACAGACACTTTATCCATTACACTTTAAAAAAAATGGTTTGGTTAATACCCAAAGGATGCTAAAAGTACTTTTTTTGGTGGCAGATTCACAAAGTGCTCTGTTAATTGAATAGGAATTGAATCTTAATCCCACAAAGTTTACAAGTAATTTTCCTGACACAGCACAGTAGTATTTTTTTGGGAGGAAATACAAAGAAAGCAGAGCACTTGCTGGTGAGTTCTAACCGAGTCTAAGAATTAGAGGAGTCTGAAGTGTCAGAACTTTTAAAACAGAAGTTTCTTGATACCCTATGTGTGTAAATCTTCTCTTTCAAATGTAAATGCTTCCTTTTTATATGTTAAGGACTTAATAATTTGTCCCTGTGGAGATAAAGTTCCTGTTTGTGGACATAGTGACCCTTAGATAAGATGGGTGCAGTATGTTCCCCAAGTTTACATGAAGTAGGCTGCAGCAATCCAAAGATAAGTCATTGTACTCTCATATGTTTAACCAGAATTTGATTCGAAGGATGTATTTTGAATTCTGAATTTAACCATCTCCTCTGTAGACAAAAACCTGTCCTAATTTCCTCATTAAATGTATTTATAACCACATTTATCCATTTATTCCAGTGTACATGTTGCATTTTGTCCACATTAATTATTTTTTTCTCTCGTGTTTATCCTTCTAATGCAGAGACCCATCTTTTTCACTCCTCGCTTTTATTTTGCTAAGATGAACAGGACAAATCCTTATGGTGTTCAGTGTAGTACTTGTTTCTCTAGCCTTCAAATCATCTCAGCATCCTTCCAGTTTGAATTCACATTTTTTGAAAAGAAAGATGTCCACCTAGAAAAGTTCTCAGTAACATCTGGTAATACAGCAGTAATTTTCCATATTCCCACAGGAGTGCTGACTCCATCTGATATAACGTAGGATCATATCTGTGCTTTCCATGAAGGCATTGCGGCAGTAAGCAAATCGTGTCGAAAACTAACCAACAGTTCAAGACTCCTGTGTTCTTTTCCTTCCTTATTAGCATTTCCCTGCCAATGAGCTCCCAGGTTATGGCAGAAATACTTGTTAAGCCCTGACTGTGGGTCTTTGCATCTTTTCCTGTATAAATTCCATTTGTTTCCTAGTACACAATTTCTTCCTGTGCAAGTTTTTATGGTCATCCAACCATATTACTTTTCAAATTATTCTACCATTAGAAAATGTCACCATGTTGTCATCATTAATGGTGACTTTTTATTGAGAAACTCCACTACAATGACAACTGTTCTTTTCAGAACAACTCACTATTTTATTTTCAGTCAGGTTTTACCTACCTTCAATTCTTGTAGTCCCAGCCTTTATCTTAACTGATGATTTCTCATAGGGTGAACACAGGAAAATTTGTTGAAGGCAACTTTGGCCATATCTTTTCAGTCTTAAAAATCAGTTATCTTATTGAAGAAGGGATCTGGCATGATTTACATTTAGTAAATTTATGCAGGATTTTTATATCATGTTTTATTTAGCTTCAAGTCTTAATTTTTAAGGTTACCAGGCCATTAATATTACTGAGTTGTTCATTTTTCTTGCCTATATTTAGAAGGTTTATATTTGCTACTGTGCAGCTGTATGGAACAGTCCAATTTCGATTTATTAAACAACCTCTTTGATCTTTGCCTTGGATTTCACAACATCCTTTTAAATATACAAATTGTGCAATTGTCATTGTCCCACTCTGCTGGGAATCCAGGAGTGCCTTTTCTTTCTGTCATTAAAGTCAAAATGAATACTAGATTCCTCCTTCAAGATCTTATCCTCTGGCTATAGACTGTTCTGTCTGCTACATTCCTATATTCCTATTCTTTTTTCTCTTTGAGTTCGTCCACTGGTTGTCTCCACAAGGGATTCACTTTTTCAAATGGAGAGGGTTTTGTGCATTCTTCACATTCGATTTTTTATTTTAGTGAAGGAATATGGTAAATATGTATAGGATCTCTCTGATTTTGGACCTATAAAACACCTTGAGTTCTGTATGGTTGTCATTACTGCTCACCTAGACAATTATCTGGTCTTCATCCCAGTGTGATCCATGGCGATCATACAGCTTGGATCCTGTGCTCCTTACTGTCTGGATTTTGTCCAAAATTAAGGTCACTCTAACGCGCCTTAGGATTCACCCCAAAACTACTTTATTTTTTGCATTACATCTATGACTGATGTTTCATTGCTGCAGATTTTAGAGGTTGAGGGATTTTTTTCTCTTTTAAGGAGTTAAATGGGACCAGAAAAGAAAGGATTCTGAAGCTCTCTTTACTAGCTGGATACTAGTTTTTGGAGTGCTGCTATTCAAAAATTTACTTAATAGATTGTAGAAATGCGAGAGAAACCATAAGAATAACTCTGAGAGCTTACTAGATTCTATTTGAACAGACTTTCAATTAAATATCATTATGAAAACACTTCCTCCTCATTTTTCCATTAGTAACTTTCAGTCTCTCTCATGCCATCTGCTGTCTGCTGAGATCTTTGGTTCCCAGGCCATTTCAGGTCTCTCTTCTCAATATATTTTCTTTTAAGCTTCTTTGCCCACTTCAAGATCACGAAATGTTCCAGTATCCCAGATTAGTGTGTTATAGGAACTGCTACATGTCCTTTCACATGCTCTCAATCCTCCATGAACACCCTTGCTCTCTGTTTTTTTGTCTCTTTGGACTGTTGGACAAACAGAAACTCAGACCTCTCCAGAAACATGCAAAGTTTGTTCCATTACATATGATCTGTTCTTGGAGATGGGTGTTATAATAGACACTGCATGTAATGTCCAAAAATAAGATAACATGGCTCTTGTGGATATGCTTCAGCTGTGCATACCCTAACCACCTACTGCATATTGTTTTGCTGTCTTTGTACATTACTGGGAACAGAACTGGAATAAAACCTTGGTTTTACGGCCAATGGGGCTTTCTTTTATTCAGATATGTGGAACCCTGTGGGCACAGTAATATTATAGACCCTTAACGTAACAGAATTAGGCCCATGGCATTCAGCTTTCTGACATTCCTGTGTGCCATGCTTCTCTCTGAGGAGTTAATTTAATAGGAGTGGGACACTAACAGACAATTAGTGTGGTGGTACAGCTGACAACAGAGTGGAAACTCTGATGCAATGGACTTCTTTCCTCCCACAGTTAAAAATCTGGTTTTTGTTTTACTTTTCCTCCTGCAGTGTAACATACTGTCTTTGACATGTTCATAGATCAAAGGTATTTTCTCTCCTGACTGGAGACATAATTTGCTCATGTACTGTTTCGAAACTTATTGAGCTCAGTTGTACCATGGTAGTCATCTCTGTGCACTAAATCTGGGCTGTCCTGTCCTACATTTGACTTCCAAGTCCTTAGCTAGTTTTTGTGTTTGACTCCGCAGGTTTAAAGGTTCCCATTGTGCTGGGAAAATAAAGAAATCTGCCTGCCATGGCAAGAAAAAGGGTTGTTGAACAGATTTCTGTTGTGGCCATCTCAGGTATGTAGCCTTTAGAAATCAACAGCAGGAGCATTCAACATCTCGGCCATTAGAAATCAACTTCATAATACTGTCAAACACCTTGTAGTTCTTTGGTAGCAGGAATTGTAAATGTTTCTAGTTGAACAGGAATCAAACTTCTAATCTAATTTGTGGATAAATAAGAGATATGTTATATAAAATAATAAACTTGATGCCTTTAACAAGGCTTTTAATTTTCATGTGACAGATAGAAATTGATGAAATTGAATCTTGAACCAGGTTCCAAAAATAAATGATGAATATACTTCTAATGATACTAAGTGATTAGAAAGACATAAACAAATGGTGAACAGGGAGAAGGGGGAAGTACTAAGGAAAGAAAGTTAGAGAAGAGAAAATCTCACTAAGTAGTTAATTATAAGTAGGATGCCAAAGGATGTCTGAAAAGAGGATGAGAGTTTAATTATGGTTGCATAAAACTAGGCTGCTTCTAAAGGCTATTAAAGAAAACAGAGGTCATAAAAGGAATGTGTCATGTGATCTGTTCACAGGGATATATGTAAATTAGAATCTCGTTGGCCAGAGAAAAGAGTAAAACAATTTCTTTACACCAGGGAAAAATTGCATTATTTGGGAAAATTTTCCAATATCTTGGACTAAGTGGTCTGCAGGAAGCATGGACTGTAAGTAAGAAGAAAGCTGTAGAGAACCTGTAGGCCCAAAAAATCATAGCAAATGATAGCATAAAATTGTTTTAGCATTTTATATCCTTCAACTTTCATTCATGAAATTTATGCTAGAAAACAAGTCATAGGGTTTTTAAAAGAGAGAGGATTATTACATTGGAATTGGTTGTGAAAAATGAAATTGGAACAATAAAGAAGATTCACAAATATGCTCGGTTTTGGCAGAAACAGAAGTTATGAAGCCTGGTGAGTGATAGTCTACAGTGCACTGTGATCTTACTGTGGGTGTACCAAAATAGCACTGCTTTCATAAGAAATCAAGGTTTGGCAGTCTGTGAGACTTTTAGAAATGGAGCACCCTTAGAATACTGAGCAAGGGAATACCTGTGTAAGCACATGAATAAAACACACATGGAGATCCATTTCTCTTAAGATTCTGCCTGACGTCAAATAACCTTTTTTTGGTCTGTGTGACAAATAACTTGGTTTCTGTACAGGGACAAAAATCCCTGTTGCCTTTGCTCATGCTGTTTTGTGTGGGAAAATATTCAGGGTGAAAGTCAAGTTGAGCACATGAATTGTGTGGCATGTTCAGGAGATCCCCAAGTTCTGTTCACTCTTTAAATACTTTAGAAGAAATGCCCTTGCATTGAAGTGTGCTCTTGCAAGATCAAAACAAGTGCTGTTTTTCATCTTATCTTTTAAAATTACATCCTCATAATTCAAGTGGATTGAGATAGATACATCTTGTGCTACTCTGTTGCTAAAAGCATAAAGGTAAGTGGAGATAATTCTAATGTCAATTCAAGGGGTTGCCTACCTCTCTTCAGCTTTCAGTTTCAAGCCAGCTCCCATTAGTATTCAATAAATACATCTACATGCAGGGAGACATGAGTTGTGACACCCAGTGCTTCCAAGCTGCAAAGTCAGATGCTGGAATGGAATTCAAGAGCCTCTTAAGGTCCTTAATTTGCTTCCATAGGAAATGAGGGCTGTCACAGCCCTTGGGTTTATAACATAGCACGTGTGGGAGTCATTGAAGACAGCTGGTAGAAAACACTAGAGAAAGAGCTACAGATGAGATTTTCTCCCATGTTAGGTCTCTGAAACAGCTGTTCAGAAACAGAAACTGTTTCCAAGGTTTGCACACCTGAGCTGGATAGGTGGGTACAGAAAATTGGATCACATTTTTTCATTAAAACAGATTCACCCCATTCAGAAAATGCTCTGGGATTGTTCAGCACATTTCAAACTATTTCTGTAATACATAGCCACATTCATATTGTATCCCAGTTTCCTGCTATTGGGGTAACTTTTATTTTAGATTAGGAGGATGAAGCAAATAAATCTTCAGAGAAAGAGATGCATTTCCAGCTCTCCACAGTGTAACTAACAAGGTATAATAATAGCCAATGAAGAATCTAGCATCAAGAATATAGTAATAAGTGCCTAATTGCATATACAACAGGTGTAAATTAAATAAGTAGATAAATGAAGCCTGAAATAAACAACTCTATAGGGAACACAATTAATATAACAGATGATAGACGAGTTGTTCACAGCACGACCACAAGAAAACCTTCTGCAGGGAAAATGTGTTTTATAGTTCTCTCCTAAGGTAGGCAAAAAGATTTGGGCGTAGCTACCTCTCCAGGTTCAGAGGAATGCTTTGAAGCGCTGCTTGTAAAGTTGAAATGATATTGAACAGCTGTCTATCAAGGAGTGCTGAGCTTCATTAAATATTGTATACGGCAGTAAACTGAGTAGAAAATGAAAGGAGGAATCAGCGCATTAACAGTTGGTTAAATGGGCTGGTTGTCTGCTGATTAGTAATTTAAAATGATTAATCAAAGCAATAACAATAATAGCAATAATAAGGAAACAATCAAAAGTTAAAGAAAGGCCACGAGAAGAAAGACTAGTTTTTCACTGGCACAGTATTATAAAGGACATTGGAGTAAAGGACCCTGCAGGATCTGGGAACCAATGGCAAAGAGGCAGAAGTAGGTGGATACAGAGCTTCAAAGACTGTATTCAGCAGATATTTGTTTTTCACATAGGTGCAGCTCAGAAGAATAAATGAGAGGTAAGGGCCTTTCACAGGAAAGTCTATTTTCATAACTGCACTCACAGAGTGCAGTAACCAGAGCTTCTGTGACCTCCTTCAATTTGTTTCCATACTTCTTTCATAATGTCCATTTCTTTGGTGGCTCAGTTTCTTCTTCATGTGTTCGTAATTGTTCATTCCTTCCGTTTTCCTTGTGTTATAGCACAAATATTTCTAAGAAGACAGAGTTTTAAGTGTAAAAGCTCTATGCCATACCTCTTCCAAGGAACTCTGTATGTTCCAGCTGGTTTTAACATGACCAGTGAATATTTTTTGCAACGTATATTATCATCCCACTTCCCTTTTATCCAGTTTATAGCCATTTTGCTTTTAGTAAAGAGGGTCAGAATTTGAGAAATTGTGCAGTTTTAAATTTTATTGCTGAGTACTTCCACTTTAGCAGTTGTTTCTACACAGGCAGAAAGTATTAAAGATTGAAACTGCAGCTTCACTGGACTTGGCATATTTAGGAAGAAGGTAATACTTTCTGAATTCGGGCTTCTTTTTTATGTGTATTGAAAGCAACAGCTCATTAGAGGCACATGTTGATAATCTTGAGGAATCCTGTATGCATTTTGTTAATACTGCCAGTAGTATTGGAAGGTAATTGTGGGGAGGCCTCCATTTAACAGACCCTGAGCAGGTTGTCAGTCAACGTTTCATTCAAAGTGATAAAATACGTAGGATCAAGAAGGATGTTCATTTCACAACTTGAAAATAATTTTGTCAAGTTCCTGAACCAGTGCTGTATTTTGCTTAAACATCCACAGTGGAAAGAGGGATGCAATCCACATGATTAGGAAATTCCTTAGATGATGTCATTAGAATAGCTAATTCATTTTATCTGGATGCTTCAAATAAATTATTACATCTCTAAATACGTTTCTTTTAAATGCTGTTATTAACAATGTACATTAATTCAGGAAAAGGCTCATTCTACCATAAAAAGCTAAGACAGAGTATTGGAAATGTCTGTGTTCTGTGGAAAAGCTAAGTATATATGCAAAATCAAAACCATGTATTGTCTTAATGTGGCTTCCACAAAGACCACTTATCTGTACATTAACATTACATTCTGTGAGAAGCTAATATCTTTTTCAAAATCTTCTAAGGTTTCATTTTCATTCACATGATCAAGTCTACAGATTAAATTACAGAGAGTGAACAATCTGCTGTGAAAGGCCAACTGATTCCAGTGCTTCATAGTTTCCTTTAGATAGAAACAGAGAAAAGCTTTGATTCTGTCAATCACTAGGGAACTCTATGAGATCAGGGCAGGTTGATGTTGCTCTAACTCACTCTAGTTCATACATGACACACAAGTGTGCTATCTTATCTTACTAAGGAGATTGTCTCTGAACCTTTGGAAACAACTAAACAGTGGGAAGTGGTACCACTCATTATAACAAACTGAAAAAATACCTTGAAGTTTTTGCCTGTTTTAGTAGGTTTAGTTGTGTAGCCAGAGATGAACAAGACAGCAGTTGTACTCTGTTCTCTCAGGTGCATTCAAAGCAGAGTTCCTCTCAAAATTTATTTTCACATGTAAGCTTAACTCTACTTTTTCCAAGTTCTTGCTTCCTACTGTGAATTTGTTACACACTAATCAAGAAGGTAAGACCAAAGGACCTTGAGGGCAAGATGACAAGAAGGCACACAGCACCATTCCAAACACACAAGCTACTGGCCTCATGGAAAACCCTTCTGAGTTCCTATGGAGCAAGATGCTGCACAGGTCACCTTTTACCACCTTTTTCATGTACCTCTAGGAAGATTCCTTCCCCATTAACAGATAAAAATCTGGGAAAAAAGTTAATCTATACAAATGTATTACTTGACTTGTCCCCTGTTTACGCTGAGATTATTTAAACTGGCAGAAGGCCTTGTTCTAAAAGGTTCTCTCCTAGGGTTAAAATTTTTACAATTCTGAACTTACCATGTCACCTATAGACAATAATTCTTTTAATGCATTTAAACAGGTTATTCCACAGACTATACATAATCTTCAAATAGACAGCCGAAAACTCAACTTGACATCCTTTTTCCCTTCTCTGAAATACGACGCATCATCTCTGTATTTTTCTGCACTGTATGATATCCTGGCAAAATTCCCAATGCTCTAAAATAATAAAGATAATCTGTCTATACTTTTTCTGTTTAAGATTCTAGTTCTGAGATTGCTCATGTTCTATTTTTGGAAGATTAGCAGGATAGCAGCATATTATAATCTATTCAAAGAAGGAGAAAGGTCAATCAAATATTTTTCACATTATGTTTTTTTCTGGCTTTCAGAGAGCAGAATTATAACCAATAGCAATATAACCAATTCTACAGACTTTTCTTCTCACTCAGCTCTATGTACCAAAACCAGTAAATCACTATCTCTCTAGAAAACAAATAGGAAAAGCTCAGAACTGGTGGATTCAGAATATCTCTGAAGGCATTCTTTTCAAGAGGCTAAGAGTTTGCACAGCTACTGCTTTTATTGTACCTGTTTTCTAAGAAGTATGATTTTAAAACCTACTGTGGTGATATTTTTCACTGAGCTTTGAATCCCCATGGACTGTGTTAGCTTTCTGCTATGCTGTGTGCTGTTAGACACAGAGGTGACTAGGGACTCAAATTCTTTGTCATGAGAAAAACCTTAGATCTCATCAGCAAAACATACTGGGGGAAAATACATAAAGGTTTAGAATACTGCAAAACAACTGTAACTCACAAAATAAAATTAAGAGAGCATTTTCTTGGCTGTGATCCACATCTCAGAAATGTTTGTATGATCACAGTTTTAAAAAATCTATGATTTATTAATATGAAGATCATAAATTTTAAAAAGATATATTGAAGAATGAGAGGCATTCTTTTAAAAGTAAAATAATTAGCAAGCTTTTATTTCTCAGCCAACATTTGGAACCTTGCAGATGTGTGCTCTAGGATTAAAATATCAGCATCATCAAAAAAAGAACCATGTGGCATTTCTGTTAAATTCACTGCATCCCCCTTTTTTCTATTGTAACTTCCTGGTTTTTCACAGCTGATAGGTATGAATCATTTATCTCTAAAACAACTTTGAAAATTAGCTTTATTTTTGTAATATTTTACTTCAGGAAGAAAATGTAGGCAACAATCTTATACAGCATCTTTTAAGACTCTCTACGTCAAAGTCTTTATTGAAAATTCAAAGTATCCATTTTTTACCTGGAAGGTTTTCTTCGCGAATAGAGTGAAGTACAGCACTGAACTGACACATGTTTACATGTAGATAGAACTGAAAATGCCTAGTGGGTCCTCTCTACTCACAGATACCGGTTTAGCAAAGCCATACCTCTTAAACTGTGCATACTAATAGGAGATGCTCTCGGAACCAAGCTCGCATTTGCCTTTGCATTTTGTAATATAAAGGTCTAACTCAACTACAGCTCTTAAAGACAAGCCGTGTAGGGCAAACATCGTGTAGCAATTCACCAGGAATTTCTAGCAAGCAGTGGGTTTTGTAGTAAAGTGGTTTTCTGTACCATGTATTTATTTTTTACAGCAAAAATGGTTGTACAAGGCATTTTAGTGAACTCACCACATAAGAAATTGAAGATTTTCTCCTCAGGAGTTAGGTGCTCAGTTTCCAATAAAATTTGATAGGTTTTTGGTGTCTCATTTCTTTAGAAAATCACATGGATATGGATACAGGTTACAACATGTTATTAGCTACATGGAACATACTGTAGAAATTCTATAGTAAATAAAGTACATCCATGCAACAGATTGAAATTGCCCTTTGCCCAAAATAACCACTGCAAGTTAGTCTCAGAATTCATGAAGGAAATCACTGATTACCATCCCAGTCCATCCCAGACAGACCAAATTAATCTGGCTACATCCCTGTATGCAAGTGTTGCAACATAGCAGGAGTGGATCAGCAGGGCAAATCAGCTGGTGCAGAGGACCTCAGATCTGGATGTGCAGAGCGTGAGGGTTTTGCTGCTGTCGTACTCAGTCCCATGCACTGCACCTCACTAACAGCCCAAGTGCCCTCGCTGATGTGACTCAGAACCACTCTCAAATGTGACACAGAGAGCAGCAAGTGAAACTGGTTGGGAGATTCGGTTCAAAAGCACTTTCCCGATCTGAACTGAAAGGCCAATGTAGATATATCCTACAAATCATTTCTGGGATGCCCCCTCTGACAAGACAGCACCTTTGAAATGCTTTTTGCCTCTGCTATGGTGCTCTGCATACACAAGCAGCAGTGGACCTGCTTCAGGTGCTTTGTGGAATATAGTATGAAAAATATAAGTAAACAATGCATTCTGAGTGCAATATCTCAGAAACACTCCTGATTTCTCTGAAATGCTGCAATTCCCCAAGTTTGTCTCAGCACACTTAGATAAAATTACATTATATGACAGTACTATGCTGAGTGTGGTTGCCTTAACTGAGTTGATTAAAAGATTCCTGTTTTCTGGAATTATTAATGCCTTGAAATTTGTCTCCACATCCTTGTCTGTGCCAGTAGTATTTCATCTATGCTATGTGCTGGTTGGATACCGCTGTGGAGTTGAGCAGAAATCTTATTTCTGTGATGCAGTAGCAAGATGCTTGCAGTACTTTTAAATTGCTGTAGATGAAAGAGGCGATTTACACCTTGAGCATCATCAAAGATGATTTCAGCACATTTTATTCCTTGTCACTAGCAGCATAACTATTTCTGTTATTCAGGTGAAAATAAGCACTGAATTAATGAAGTCCTGGAATTTTTAACCTACAAACTGGCTCTGCTTGGCTTCCTTTTAACCAACAGAAGTGTCAGATCAGGCCAGCAGAATCCATTCAGAATTTATATGTTTTCTTATCCTAGCAATGTAAATGTAAAATGTTTGATACAAATCTTTTATTTATTTCACTAGTCTCTCATTCATTTTAACTGAGGTGAAAAACCTGCATATTTTACTTGGTGGCTGGATGTCTCCCTGATTCAAAAAAAGTTATCTGGTGGGCATGGTGGGGTTTTATTTAAGATGAGCGGCAAGGGCCTAAAGGTCTACCAATTTCACATTGGAACAGAAAGTTGTCTTTCTGCTTTTAAAATAAAAAAAATATTTTCTTTCCTAAAACCTGAAAAACTAGGCTATTGATCAAATTTGCTGGAAATTTGCCTATAATGAATATTATGCAAATTATAACATGTAATTTAATGGAGAAATTGAGATATAGTAACTCTCTCCTGTCGATATTGATATATCAATATATAATCCTGGAATTCTGGGCCGCTGATTTTTCCATTATATAAGATTGTCTCAGAAAACTTTCCAATGGAGATTTTTTTCTCTTTGTATTTGCAGAAGCCTGAAATTTAAGTACTGTTAATATGAGCTCTCTACAGATTAATGTAACTTTACTGGGTACAGGGTCATCTGAGTGACTTCAGCAAATGACTTATTTTAATTTAGAATCCAAATTTCCATTATCTGAATTTCTTTTATAAACCAAAAGGATTAAATCCTATGTCAGTGGAAGACATGGACTATTTTACTGCATCAGCTTACCTGAATTTCTGCTTATTAAGGGCAGAATTTATCCTCTTACGATGTGAGTCTATAATATATATATGGGAAGAAAAACATTAAATTAGAGATAGGTAGAAACAGAAAGACTGATTTAGAGAAGTATTTTATGGTATGAGAAGTTTCATGAAAATGAAAAAATAATTTAATCCCCAAACAAAATGCTGACATATACTGTGCTAAAGTGCCTCCAACGTCAGCCTCTCATCTCGGACAATTCTTGAAAAATATAAGAAAATGTATTTGAGACCATTTGATTTTTTTGTCTCTCCATGAACTGAAAAGAGCTGAAACCGTAAATTAATCTCTTTTTTTAATTACAGCAATAGCAATATTACTTTATGAGACAGCTTTTAAAGAAAGAATTACAATACAGAAGAAGAAAGAGCTTTAGTTAAGAGAAGTTTGATGTCATCATAAATGTGCTAAACTATTAACTGTCTGCTCTCATATGTGGTATTTTTGTTTTCCAGAGACAGATGTTTTAAATAATTTATTATTTGTTTGAAGAAGTTAATGAACAGTACAAAAAGGGGACACTTTTGTTCTTTCCCTTTTTTCATTCTGTGATGATGTTTACTGTCTGGCACAATAATTATTCAATTTTCAGAGATGTTCACCACCTTCTGCTGCTGATTAAATTCCTGTTTGGTTTCCCTGCCAAATCTGCTGGATTAAATTAACAAGCTCTGTCTGCTTTAGTGGAAATGACCTGCACTGACCTTCAGCTTGTACAAAATAATAATCTTTTCAGTGATTTATTGATTCAGTGCTCTTTATCTTCTTTTAAAGTAATGTGCAATGGAAATGTTTGCCTTTACCTTGAGAGAATTTGCAGATATGCTCGGTTTATTTCATTGTGCTAGAAACTTTGGCCCTTTATATGTAATAGTTTTGTACTCTTTGCTATTATTAACACTTTGTTTTCTTCAGAAGATTCACTGGAGCTTGATTACCATAAGGAAAAAACTTCCTATAATCCTTCAGTCTATAATAGGTCCCAGTCTTGAAAGTTATCCACATCAAAGGATGAATTTAAGAAGATTAAACTCTTTCTCTTTTTTCTAAAGTAAATTCAATTTTTGTTTAATTACTTCCTTAATTCATTTGTTTTGTGGTTGTCAAACAGGTAGTGAGGAAACCACGGAGAAATTATGTTAGGAGCAAATGTGAAGAGGATCTGAATTATAGTGAGTGTAAGAACCTTGAGTATTAATCATACTTCCACTGCCATTCCAGTTGACTTAATTATCACTAAGTGGAGTGATTTTTGAAGTCATTTACATACTTTTGAAATCCAGAGAAATATAAGTACAAACCCTCCTTTTCTTTTGGCAGGATAGATTTCTACTGGGTGCTTTTGCAGTCTTTGCATTGTATGTGTGGGCTGCGAATGGTGCCTTGACTCATGAAATCTGATGGCCATTGCTAAGGCATAATATTTGTGATCTGCCGTGGAAAATAGTGCTCTAACGGCATAGATAACTTCAGATAACATCTGTGGAATAAAGAAAGAGAAAGGTTATTGAAAACAAAGAATGTTTCCAAGTTGAAACAGAAACATTGCTAGACCTTTAGCTACAGTTTGGTCAGCTTTCTCCTTTGAGATTATTGCTTAATACTCACTGCCTGTTGTAGTGTCTTAAAAGGCACCATATTTCTAGAAATGACTGGTTGATACGGGCAGGTGTGAAAGACTGCCCATTAGGAAAGGGACCTACATTCCTTTTCTGAGATATTAAGATATTTTTCCAGCTGATAACATACCAGTTTCATAGTTTACATTGAAACTGATGAGCTCAAGTAGTACAACCTGTACATTTTCAGCTGCCTCAATACAGAATATTTTGTCATTCATGAAAATGGAATCCATGTCCATATTTTATAACCTTTGAGGCTATGTGGTCATGGATGGTTTAACAGCCAAAGATATACAATCCTAGAAAGAACAGTTCTGTGTCTGCTGGGGTAATTTGTGCACTCTTCAGATCAAGACTACAGAACTAGAGTCATAGACATGCTCATGGGGTAGACAGAACCCCAGGCCCAGGTTCACGTTTTCCATGATGCAGAAGATGTCTGTGAATAATTATCAAAATGAATGGATTATCGTTGCTGTGATCATATTACACTGCAAAGCTCAGTACTGTGTGGGATCTCTCACATTACGTGCGTATGGGATATTTAAGTAATGACAATACCATTAAAAGAAGACATTTCCCTTACATAAAGGGCTGTTGACTTCTGAAAACTTCTTCGCTAGCCAGTATTTTTATGGTTTTGATATCATAGTTCATCCTTTTGGCTATACTTGAGTTTAGTATGAGCATTCCAGTTGAGCTTTTGCAAGATGTGACATTTCATCCTTTGACAATGCCTGGTTTCGTTGACTTCAAGTAGACCTACTGTGTTGGGTTTTGCTGACCAGGTGGGTTGAGGGCTATCAGTTGAGTAGCAGTGTGGTAGCCTGACACTTCAGCTGAATACCTGGTCTCAGCTGAAGGCTTTCAAATTCTGTGGTCCATTGCTCCAGTCCTTTGAGGTACTGCTGGTAGATATTCAGAAAGTCACTCTCATGACGACCTGTTCTCCATCAGGCAGGCAGTGAGTCCTACCCATGACATTCTGGAATTCACAGAATCACAGAATTACAGCTTTGGAGCCAAGAATCCAGGCCTTTCAAATACCTCTGGTGGGTCATAAATTGGCCAATGGAAATTTTGCTTAAAGCTATGGATACAGGAAAACTGAGACTCTGCAGAAAAACTAAGCATTGCTACATTATTTTTCTATTTATTTGTATCTTTCTCTTCTGTTGGGTTTGCTAAGGTGAAGGTATTTTTATTTGCTAGAATTGGTTGTCACTTCACTTTTGAAAATACAGTTAATAGTGAAGTCTTTGTAGATCCAAAGCCCATCACCCTTCAGGTGAATGTTGTTTTCCCCATTAGACAGCTGGGAAAACTTTTAAAACCAGATTCCCTTTATGCATGGCTTTGGAATGGATATTTTTCCTTTGCTGTCAGAAGGATATTTTTAAAAATCTGCTTTGTTGACACCACTGCAATATTAAACCATTTCTGAGCTATTTCAGAAATCGGTTCTTTGGTTTATCCCAGTTTCAGAGCCTCAGCAAATCCTTTTTATGTGAAATGTAACGGAAAAATGGTTGCAATACATTTCAAGCAAAAGACAAGATGAGCACTTACAGACATCATCTTAAGTGACCAATTGATTTGTTGATGACACTGAAGAAGGGCAGTGTCCCTTAGTAAAGAGAGATGAGGTAACCACATAATACTCTGATACTGGTGGTTTTTTGTTATCGTTGTCTGCGCACACAGATAAAAACCAAAATGGCCATCTAAACCATACTTTACTGCCTGTATTGATTGATGGTTCTCAAACCAGCCCTGTTATGAATTGGCCATTTACCACTTCAGAGGAAATGAACATCCCCCGATTTTGAGCTACAACCTCTGTAACAAGGGTCTTTTCAGATAAAAAATCAACATGTAAGATGAAAGCAAAAATAAGAACTGTATTTTCTAGCCTTACGTACGTGAAAGAATCAGGATAGTGTATACAGGTCATGGTGTTTACTGCATACATGTTTGTTGTGACACACTGGCTGCACTCGAACAAGTCCTCCTGCAAAGCCATTTGGTTGTCTCACTCCACTACACCCAGGAGGATAACAGCCGTCAGTGCGCTCTCTAGGACACATTCCTGTGCATTAGAGCAGTAATAAAAGTCACTACTGTGCTCAAATAAAATTTCAGTGAGGTTCAAAGGCTGTAGCTTTGGTCCGAGGTTCAAATTCCATTTAAAAATTGTGTTTGCCTTCATTCTGTAGCCTTCCATGCTCTGCTTTTCTTGTTTTCTCTAAGTTTTATGTAAAATGCTTAGGTTTGCTTTGAGAGCACATAAATTTCACAATCATATTTTACTGATGATAACTTTTACTTTGAAGAGGGTCTCACTTTCCTGCTGTGCTTTTGGCAGCTGAAACAGGCTAATATTATTTGCTTTATGCAAGAAAAAAAAGGATAGAGATTTTCTAAATTGATTGTCTGAGACTTAAATACATACTGAGTTTTCTAGTTAAATGTCCTGTTTTTCTACAGCTATACTCTAGCAGTTGCTTTGAGGTTTGGAGAAAAACCTGAGTAAGCAGTGCTTTTGAAAACCAGTCCTGCTTGGCTTCTAAATTAATTCTTGACATCTTGCTAAATTGTTTGATTTTTGGGTGTCTTGCTCTTGTGAACATCTTTGCTAACTTTGGTGGGAACAGCTAGCTGGTTTGGCACTGTCACTTTAAACTCTATTCTTAATGTGATTTGTCATTCCCTGTATGTCTTCCTTGTAAGCATTTCTGTATTTTGATCTCAATTATCCAGTTGCTGGCTTACTATCAGTTTGCAGTCTCAACAGACAAGAGACATTAGATAATTATTTTGGATTATGAACCATGTATCAGCCTACCCAACTGGCCGAGCAAAGATCTTACTCCATTTGAAATCCTCTAAAATTACTGTGAAGGCTCTTTAAAATGTAAAAATACTTTCAAATTGTAAAATAGGTCTATGAAGGTCCTTGTGCCATTAGCCAGTCAAAAAACTAACTTACCATAGTTATGTATCTCTGATCCTCTACATAGACAATGGGGGAAAACAGGTTCCTTCATGGAGAGTGCCAGATCTTGGATGAAGTGTTTTGAGATGTCTTGGTGAGATGGGATGGATTGGAGCAATACATCTATATGTAGACTATGTAACCCTTGTGACTTTGATCTGGAAGGAATCCTGCTGCATCAGATATATAGAAATAAGTAACAGAAAAGGTTGTTAATAATAGCTATTGTCTTGAGAGTATTCGTCCATATTAATTTTTTGTTACTGGCAGAAATCAATTCTTTCCTTATTTTAAAATATCATTGCTGTCTCTAAAAAAATAAAAATCATGACAGGATGATAAAATAGACATCCTTTCACCTGAGAGAAAATCGCACTTTCAGTGGGTAGGGGCTATTTCACATTATGTTAGTGATGAATTGCAGTTTCCTGTACGAAAGATTCATTGACTTCAACTTTGTGTCTCCCTATCAGCAGGCAGAAGATAGGCTATCTCTGTCAGAAATGTGTGATATAAGTGACAGGATGCCAAATACATGGTCTTGGGAAGAATTTTCTTTCTCCTGCTGTGAATCATGGATGCCTGAACCGCATTTTTTCTACAACCTGCAAGTGACTGTAAGGACATCCACACTGCGTAGAGGCAGGCATACAAAACCCGTAGCTGAACAAAGACCCAGAACTTCTCAGGTGTGATTTTAAAATGAATCACAAGATCCTCTTATCATTGCACAGCTCTGGAAGAAGCTGCCTTTTGAGACTCACCCTGAGCCAATAGGATTTCTGGCTTGCTCTCACTGCAAGAGAATGGTGATCAAACTAGAAATCAGTCAAACCATACCTAACCAGGTCATGGAGAAAAGTCACTACGGATGAACTTGACTTTTGCAATTGAAAGTAGGTGGGAAAAGGCTCTTTTACAATGTGTGCTTTATAATGTGTGCTAAGGTACAGCTGATGTGGAACTGCTGTGTCTAAAGATGAAACAGCATCTTCAAAAGCACTAATGAATTTGCTGTTTTCATCTGAAGTGCTAATTGCCCTGAGTTTGGTGACAAACAATGCTGTTACATCCATATGCATGCTTTTTCAAACTTAGCTTTCCCTTTTCCTCTCTATAAACTACTCACTTGACCAGATCATAGGTTTGGAGAGCCTGTAGAATCCTGAAATTCAGATTTGTTTGAAATGTAGCTTCATTAACCCAACTGCAAAAAAACTCACTTTTTTTTCTTTTTGCAGCCATATAGTAAGGATAATAATCACATAGGATGAATAAAATGATCTGTATTTGATAGAAAGAAGTTAAATGCAACTGTGTACTTTTATGATTACTTTTTTTTCTACCAGTGTTACAACTCCTGGTTTCTTAGCATGTTTACTTAGCTTTGCACCTGTCTCAGAGCATTAAATAACAATAAACCCCATAGAAACAGGTTAGATAAGGATACCCATGTATATTTCTCAATGATATAATGACAATTCTGATATTAGACCTTTGAGGACAGGAAAGTGTGGTTACTGAAAAAGATGCACGGTCAAAATATCTTGAATATCTGTAGGTTAGAAGTGGTGTTTAGAACAGCCCTGAAACTGCTGTAAATAACTCCAAAGAACTGACTGATGAGGTATGGGACAAAGCACATGATTATGGAACTACAAGTGGGTCTAAAAACCCTATTTGGCTTTTTCTAATCCAAATAATGATATGAAAGCAGCTTGACCTCCAAGTTACTAATAGTTTCTAGTTTTTCTTCGTTTCCTGAAGCAAAGCACAGGCACATTTCAATGGTGCACTGACTACTACAGACAGCAAGGTGAGTGGCACCTTGGATGAACACAGTGAATGCTAGGCAGCTAAGAAAATGCTGAAGTTAAATGCTCCAATTAAAAAAGAACTTCAGATTATGACCAACAGCTGCCCAAACAATTGCTTCCCTTAAATAAGATAAAAATAATGCTGACCTGCATCTACGAGCTTACAACTTGTTAGCCAAATGTCCTTTTTGTTGAAACAAAAAAAACCCCCATATTTTACACTGTTAACACATTTCTTCTTATAGGAACCTAAACCCAATTTGATCTGGTATGTGGTATAATTAATGATTTATCTGGAAGTCTAAGGAAAAATTAGCTTTTTTTTGTTTATACCTTGACTGATATAAGACTTCATTTTGACAATGTAACATCACTAACACATTCTTTAAAACAAAGGAAGAAACATAGTCTTGAGTTCACACAATAGCAATAAAAAATAACTGCATTTTTATAGTTCATCTTGCACGGAACATGCTCTCAGGAGAAAATAAGAGATAAAATTTTTATTTGGAGGTGAAATGAAGGGGGAAAAAAGCAGATCTTAGTTTTTCATTCCTATTTCTGTCATCAGGATTGACTGTTGCCTGTTTATCACTGGAGTTCCTCTTCCTCCTCTACCTTTGGGGCTCTCATGGAGAAGGCATTGGGAGCTATACACGAGGCATGTTGCATGTCCACCAGCTGCTCAGTGATCCTTGAGGTAATGGGAAAACAAACAAAACAAAACTGTGCTGTTTTCTAAATGCTTTCTAAATGTAATCTTTCAACAGGATGGATTATAGATGTGTGGCAAGGCTGGTAGATCAGAACATACAATTCCAGTTGCTTGCATGACAGTGGTACTGTCTCCACTTTGATAAGCAAGGTAGACCTAAAGATTATTCTGAAGCCCACCTCCTGTTGCTGTCCATCCCACAGTTAAACTCTCTCTACTACCTGTCCATCCTGATTAGACTGATCTTACTGCTGCTTGTCAATGAGCTTGATGCTTTCTGCAATGTTTCACTTTCACTTTGTTTTGGTGGTCATAAGTCTAGACTTCTGTCAGCAGTGATCCCTCTGTGCTCTGCTTCTGCTTCATAATCCTTCTATATCACTTTCTCGCATTGTCAAGGACTAGGCTAAAAAGTAGACTGCATGTTAAATTGGATAGAGGGCCTGCTTTGGGTGTCACAGATGTCAGTGTTGGTGGCATTAAGCAGGCCGTGTTTTAGCAGGATGGCTAATATGTTTAAGTATAGTTGAGAACTCCCTTAAGCTTGACCCTAAATATCAGCATGAACAGATGCTGTGTCTCCTTCTAAAGAAGTTTCTTTTTGTTTCTTCCAGCACAACCCAAGTGCTTGTGCTTTTTCCGTGGAAGATGTGTGCTGGAAGCATCTTCTGTTTGACTTGCACAGTTATTATTATGTATACTGGATGCTGTGAGAAGCAATGAAGGCAAAAGATTGGGCCAATAGGAAGGGCAGGGAGTTTAGGTTACAAGTTCAGTGGAGATGCAAATGTAAAACTCCTTTTCTACTACTGATGTCTGAGCTTTCTTGGCTTCTGTTAAAGGAGGGCATTGATCATATTGGAGAAATGAAATGTGGGTTTGCATCTTTGTGCTGTCTGAATTAAAAATCTTTTGTCTAATTTTGGACACATGCTTTTAGGTACTGCTTGGTCTCTCCAGTCAAATGATCCTCATCTTTTGTTTTCTGAAGTACCTTGCCTAGAGTAAGTTGCTATCACAGTAAAGGATCTTCTCAAGTGTGGATAATTACCCAGTATCTAATTGACATCCATAGTTTGTAGATGTGTGCTATGTTAAAGATGCATCTTTCTCTTAAATGTTTCTTAACTTTAAAGATCTTCCTACTTACAGCAAAGTGTTAGGGGCCAAATCTTCAGGCAGAGTAAAGCAATGTCTTTCTATTATGCCAGTGGAAACTATTTTGATTTACAGCTACTGAACCTCTCACCCAAGATACTGATTTAACATTTTGTTTCCTAATGGGAACAGAGTCTGAATAGCTTCTACATTCTTTTTGCTTCCTCTGTTTCTTCTCCTTCTGCATATAAAAAACCATTTGATTATTTTAATAACAAATCCTGTTGCAGTTTTTTTACACTATATAATAAAATTCCTTCAGATTGTTTATGGAAGCTCATTTATTTATGCAAAATTGCTGCATTCTTCACTTTTGTCTCATTTTTCATGGTGTTCAAATTAAATATTTTATTCATTGGTTGCAGTTGTGCCCACCATGCATATTACTTCATCATGATGGAATAAGATTGATGTGCTGTCTTCTAATCACCTATCTATTCCAGCCATCTTTGCCAATACTGGTTCATTTTTCTTTTTCTTTGCCAAGAGGCAATTGCAGGAAATCAAATAAAGGTGTATAATACTGCTTCAAAATTAAGTTTATAACATGAAATCTGAAAAATGCTAGAAAAATAATGGGACACAGCTGGACAGAGTCCGGGCCACTCTTGGAAGGTTTCACACTGTAATCAGTCGGGTTTTTTGTCAGTGTTTCCTGTAGAATTGGATGGGTGAATATTATCAACATTAAAATATATTCAACTTGAAGAAGAGTCTGCAAGTGTTGTTGCACTGGGAAATTAACACTGTAAAACTGCCTCACTTTCTATTTTAGTGCAGAGAGCTTTTTTTAAATATTTCTTTTTAGTTATTCAAAGACTTTTTCTTAATAGATCCTACCATATATATCTATATATAATATCCCAGTTTTATGGTATATGATCATACTGTATCACATTTTCTCCATCTCAGAATACTAAAAGTATACTTCCTGATCTTTTTTATTAGCTTTTTGGAGCAATGAGTTTTTCATTTTGTACATCAGTTGGCACAGGGCCTCATGCTGGCTCATGAATACGGCAAGAATTAGGCTTTCTGCTCCATGATTCTTGTTACAATGCAGTCGTGTCATATTTCAGTGCGTTCAATAAAGGCCCTCCTCTCCTCTGAGAAAATGTTAGTGTTAAAGGCTTTCCCAACAACCCCAGGTCTCCACTTCTGACTGTTCAACAGTATCTCAGGGACAGTGTAAGAGAGTCTTATTTCTTATTTAACTGCTATAAGGCCACATATAAGTGTGTGTGTAGATGTAGGGTTGAAAGAAATACTGAGTCACAGACCACTATGTAACTTCAGGACTTAAATACAGCATGGATCCATTACAGCTTTTCTTGAACATAAAGTTAGGGTGTGACTATCAGGATTCAAAATATGGCTATCCTGGAGACTTAATCTTAGCAGAGTCATTTGGAAAATACTCAGTTTGAAAAGTTCTTTTAGGATGACTGTGTGCTTAGAAAGGAACACATGCAAAAATAATTGGCTGAATCAGGTCTTAATGTAAGCACTGACATGACTTGTTCCAACACTTCCTAGGAAAAATTTCAAACTAGAATTCAATTATTAACAAAAGATTAAAGAGTTTTGTGAGAAAAGGAAATTGTGGTTTGTGGTTTTTTTTTTGTTTTTTTTTTTTTTTTTTTTTTTTTTTTTTTTTTTTTTTTTTTTTTTTTTTTTTTTTTTTGTTTTTTTTTTTTTTTTTTTTTTTTTTTTTTAATTTTTCTTTTGTTTGTTTGGTATTTTTTTCTTTTTCTTCTTTTCTTTTCTTTTCTTTTCTTTTCTTTTCTTTTCTTTTCTTTTCTTTTCTTTTCTTTTCTTTTCTTTTCTTTTCTTCTCTTCTCTTCTCTTCCTCTTCCTCTTCCTCTTCCTCTTTCTCTTCCTCTTCCTCTTCCTCTTCTTCTCTTTTTTTAATATTTCAATGGTTCTACAATGCCTGAAAAAAAACCCCAAACAAACCAAAACCCCAAAAACCACGAAGTAAGCTACAAAGGTAATAAATAACCACATGACTCCAACTTAGTTGTTGTCATTTTTCTATCATTACCATTTATAACCTGGTGGGCTTTTCACCTCAAAGCATGATGAGATAATGACATTTAGCTATTCAGCAAAGCAGAAGAACATATGTCATGGTTTTATAAGAAGTGATTGAATTCTATACAGGCAGTGGTGGCCATATGTTCTCTTTGCTTGTTACGTACTACCTGTAAAGCACATTTGTCTCCTGCTAAACTATGTGAGAAGTCACATTTGGATTTTTATTTTAATTGAACCTTTACTTTTTTTCCCCAGCATTTGCTTCAGGCAGGGCAGAACCAAATTCTGTTGAAATGAATAGAAATATTCTGCAGCATTCTATGGCTTTAGGTTTATAAAGTTTTAATCAACTGGATACAAGTGCCAATCTTTTTTTTTTAAGCACGTCTTTCCCAACATTCCCCATGTTTCGTTTCAAAATGTAACCATACTCATTATATCCTGGCTCCTGGTCCTCAGATCAAGCATGATAAACAAACTATATCCCTTGTACATGTACAAAATCACAAGCACAATATTTTTTTTTTACCATTGAGATGTTCCACCTCTTCAAATTGCACCTTCTGTTTAATAGGTTCTAATATCTGACTTCAAACTTGTGCTTGAACATAGGTGCTGTTGGAGAATTATTACATTTTCAGCTCTTGAAAGAGACACAGAATTAGATTTCAGCTATTTTAAGTAGTTCTCTGGACCAAAAAATTTGATTGCCCACAAAATGAAACTATTATTAACTCCTCGATTTTCACAGTGCAAGAAATTATTTCTACTATTTTGTCCAACAAAACTTACTTTTCATAATGTTCAACATCTGTCACCTTCATTCAAATTTGTACTTTGAAGCTCTGTTTTGTAAGATGTTGGAAAGCAATAGAAAAGAATCAAATTCCTCTTATACCTCTTACATATACCTCTTCATATATTCCTCTTATATATGAAGTAGGCACAGTAGGGGCACAATTACCTCAAATATGATTTCCCTCTTTTAAGTGACACTTTGGCTTAAATTAATTCTCAAGTTTTGTGCTAATAAATAAATCTTATATTTGTGATAAATGGCTAAGCCAAAACATTCTTTTATGCAGTGATAGAGATTACTTTAATGAGGTAGATGGTATAAAGGGTTAAAAATCTGAAATGGATCCTTATAGCATAAAGGCTTTTAACAGCCTGAGCTGCCTCAAAGCTCATGCTTGTTTTCCTTTTCCAGATGTTTTATGTTTAAAGTGGATAGGTGGTGATGGCAACATTTCAGTGTTCAGTACAGGAGAGTGTTCTATAAATTTGTAAATTTAGGAATGTGCTGTCTGACCCTTGCCATTTTAGATGTAGGGTGTGTAGCAAAAGAGGGGCACTCTCAGGTAGAAAGGTTAGGTCACCATTAACTTATTGCATGGATAAGATCCCACAGTAAGCTGGAACTGCAAGCCCGGTACTGTGTGTGGTTTCCAGTGGCCCATGAACATTCATTGCATGTTGGACATCTCTGAGCACTTGCTTAACTGTTTGAATAAGTTGTAAGTGCTTCAGTTCTATCACCTTCAGTACAATTTTCAGAGCACAAAGGGGGAAGGCACATTATAATGAATGTAAAATTAACTTAAGCAAAGACCTTTTAGGTTAAAGTCTGAACTTGGCTGGATAAAAGAACATTTTCTTGAATATGAGAGAACAGCTGGCGTTCTGAATAAGGCAATAATAAAAAAAAAGAATGACAGCAATGAAAATGGAAATACATATTCAAGCTAAGTCATTTTTTAGGATTTTATTGCCTGTATCAGTGAAAATATTGCTTTTATATAATTTTTTTACAGTGAGATATATTTTGTTAATTTACTTCTATAGAATTACCTCAATTGTCTTTTAGTAAGTGAAAAAATGCTCTTGATTCTTCTTTATTGTGTTTCACTGATTTACCACAAATACAGAAAAATAGAAAGACAAGCATTATGCTGGTGTCCAGGCTTTGGCATCTGCTATTCCATGTGTTTTATGTCACTGACAAATGGTAAAGATTCTGTGTGCTAGTCTGAATAGAAGCTCTTCAAAGGAATAACCTGTCACAAGCTAGTCACTGGTGTTGACAATACTATTATTATATAGAGAAAATGCAAGATGAATACAATGGAAACGTCCTAGAGTGGAGAAAATACTAATGAATTTTTTCATCTACAAACGTAATGCATGCTGCCCCAAGGTGGTAAGGACTGGATAAACTGGTAAATATAACCAGGGGACATATGTGAGCATTTCAACACCAGTTTTGATTTTCTTTTTTTTCTCATTGTTGATGTAATATATACATATATTCACTAACGAAATCTGGGTTAGTTCTTCAGAAAGAAAATGGTATGGCAAAAGAAAGTCCTTCAAAATCTTCAGGCTAATCTTTTGCTTTGTGTTTTAACGGAGGATATAAAGGAACATGAACCAACACTAAGAGAAGAATCACTTGGTTTTGTCCCGGGTGCCTTCAGTTTACTTAGCCTTTGGAAGACTGATGCACGTCTCCTCAAAGCTGGAGCACAAGTTTTGCTGACATAGGTCTGTCTGTGGGTGACCCTTCATGGTCAACACTCTGCCATCTTCCACTGCTGCTGCAGCCCGTGCAGCCTGGTGTTAGAGAAAGACCATGAGGCAAGGACATGACAAGTGGAAAATAGGGGAAGCAATGAAAAAAAAACCAGAGGAGAGCAAGTCTTGGTTCCTTACCAGGAAGTGAGCAGAGGAGTGAAGTGTATCACCAAGTCTTTAATACAACTCTTGGCAGGAATGTAATTCCTATTTGTGATAGTTTCAGGTTTTCACATATGTATTTGTCCTTTCACACACTTTTGGATAATAATGTTTTGCAAAGGCACTAGAACTCTGGTTAAAAGGATGCATTTTCTGTCCTCATTTTCATTCCTTTCCTTCTGCCCCCTTTTGAAATTACTAGGCAGTGTGGCCAAAAACTCTGGTATCTTTTAGAAAATGATGCAGTAATCAGAAAGCACTCGCAAACCATTCAAGTGAGTCACAAATACCTGTCATCAGAAAAAACGGTATATAGCGTGTTGTGATCAGATGTAATTTTTCTATTGTTTATCTGCAATTTTTGTAAGCTTTCAACAAAAATGAAAACTTATATAACAGTCTGGATGGTATGCAAAAAAAATAGATATGTAATTCATAACTTCAGTTCAAGCAACTCCACTTTTTTTACAGGAACATCAGGTTCTATTGGAAAAATACAGGAAAATCTATATTAAGAAATAATTCAACAAAAAAATCTGAATAATGAAAGCATTTGGGAAAATCTGGTGAATATCTATAAATAGAAGAAACAAAGATGTCAGATCATTAATTGAAAATGCTCTATTTTACGGAAACGTAACAAAAAAACCCCAAAATCCCCCATCTCAAACACCAAAAACCAGAAAGAAAGGTTCAAGTGGCTGCTATTTGAAATGAATGAGCAATGGAGATTGTCTCATGTGAGTGAGGAAGTTTATAAAGGAAACAAGGATGCTTGAATGGTAGGTTATCACTATTATTTCAGGAATTAGATAATCAGTGCATTAAATTTTAGTTTTCTAATAATTTATTTCCTAGAACTTTAAAGTAAGTTTCAGGAATATTAAAAAACTGAGAGTATTTACCACTGACTATATTGTATACTCTGAACAGCTGATGCTGAAATAGGTCATATTTTACATCACGTGCTCTTACATTTGGCTGGCTGCTTTCTGGATTCTTCCTCATTGGATATTTCTCTTTCTGCAACAGGAAACCAGAGACACTGTGCACGCACAGTGTTTCAGTGGATATGCTAAATCATTGTATTGACATGCTGTTAGTTTCACTCACTAGATCTTGTTTTTGGTCATGTAGAATGCTATCAGTTTGAGAAACGCTTGTAAAGTCTAACAAAACACTTAGGACACCATACACACTGGGGATTGTGTGATGGAGTACAGGGAAAATTCAGTCTGCTGGGAACTCAGGAGTGATTCTCCATCCCAATCTTTACTCTTTGTCATGTACGAAAAGATCACAGTGAAAGATGCTACAGCCTTACTGTAAGCCTCTGCATCCTAGGAAAGGTATAAGACTACACAGACTTGCTATATGAGTCAGGCCCCAGCTTTGTTCTGGAAGTAATACTTCTAGAGATGAGCACCAAACCTGACTTAGAGTCAGTCTCAACCCTGAGGGTTAGGGCAGCTTCTGGAAGAGATAGCAGGAGCTTCCTCAAGGACATACTTTATAAGTATTAAAAGCAGTGGATTATGGTACAAAACACAGGCTGTCTGGTTGCCTTTTTGTTCCATGAAATTTTTTCCTTGTACTTTTAGTGTGTGGTGAAGTCTGCACCTTCTGCATATCTGGGTATTGTTCTGAATCCCACAGGGGCTTAAAAGGGATTTATATACCTTGCAGCTCAGGATGGTCAGCTCTGAGTGATCAAGAAAGCAGAACTGCCTGCATATATGTGCCAAACCAAACAGGGAGCTCTGACTGAACTCAAGGGTATGTTGCCGCTGAACAAGGAACTTCTTTCTCATAAATATTGGGGTTAAAGATTAGTTGTCTCTATAAGTCCTGTGTTAGTTGCATAATTCTCAAGTTTTGGCAGGCTTTTGGTTGATCCAAGAACCAATCATTGCTTGAAGGCAACAGGACATCTTTGAAATATTGCTATCGCCACTTATGCAAAGCACATGAAAGAAAACTTCTCTGAACAAAAGTATTACATGCCCAAAGAAAGCAGGCAGTCCATTATGGTGTTTCAGTGATTCTAAAAAGAAAAATGTTTGTTCCAATATCAAGCCCCAATCTCCTATGTTGCAATTCAAGTTTTTTTAATATACATTGCCTCATACACATATATATATATTCCTACAGATGCTTGCATATAAAAAAATCCTGATATACTAGAAAATGTTATTGTGCCAGTTTTTTGTTAGACAAAACTGTTGTGGTTTTCCTTAATCTCCCCTCATAGATCATGTTCTCTACAGTTTTTTTCAACCTACCTGAATATAATTTAATGTAGAAGTTAGTTCTCTGGTTTCTATACTAGAACATTTAAATTTTTTCTAGATATTAGGAAAGCCTTAATAAAGTCCAAATATGTCACAGCTGTGACTTTTCCATTATCCAGTTAGGCCAGTAATCAAACAAAGAAAGAGATTACATTGACTTGACATGATTTGTTCCTGATAAGTTCATGTTTTCTCTTTTTTATTACCATCTTACTGTTTTGTGCCTCAGAAATAAATTTTTAGTAAATTGCCCCAGAATTTTTCAAGGAAGAACAGTTCAAGGACTGGTTTGTACCCTCCCAAGCAGAGATACTTTCCCCATTTTGAAGTGCGACATTGTGATTGCCCTCTATTTCTCTTCAGGGAATTCTACTTTTCTTCATCAACTCTCCAAGGTAAGTGCTATGATTCAGAGATTACTGGGGTCGCTTTGTTAAGGGTACTTAATTGAAAGTCATTGAACTAAGCTAAATTGAAAATCTCTATCTTTTTCAATGTCCTCACCTATATTCAGGAAGACATGCCTATCTCCTTTAAAAATTTAATTTAATTAAGTATTGGATCACAGTTAACATCTATTTGAAAACTGAAAGAATGCTTTGGATGCAATGGTCTTCCTTGAGTCATTCATTTTTTCACTCCTTAATACTTCCTTTTACTTCTTTAATGGGTCATGTATTTGTAGGATCTTTTCTTGTTGCTTGTTATTTCCCTGTTAATTGCAACTCAGCCTCAGCCTTGCTGAATTTAATGTATCTGAGCAATTCTTTTATATCCTTAAGATATATACCCTTGTTTTCCTTCTGCATGCGGGTCCTTTTTCCATTTTCAGATCACTAAACTGCTACTAATACAGTCAAAATGTCTTCTACTAGAGTTCTTATCTTTGAGGTAGTTTCAGTTGTGTTGTTGGCATAATGTTTCCAGCAACCACCATGTCACTCACGTTTTAAAAAAAACCCAAATTGTCCATACAAAAGACCTGACAATAAATTCTTCCCACTGATGTCTGCTTTCTCGAAGTGCTGCCAGTATTTTGTAGACTGCCTTTTCTTTCCTGTTTCCAACAGCGTCTCTTTAACCCAAATGACTTGCTGCCTCTGGCAGAACCATTTAAAAATAGCTACCGCCCTAATAATTTCCCTTCCAAAGAAAACATTGTCTCCAGTACATGGAGCCAATATTTTGGGCCCTACAGTGTAATTGTCCCAAAATACATAAAGTAAAGTCAGGTCCCCAGTCACAAACAGGCTGCCTCCCTTGGGTTGTCTCCAAACAACCATATCCAACAGCCTCTCATTGTTGTAGCAGTGGAGATACTGCCTTAAAATCCCTTTTTTCTATCACAGAAACCATTGAAACTGTCATTCACTGTATGTGATTTTCCCAAAGTTCAGAAAGTGCTCTTGATAAATAACCCTTCTGCCGTTGCATCTCAGGTACTTCTCACACCTCCTTACATGCTTCCTTGTATGCTTACTATATCCCACTAGTAATTTGTGACACCAGTTATACAAATTAGTTAAGCCTTTGAGTTACTCTTGTTTGTTCCTCATGTCCTGACCATGTACCTAGAAGGTATTTTGGATATTCAATTGCTTGTCACATTATTCTTTTACTTGCCTCATAGGTTCTCATTTCTTCATCTCACTTTCTAGATGAAGGCTGGTTTCCCCTAAGTAGGGAAAATGGCTAAAGACAGCTCTTCTCTTTTGTTCCTAAAATTTTGGAAGCCAAGCATGTGTTACCACTGAGATGCTGTCTTATTTGCACTGCAGACTGCATATCCATTCCCTCTCCTGTCCTTTGTGTCACAAACAGACTAACTACATTTTGCAAGTTATCAGTGACTGCTCCAGTGACAGTGACATTGCCCTGGGATTAGCGGCAATTAGAAAAGTAGGAACTGTGCCAGTGGATTAAAGCGTATTTGCCAGCTTGCAGTCTGATGAAGTACAAAACATCTAGCTGTTATATTTGATATTCCTCCTTTGGAGTAGAGTAAGGAGAGTTAATCAAACCCTAGTAGTAGAGCTGAAGTGACCACATCTACAAGAAAAAATGACAGCCTGTTCAAAGCCATGATTTTCATTCTTATCTAAAATCAAAGGAGAAAAATCAGTTTTCTCCACAAGCCTGCATCAGAGAAAGATTTGGGGTGAACCTTTTTCTGATATGAAGAAAAAGGGCAACATCAGTAGAAGTATTTGCAGTGATCTGGGTGAAGATCACATTTCTGTCTTTAAAAGAAGAGATCATCTATGTGGGTAAACCAGAGTAGTGTCACTGCTGTTGCTGTTAAAATGAAGTTTGTTCAATGACTGCTTAGAGAAATTGAATCTTTAGGTATTTCAGCAGCCTGAGTTACAGCTTCTCTTGGGAAGCATGATACTGAAATATAGAGCCCTTCATTCCAAGGTCAGTGACCCAGATCTGCCCCTAGGTGAAAGAGCAAAAAAAAACCAAAACCCTCACCTGATGGTTTTTTGATGATACATGTGAAGAAAGCCAATGGATGACAGTCAAACAGAGAAGTGCCCACACGGCAAAACTACTGTCAAAGTCACTGATGCCTCAGCAAAACAGCCAAGGACAAAATAGTCATGGAGAATCTACTTACTGCAAATTCCTTCTGGCAGCTGCTGAAGCCAGTGATTACGGACATATATATGTGTCCTGTTGTTGGGATCCCGGGGGTGTTCTGGTGGAGTGCTAAGACCTCCCCGAACTGACTTCAACAGAAAGTCGCTCTGCAGCCACTGCATTCACACAGACACACACACATGTTCTGGATAGCTTCTTCGACAGGTTGACAGCAAGGAAGGGTCTTTGTGTGGAATTCCGCAGCACAGGTTTATTTGAGCCCCATTCATGCAGGGTACCAACCACCAAAGACCAAGCGGGATGGAAGTTTTCAGCCTGTGTACGGGGGCAGGAAGGGCGGCAGGGGCGGTACATAGGCGGGATTAGGGAACAGGAGCCAATGGGAAAATCTGAGTGAGTGGCAGGGAACAAGGTCCAATGGGAGAGGGGGGAAGGGAGAACTTTCCAAAGGAGCAGGCAAGGGACAAGGGGGCGGAGAGGCGAACTGGGGAAGCAGTCCTGGGATACATTTCCATAACAGAACAGGGCATCCTGGGGGAGGCTTTTTTAGTCACTTTAACCTGGGGAGCTCTCTTGGGGTCTGTCCCTTTCACTGGTTCCCACATCCTATCACTGTACTGAGCTTTTGTGGGGAGCAGTGGTGGGTGGGCAGCAAAGAACTTCCTTGTAACTTCTCTAAGATAAAAGAATCCATATCAGGAAGCAATGTGTGCTCGAGGTCTCACCCAGGATTAGTCATTTTTATCACAGATATCTGAAGCCCTCCCATCCATTCTGAAGTGAAAGGTAAAAGTGTTTGACAGACTAAAAGCAGTTCTGAAATCTGTTCTGGCAGAAGCCTTCTCCTGATGGACTGTGCCACAATAACTTGTTTTCTTGTAGTGCCACCCAATGTGTTAAGAAGAGTGGGATTCAGTGCAGTCTGCTAGGTCTGAGGATTCATCCTCAGAACTATGTACAGAGCAGCACTCCAGGGGGCTCTAGCTTTGAGGGAGGAACAAAGCTAATAGGGTATCCATGGATCATCCACTGAGTTCAGTGAACCTCTCAAATGACCTCCTGTACAATGCTTCGGTTTGCACTGTGGAGCAGCCTCAGACCACGTGAACTGGGTTCCCTTTGTGTGGAACTTAACTGGAAGACACACTCTAGGAGTTCACCAGTGGTGAGTTGGCAGTCAGTCTGTGAGGAGAGAGCAGAACACAGCTAGTTTGATGCAGAAAACGCCCCACTCAATATGAGCAGGGAGGATGCCAGGTCCTCACCAGCTATTTCACTTTACAGAGCCACTTCTGTTGGTCTGTACTGCTTACTAATACAGATGTAGCTTAGCTGCACTAAGGGATTTTGGCATCCTATAGGCATGCGACTTATATTTTGCACTTAGGATCAAAAATTGTATGCAGTATGTGCTTAAAAATAAGATAGAAAAATAAAATTTTTGTTGCACTTAGTTCAGTGGTTTTGATTTCTCTGTCATCTATATCAAAGTAAAAGCAAAAATCCTAGTGGATTGAATACTTCGCAATTGTCAACAGTATGTCAGGATAAAATGTATCTTTAAGCATAAAGTATAGCCAGTCTCATTCTTGAGCTGATATAGGCAGTTCTTGAAATGACCTTGGAGGCTGAGAATGAAGAACATAGTCAAAAATGCTTTCTGCCTTCTGAAGTCAGTGGGCTGGATTTGACCATCAGTGTATCACAGAACATCACAAGCTTTCACACTGAATATAGTCATTTTTGGTTGCTGTGGAAAGCATTTCTACAAATTTGTAAGATTGAAATGTTAGCGGCTTTTTTTCCTAATCTTGGCAAACTCAGGTTTTGGCATTTCTGCACCAAACATATTTGCAAATCTGCTTAATTGTAGAAGACCTGTTAATTATGGAAATAATTCCAGGATAAGATAAAAACCCAAGGACAAGACATAAAGAACTTTAGATTTTTTTCCTTTTCTGTAATCCTGTGACAGTCATGTTTTATTTCATGTGAAGAAAATAATGTCAGGAGGATACTAAGCATCAGTTTGCTACAGCTGAAAACAGCGCAGCTGGCAGATGAGTATTTTAATGTATTTCTAGATTAAGGAAGGTAGTTTAAAGAAAACATCATGCAAAAATTCAATCTGCTATGGGTTTAAAATAAAGTCCTCATCTGTGCCATGGTAGAGTGAATAGCTACCTTATGTTTTATCATACTGCAGTGGGTTATTTTTCTAATGAAGCTTGTGTCCCCCTAAAGCATTCTTCAGATATTTTTTGTTCACTTTGGTCTATAATAATGCAATGATTGAGTGCAAGAGTGGATTTTCCTTTGGTAAGGCTCTATCAGGACACTTTTCTTAACAAATTATATGAAAGCAATATACAGGCAAGGAAAACAAAATGCTGCATATTAACTTCAATGAGCTATTTCATTCAAATCAAATTGGATTCTTTGCAAAATTAGTAATGGTTTCGGAAAGGGAGGAAAACAGAAGTTCGGTTCTTGTTTATATTTGTTTTAATACCTCTTTTTCTCTTCCAATACTTAAATAATAACTCCATATACTACACTTTAGCTGGAATAATACAGTTGGATCATAAGAGACTACAAATTGGTATTCAACACTTCATCTATGGCCAGAGATTCCTCTACTTTCAAGAAGCCCAGATTGAGGGAGAATTAGATCTTAAGTACTCCTGAGAATTAGCTAGAATACAGTGGTTATCAAACATGTGTAGGGAATGGCTTCTAAACTGGAGAACATGAAAAGAACATGTAAGGAAGGTGCAGAGAACATCTGTTTTTAGTCACTTGTACCTATTGTCTGAGGTTTGGAACAGACAAGATATTTGTTCATGCCTTGTTTCACAGAGCAGTGCTCGGAGTCCAAGCTTGAAGTTTGGAGCAGGAGTGGTCTCAGACCTCTTTACGCTCCTTTGGGTCAATATGGAGTCAGTATTGACTTCCTGCACACTCTTCCATAAATTGCACTGGTTGTCCATGCACCTTGAGGTAAGTATGATTTCTGTTAGGAGAGTATCCCACAGGCTAATAGATCACACAAGCAGGAATCTGATTTTCCCTCCTCTGTGGTCTGCAAGGATTTAAATCTCTTAATTGCAGTCCATCATGACTCATTTTACTGTACTAGCTAGTGTCTGTATCTGAGGTCCTTCAAATAAGCTAAATATAACAGCAGAAAGACATCACCGTGGCTCTGACTAACCTTTTCACATGGTTTTTTCTTGCTTGCCTCTCTGGGAGAAGGGACATAGCAGAGGGCATTCACCTTTCCCTTGGCAGTAATAAACTTCTATAGCCCAAACAGCTGGTCATTTTTTTGTGCTCTCTTGCACCAGCTGATCTATTTAAACCCTGTTACCTATTTGCCTGCTTTTTTTTTCTTTTCTGATAAGAAGATGGCATACTCTCTCTCCCTTGGTGGTGGCTGCTTTCCCTGCCTTCCCCTCCCCTTCCCCATAGAGCTTCTACTTGGGCTCCTTTCAGTTGTGGCCCTGCTAAATGATTTATGTGGAGCTTTCCTCCTGCATTAGTCTCAGTCTCATCCCTTCCTTTGGTGAAGATGGTCTGGAATTCTCTCTCCTCAGTCCAAAAGGAATATTATCAATCTCAGTCAAGGACATTATTTGGGGCTAATCCTACAAACCATATACTAAAAATCTCCTTCTGATAACCTTATCCTACATTTGAACATGTTTTTTTAACCAAGTTACTCCAGTTTTCGAGACTGGATATGGCTTGTGATATCAAGGGTTAGGATGAGTGCTTTTTGGGGATAATATACTAATTAAGACTGAATGTCCATTAAAGCCCAGTGGAAAATCCTCAGGTAAATTAGGTCATGCTGATCAGCCACTGACTTTTTATCTCATTTTGTGCCTTCTCCTTTTGAAGATAATCTTTCAAAGTTGAAGAACCTAATAGTCATCAAAGTGTTACAATGAGAATAAGTAAAACTGTGTATGGTTACTTAAGAGTGATCCAATACTTTTTTAGCTTAGCCTCTCACCTGTTCTCCTTTCCAGTCATGACACAAGGTTAGCAGCTGAATGCCCAAGTGTTCTTCATTTGCTTAAGTTTTATATATAAAGAATATATAGGAAGGGGAAGAGATTTGCTCATTAGTCAAATCTGCAGATGACAGGCAGTTATTTAGAATAGTCAAATTCAGGGTTATAAAACATGTAGTGAAGTGTGTGCAAGGTCAAGGAATGCTGAATAATATACACTGTAGGAACAGGACAACAGCGTAGTGGCCTGCAGTAAGGGAACAGAGACCTGCTGGCTCTGGTCAGTCCAGCCACACTGACCCTTTCATTTTGGTGGGCAGGTCTGTACTGCCCCTGGCACAGCTGCACAGGAGTGTTTCTGAAATCTTAGTGAGACACCTTAAACTCATTCTCACTGTGCCTAACCACTCTTCTTCTGAGAGGGATCTGCATAAAAGGTACACAGAGAGGGATCTGCATTACTATCAGGGATAGTCTAAAGAGAAAAAGTGATCACAGTTCCTCTGCTGATAAAAGTAAACCAGAGAATAAGGTGGATAAAGAAGAAAATAGAACTTAATGTATACTATTATTCTCACATAAACTACTGCACAGGGGCCTGTTATCCTACCTAAGGAAGAATATTGTTAAATTAAAGAGCAATCAGACAAAGGTCTGATTGGTGTGATTAGGTGTTTGAAAATCTCTCTAATTATGATGCTTAAATGATGGGGAATGTCTATTTTAGGCGGACCTGTGCAGGGTTAAGGAGAGAAGATGAAAAAACTAACAATTTAGAGATGACAGATAATGAAATTCTGCTCTCCTTACCTCATAAAAAAAGGGGAACAAAGAAATATTTTTCTGAAATATCACAAATTTAAAACTTGCAAAGGAAATACTTTTTCAGACTTAGTGGAATTAAGCTATGAGACTTATGAAGGTATTCCCATAAGATATATAGGGTTTATTTTAGACCAATTTTATTGCAATGGAAAGGAGGTATGTAGCTGGTTGGTTTGTTTGTTATTATTATGTATACAAATGCAACAATATAAAAGTAGAAAGGTATCACTTAAGAAAATGTATAAGGAGAAGAAAGAGATAGAAAGGATTAGAGTAGAAAGATATCACGACCTGTGGATTTAGCCAGGAGACTTGATTGTTGCAATTTCTATGTCCATTGTTCAAAGGGATGGTCATGGTCTTTATCCGTCAGGGGTGGGGGAAGCCCACAAAACACAGAGTTCAGTGGGTTAATGTACGTTCATGTTTATGTGGGAATGCCCAGGTACCTCCCCAGGAAGGAGGGAATTTTCCACTGTCTATTGCGGCACTGTGGATCTGTTGTGGTGGGTGCAGCCACTGTGCTCCTGGGCTGTTACCTTGGACACGGCAGCAAAGCACCAGGTGCTTTTGCAAAGGGCAATTGTTTATCACTGACCGTTAACACCTGAGTCTCCCAAAGGCTGGGCATGCACAGACTGGGAGTGGAGCTCTGGCTTTAGGGGATGGCAGAACTGAGGAAGGAAGCACTGGGAGATATTGTGGGTGGCTCCTACCTGAGAAATTTTGCTTGTTATTCCTGTTTGCCAGTGGGGACCGTGGGCAGCCTTTTCTCTCACAGAACTGCTGTAATGTCCTTCCTATCTCCAGTATTCTGATTTTCCTTTTGGATTAAAAAAAGTGGTTAAACAGACACAGATATGAAGAATAGTCAAGATAATGACAGTAAATGCTAGAATAAAGTGCTAGAAGGAAGAGAGAACGTTGTGACACAGGTTTTGAGATACTTTTTAACAACCTGGACTTGGAAAATCTCTCCCTTGTTACTGAGGAGTTGGTGTCCTGTAGTGCCAGTCACCATCTGCAGATAAGGCAATGGTCTGTATGAGACAGGTCTGGGCCAGTATAAACATTCTTAACAGTATTGCAGCACTAACTGAAAACCCAAAGTCAGTTAAAAATCCTCTGAAAAATGTCTGTGAAATTTATTATTCAATTTGGGAGGGAGTAAACTCAGTTTACTTGTATTTCATTCCAGCTGCAGCATCTGTTCCCAAGGAAGTGTGACTGAGTTCTTGACCATGTCTCTCAGTAAGATTAGCAACTTTTCTGAGTGATACTGCGGAACTGGAAACGCGAGGAGCTGGTTATGGGCCTGATTTTTGGAGAACAAACGTGTATCACTCTGACTGTAGCTGGAGCTGTGGGTATTCAAGGTTCCTGGTAGATTGGAATATTTCCCAAAAGTTTAATCAATCTTTATGGAATTACATTTTTATTAGTCATGAAATGCATTTTTTTACATTGATTATTTTTCTCCAAAAAGCAATTAAGTGATGCATGAAAGGCAGAGAAGTAACTAAATTAAATTCAAAAGGTTTAAGGAATAATAATTTGAATTATAAAGATCAATTACATTCTAAATGTAATTCAGCAGACTCAGAAATCCCTTACTACAACTTCTACAAACTTTTAATACTTGTCTTCTTAATCCTCCTATAGGAATGGGAATACTCTGCATCTTAATACCCAAGTAAAGTTTGGTCTAGCTTAGAAGTAGTTAATTTCTATTACAGTCTACTGAGAATTCACTATTTGCTAAAGACTGATTAAACTGAAGAAAAACATAGCACAACAAACATATCAATAATCTGTAAGTGGGATTGCTAGAAAAGATTTGAATAAATGTTGGAAAAAGAAGACTTCCACTGATGAAAAGACTCTTGGTGTCTACTGCAGGCCTGAATTAAAAGGCTGCATACAGGTTTTTTTCTGTGCTAGCAGTGAATGTAACGATCAGTAGTTTTCAAATTACTGCCTGTAGACACCAAGGAATTTGCTAAGTCTGTCCTGGTTGTCAGCAGAAAAAAATGTTAATTAACAAGTTAGCCAGGGATGGGACCAGTGGCAGAGGAAGCAGGTCCTGAGAAAGGCAATTATGAAAAGTGCACTGGGAGATAGAGTTTCTCGAAACAGCTAAGCCTCTGGGAAATTAAATGGTGATGGCACTTCATGAAGTGCCCATTCACATTTATAGCAGCTGAGAGCCCTTGTCCTAGAGCTTGGGACCTCTAACGTCCTGTACAAGCCCAGAAGAGATGGCATTGCTCCTAGGGAGCTTGTTGGGTGATAAAGCACCCTGGTGCAGCAGGGATATGAGCTCGGGTTCAGCCCCAGGGACAGCTGTGGTACAGGTTTCTGGCCTAAAGCATCAAAGAGCAGATTCAGGATTGCTCAAACCTGACATGCCCCAAGTGTAAGAAAACAGATGGATAGAAGACAGCCAAGAGAAGGCCAGGAACCTATGAGACAATTCTGGTCACCTTGACAAACAGTTACCTCAGCACACAGACTGCCTATATACTTTCAGATTTAATTATTTGTGCTTTGAGTACAGGTTTTACATAGATTAAGCCCAATTGCTAAATAACAATAGCAAACTACAAAATCACAGGCTTTTTCCTAATGGTTTTCCTACATAAAGTTTTTGCAATGTTTATTTCTCCTGCACATAATGTGCTTGGATTTACTGACTAGTAAATAAAAAAAAAAGTGCAAGTTCCTGTAATATAAAAGAAGAAAATGTGCTATTTCACTGATTCATAGTTTGGTTGTTTTCATTTTTCCTCTAGCAGACCATAAAAGAAATGTAACACGAAAGAAGGTACAAGAATAAGCATTACTGAAGAGTAGATGGAAACTTAGCAGAGATGAGTCTTACAGCCCATATATTTTTGCTATCAGCAGTAATGCACAAACAATAGCTTGGAGCCTGTAGGGGTAGAAATATTCTTACTGCTTAGGTAAACAATTTTTAAAATACCTGTTGGCAGTCCTCTTGCTCAGCTAAGATTAGTTGCTCATGTACTTTAACAGCAACCTTCACATTAACAAAAACTTCTGCGATGCTAAGTGCAGTGCTCTGAAAACCATAGATATGCAATGCAGAATTCTGTAGAAATATATAAGAGACTGAAATTTAATACAGCTCTGCATGGTATGATATCTTATTAAACAGATGATATTTATTTAACAACTCTCCAAGCAAACTAATAGGTTTTTCTTTTTCTGTATGCATACTACTTTATTTGCCATTGGAATTACGCATGAGTATAAAGCCTGAAGCTATCTTTTCAATCAATGGAAATTTCTTTACTGACTTAAGAGAGCACAAAAATATATAGATACACTGCTGTTCCTTAGCAGTATTGCAGAATAGCCTTGCAATTTTATCTGGGCTAGCTACTTGCAGCCAATTTTACTGTCAGTTCTGCTACATCTCTTTCTGAAAAATCTGAATTTGCATTTACTGAAGTTTTCTGTAGTTCTCAGTTTATGACTTAAAAAATGCAGCACTTTTGTCAGCCTTTTGAGGTACAGGAAGTGCTGGATTCTTTAACTATGCTTGCTTATTTTATCAGACCCTTCCATCGTCTGTTATCTGTTGATATACTGACTAAGCTGCTGAACTGTTCACCAATTGAAGTGAATGCTGTGTCTCCCTCTAATTTCTATGCCTCTGATAACAGAAAAGAAACAGCAACTAGAGAGCCAAAGTGGGACAGAATTTTATGCAGTTTAATTTAATAGGTTATAAATTTATGTCTTAGTTATCTCATTCCAGTGCCTAAATCACTGAGGAGACAAGCTGTCTTTGTTAAAGCTTGCCCCTGCACTGTTAGCTGATTAGTACACTGCTGCCAGATCTTGCTGCAAAAGGGGTTAGGCTGTTTTTAGTTCTCAAAAAGTGTTATTCAGTTGAATCTGAACAAAGCTGATTCCCAGACACAATGCCAGGGAACAATGCTGATTCCCAGACATATGATAGTCTGGTAATTTTAAAGTTAAAAATAGGTTGGTTTGGGGATTTTTTTTTCTGAAACTAAGTTTCTCAAGCTTATTCAGCAAAACCAGTGCAAAGTAGGGCACAGTTCTTCTCTTCATAGGTCACCTTAGAGCACAGATTACTCAAAATTCCAATTTTAAAAATGAAGATTAAATACAACTTCTGGAAAAATGAAGAGTGGAACATCTCATAAATGTTTTAATAATAATCCTTTTTCCAAGTGCAAGAACATTTCAGCATGGAGGAGATACATGACACTATAAATCCCCCAGATTAACATAAAGTTTTAATGTTAGTACACTAACTTACTTTCTAGGAAGTCCGAGAATCCAAAACATGCCTAAAAAGCTATTTATATTTCCTTATTCTCTGCTGTAAACAGCTTCAGGGGTGGCATACACATTTGGACATATTTCTTTTAACAGTCCAAAGCTATCTTGAAAGTAGTTGCTTGTTCTTCCTTCCAATCTAAAAATAAAGTTGCCGGGTCCTCAGTAATTACAGATACAATGTGAGAAAAAAGTGCAAAAAAGATCAAACGCAGAAAAAATACATCATTAAGAAAGACTGAGAAGCTTAGTGAATGGTATCTGAACTGGATTATAGAAAATATTCAAAATTGGTAATCATGTGACACTGAGAAGATCTTAGGCTTATTGGGGGCTAAGAAATACATGTGAGAGTCCAATTAATGATTAAATTTGTAAAACTGGCATTTCATTAAAGACACCAGATGGCCACTGAGTTCTAGTGAGAGAACTGTAGTTTTCAAACCAGTGTTGAGTTTGTTTGGTTGCTCCCATTATGCTACTGAAGAAGGTTTAATATGGTTCTGTTTCATTAAAAACAAGGCCTCATTCTGTGAGCCCTCCTTTCTTCCAAGTCCCTTTAAAAATGAATTGGTTCAAATAGTTTTTCGGAGACCTGAAGACCCAAGAGTCTCGTGTTTCTGGGCACTCCATATTCCCTTTGAAAGATAAGCATTACATTTGTCTTCTTTCTGTCTTTTACTCTGACCTTCCAAGAGCAAAGAGGTAACTCTTTTTACCTCTGAGCTCAAATTTCCAAGTTGCCTCTCTCTAAAGCAAGTGATTAAAACATCTGAATGCATGAACGCAGCTACAAAGGTAATGAACATTTGGGTTTACTTATATCAGAGAAAAAGAGGTCTTAAAAGTAAAACAAAGTGTACTTACTAGATGTGTATGAAAACCGTTGAACTAACTGAAAATTCTATGGAAATACTTCACTGAAAACATTCCAAAACTTACACTAAAAATGTTTTTCTTACTGCAAATACTAATTCCAAATCAATATTTCCATATTAATATATAGATTCAAACATATATTTCCATTTTCTATCACCTTCCAAAATACTCCCCTAAATTGACAAGCGAAAGTAACAACTGAATGAAATAGTGTTTTGTATTAAATTGTCCTAAGATGGGCATTACAAAATGCTATAGCCAAACCCTGTTCATTATTTTATCATATAATCATAGAATGGGCTGGGTTGGAAGAAGGGACCTTAAAGAACATTTAGTTCCAATGCCCCTGCTGTGGGCAGGGACACCTTCCACATTAGACTTGGTTTTTTGTTTTGTTTTGTTTTGGGGTTTGTTTTGTTTTTGTTTTCTTTTTTGCAAAAAAAAGCTAGCGGGATTTGTTTCAAAGTATAGACCTGGATAATCTAACTGCAAATGCCTACTGGTAATAACAATGTGTCACTGTTTTGATTAACATTCAATGTTAATATAAAAGCCTATCTGAGTGGCCTATAAAAACTAGGTGCCCTAAAATATAAACCAAACACGGTATGCAAAGTGAATATAATAGGTTTTGCTGATGAAAAAGTTGACAGCAAAGAGCTGGGATGGAATTTCGCAGTGCTAGATTGTGGCACTGTATTTCTCCACTCCTGTCTGCCCTTCCCACACATGGTCCCCCCTTCCCTGCCCCTAGTCCTAACCACTCCCTCAAGTTTCTCCTATTGGTTCTGTTACCCCAACTCCGCCCATGTACCGCCCCTATGCCCTGAAATCATGAGTGCATGTGCTCTCTCCTCCCCCCTCATCCCCAGGTAAGACCCTGGGCTGTGTGCCATGTGGGCCTCTGTGCCTCGGGGGACCCAGACATGTTGTGGCTCTCTACCTCTGGGGATCAGCCTGTCACCATGGAATAAAGATCCTCTGCAGTCCCCGTGTGGGGAGCCTTCTCGCCTCCTTTATCATCACCGTGTTGTGGGGCCTACAGCTAGCCTGAGCAAGCGACGGGCAGCCTGGAAGAGGCTATGGGATGCGGCATAGCTGCTCTCCCCAAGAGACCCCTGCAGCGCTCTCCAGGAAGGCTGTGGCATGCTATGCCACCACAGGAAACCACATACCACAACACTAGATAAGCACGTGGTCAAGTGACACAACTGAGACTAGAAAGTCACTGTGACTGAAAGTCACTAGAAAGACACAAAGTGATGTAAATGAGAGACAAACAATTGTCATTTCACAGGCACGGTGATGAACTCTGAAGGAGCCGTCACCACTTTGGAAAGAGAACTTGGAGGAAAGAAAAAGGAAATATATTGACTTTAGTGGCCAAATCTATATTCTAAACTGCAAATCTCATGTGTAGTAGTAGTTCATCTAATACCAGAAGGAGAACCAGAAAAGGTCCTTGAGGAGGCAAGAAAGCTAATCAATGGTATGATATTGCTTTCAAATTATAACATGACTGACTAGAGCTGCCCTAGCTGGGGCTGATGGTGACAGTACAAGTAGAGTAGCGTTGATAAATTAGCTAGGAGGATTCATGGTCCTTTCTCCTTGTAAAAGATTACAAGTTATTGAAAATATAGATCAGGTCTCAGTTTTAGAACAGACATAAGATGGTAACCTTTCAACATTGTGCATGGGTCAGCTAGGAGGTGGCTTTCTGCCCTAAAAAGTAAATGCCAGAAGTTTTCAGATCTCTAAAAAGCAAATAAATGAATGAGAAATGTCAGTTCAGGAATATTATTTTATACAAAGAATCATTTCTGGCTTAGGAAATCCTTGATCTATAGGTCATTGTGAACCTGCAAAAAATACGTTGGAGTCACACATTGTCTATTTACAAAATTTCTATACCATCTCCTAGGTAGAGTTGTTGATTTATGAAAGATAATGGGGGTCGGGCATGGTTACATGAAGTTTTTCTGTAGATGATGTTTGTTAGTGTTGAGCTATTGCACTTTGCAAGGCCAGAGCTAAAAAATGTTAAGTTTGAAACATAAACATAAGCCATGGTCTAAAATGAATCTTGCACTGCTCCTGTTTTACTCTTTGATAGTAGAGAAGCACTTTGGTTTTAGTAGTGGAAAAATTGTATCTTGTGTTTGATCTGGGCTGAGATACATCATTACCTTCTGTGATAATTTCAGATGGACTGTGCAAAGACGAAATGTGCAAAGATGAAATATGCAAAATACCAATTGTTGAACTCAGCCTAGCTGTTCTGGTGGTCATTATTAGAGATTTCTTCTAAGAAATGCTTTGCAATTCCTAACACTGTCTCAGAAACCAAAAACACAGCTACTCGCTATTTGCTATGACACGATGCTGGGACTATTTTTTATTCCAGTTCTGTTCCTATATATAAGGTAACCAATAACGCACTCTGAGTAATTCCATAATAATTTCTTCCTGTGCTTGCAATAATGTTTTTTTTCAGTTCGCTTTCTTTATTTTGATCTCTACTTCAGTATTTAGAAACTAACGAACTATCTGTTTAGCCCTACAAATGACATTTTAAAATGATTGCCATCTTAAGCAGTGACTGTCTGTAAAGAGGTGTGGATACCTCTTGAAAGACAGTACAGTGGTACAGGGATACCACATACTCCCAACATTGTACTTAGCCTGTAATTAGAAAACATGTCTTTCTACCAAATTAATTAGTCCTAAATTTCAATAAAAATATGATAAGGGAGGTGAGTCTAGGGAGGGCTAACAATATTCATGTCCATTTAATATATTTCTCTCTTTCTCTCCTTCCCTGTCATCAATTAAATACATAAGAAGAAATTAAGGCTTCTGCAGCTCTCTATTAATTCAGTTTTGGAACAACCTCTGGTGGAGAGAAACCCTCTCTTAATACTAATTCTCTGTACAGGATGAACATTGCTGAAAAAATACAACCCCTACATCTTAGTTGGTGTGTTGTATATTACTTACTCTCAGTAAAAAATCCAGAATGGATCAGTGATTCTTTCAATGCAGTGTGTTTTTTCAATATTATGGTGATTATTTCCTCATCTGATAAGACAAGCCCACTAGCAATGTTCATCAAGCATTCCACCTAATCCTCTCTTTACCTGGGAGCAGCAAATTGGGCCAAGAAAAACTTGAGTACAAAGATTACACACTGGGTATAAGCTTGTCATTCGATACTGTTGCTGCACAATGCCAGTATTAAATCTAACTCGTGCACTTACTGAACTTCTTGGAAGTCACCAAGCTGTCTTAAGTTACCAGCTTTTATAGTTTCCTTGGGCTACAGAGTAGAATCTGACCCAGAGGGAATTAATAACTTAATTCTGGATGTTCTACGGTTTGTTGAATGCAATTGAATGTCTGTGACCTTAAATGTAATTTTTCAAATTACTTACAAACAGGGAATTGAATGCAATCACTTCTTGTGTGTGTTTATTCACAGGAACACCTGCAGAATCTCCATGTCTTTCAATTAATCAGTAAAAACTTTAGAAAATGGGCTTTAGATACATGCACTTGCTAAGAAAGTGATAGTGGAATAAAGTGTAACAGGAAAAGTCTTTTTTCTAAGTAGTTATTGTTGGAGTAGATTATCAGAAAAACCACAAGGATGGAACTTCACTGTCTTAGACTTCCAAATTAAGTGTCTCAGTGGGGCTTGAGATGTAAAAGTCTCAAAGAAAGCAGTTTCCAGTTTTGTAAAAAAGGGAAGTTTGGGAGCTACTTTGTGTTTAGTAGCTATATTAAAGTTAATGCAATCTGTATTCAGTTCTTGAAAATGATCCAAAGTAACAGTGGAGGATCATTTAGAATTTTTATATTCAACCCAAAGAGACGTTTTTCTAAGGAGTTATTTTGCCAACCATTCTTGCATTTCTAGAGATATTAAACTGAATTAGCTACTAGAATGGGAAGGAATGAAATCCTAAATTCTTTTAAATTTACGCAAATCTAGTTTTTGTATTATTTGCTTGAGCAATAGGAAAACATCTACTTCTACAACAAATGTTAATCAAAAATTCAGTAAGCTGAGATGATTGTGAAAAATTCTGATCCTCTTTAGTTGAATGTGATTAGGGTAAAGAACTGCTATGAGTTGAAAATCCACAGGCAGACATTTCTGTAAAGTAGCTCAAAAGTCAAGCAAAGTAAATCCAACCACAGTGCAGTATTTGTTGTCTAGTAAACTGATCAAAAACTTAAAAAGAAACATACAGATTTATTTTAGAAATCTTGACTATTCAATTAAGAAAATAAAGTCTTTATGACATCTTGGAGCTGTTAGAAGATTTTTCTATTGTTGAGAAGTAATTCATTGATTAGGGATAATGTGGGAATTACAGACTTTAAAAAATGCCAGCAATTTCTATTTTATGAAATATAAACATACATTCAGAATACGATCTGTTCAATATTGTCTTTTCAGAAAATACCTATACAGTTTTTATGGAAAAAAAATAGGACCGGGATAATTCTCTGTTAACTTTCTGTAATTGTCATGATTTTACACAAAAAATAAACAGTCAGTTTGCAATCACATCATATTAGTGCTGTTGAGTGCGTCTCAAATGACAGTTTGGTTTTGAACTCATCGTGTTTATATAAGTATTCTGTCACCTGTTGCTCTCTCAGTGCTGGCTGTCTCTGTCCTGAAACCATGCTGGTACATGCAGAGACTGGAAAGCACTGAGTACTTTGGTCTTTCCTGCCCATCTGCTGTGGGAATTGACAGCAGGTCAGCAAGCCTGTCTGGCTCTGACACTGATCTTAGGACAATTCGTTTGTACCCGTGAGAAACTTAGTGTCAACAGAAGCAAGAAACCAAAACAGCAGAGCTGCAGCTGGTGTTTTCTAAATGCTTAGAATGTTTAGGATGCCTTTGTTATCAGTAGCTAAGAATAGCATTGTAGCTAAATGATAGCCAATTAATCTATTGTAGTGGTTAAGTAGCCAATAGTAATGTAACTTGAATGATAAACATAGCAAAGTCTATAAAATGTCTCTGGAGTTTGAATAAAGGATCTTTTGCTTGAAAGTGAGTCCTGGGATGTTTCTGTGTCGCTTTCTGCCTCAACAGCGACAATCTGCCATTAGGTTGTCTCTCCAGTTCACAATTTCCCTGTGGGGAGTAGTCAGGGGGGTTGATGTACCAAACCTCCTTGGCTGGAAAATAGGTGCATGTTCTTGACAAATACTGCAGTTGACAACCACTGACTGTGGATGTCCTGTTCATAGTGCTGGTCCCCTTCTGAAGAGCATGGCCACGCTGCCTGATGTCTCCCCTCTTTTCCTTCTCTTTTAGCAGAGCCCTGACTCTCTCCTCTAGGTGATGGCTGTAGGTAGAACGGGCCTGACAAATTTTCACCCTGCTGGAAGTTCATGCAGCTTTTGGCTGCACCATCCCCCTTGCTGTTGCCTTGCCAACATGTACATTTTTTAGTACAATAGCGCAAGATTTTTTTAGTTCATGCCCAGCATGCAGCTTTCTCATGTAAGGTCAAAAGGAATAGCAGGAACAGCCTGATTTAAAAGGGATGGAAGGGAATGGAGGTATGGTATGCTCCGGTGAGGCCCCTGCACCACGCTGCAGTTACAGAGCACTCCAGGGTCTGGAACTGCTGTATAGCGGATACCTCTGCAACCTAAAATATACACACACATTACAGTAATTCCTAACCCTGCCGTGACCAGGCAACTTTGTGCCTTCTCTCCTATGTGTATTCCACTTCAAACTTCACGAGATTTCAAGTTCCTGACCTCATTAAAATGATTCTGAGAACTGATCTTCCTGAACCTCAAGACATTGCTGGGTTTTGATGTCTTCTCAGCAGCAGGTCTGAATGTTCCTCTCAAGGACTATGGAGAGGACATATGTGTCAGCTCAGTGAAGAGAATATAGGTTAAAATGTAGATAAGTGTTTATATTTAACATGTATGCCACCTGGCCTATTTTTTTTTCAAAATTAGTATGTGTTTCTGGTATCTTGTGAATATTTGGGTGCATCCAAGGAGAAAAAAAGCCTTAAGAATTCATGTACTAAAAATGACAAAGTACAGTAAAGAGAAATTTTTATAATTATTTTTCTATTATTTTTCCAGTTTTTGCAACTGGACAGTAGCTTGGAATATTTAAATTAAAAAAAATAATAATTACATGCTTATCACTAACAAGGACCATATAAATCTTTGAAGGTATTTTTCACATGGTTTCACATTACGCAGAAAATGTCTCATTGGTTGAGATTTTTGCAGGATCTTTAGTATGAAGATCTGTTTTAAATGAAGACAAAATAGTGAACGATTAGTCTTTAGCTCAGGCGTTCCATCATTTTCTGAAAGTATGCACTGAGAAATCATTTACTGTGTGCAGAAATGCTTTAGTCAGAATATGCTACTACTATATAATTTGTCAAACCCTAAATCTTGTGCAGACTGAAATACTATTTCAAATTGTTTTCAGAAGAGAATGTTATCTGAGAAAATTCACATGATAAGATGCAAGAGAAGCTTTGCTGTTTGCTTGTCTTTCACAGTTGGTGTAGGATAAGATATATTGATTGCTGTGTTGTTTTTTTTTTTTACTGGTAACCTGAGAATTTTGATATCAGCCTTCAGTATTTGCAGGTTTTTTTTTCAAACAGGGATAACAGTTTAGGTCTGTCTTCTGGCATATTTTTAAAAAGGTTGTACAAATACAGCCTGGAGAGCTGAACAGATTTTCATGCCCACTCAGGGTCCAGTTTTCCTGATATGCATAATCTTTCTTTTCCTTTCCTATCGAGGTTCTACCTCCTTTATTTTTGTCAGGGACTGAAATTCAGCTTCCCATTCGTTTTGACAATTGGAGAGGACCTCAGGGCTAGCCCTAGCTGTAAAACAGAACAACCTGTTGGCTTTGTGCTGTAACCAAGTTGCATCAGAAACTGAGTAAGGAAAAGCTGTTCTCCCTGTCTCCATCATACAGTTGCCAAAGAGGCAGCAAATGAACTTAGCAAGCAGCGGTGTAAGAACAAAAGGAAGGGCTTTTTCAAAGAACTGTTTTCTTAATCCCTTTTTGATAGATGTGGATGAGGAAAACTCAGGCAGGTTGAGGCAGAGACCAACAGACACAAGACATATTTTTCCAGATGCTATTAAACACAAAGAGATACCAGTTGTGACTCTCTCAGTCACAGAGCATGAAAGCTGTGGGGACACCTCAGTGGTGTCGTTATATATCTCATATTCTTGACCTCTGGTACTGGACATTATGGGAGATAGGATACTGAAACAGGTATTCCCAGACTCTTGTGCTACAGGACAGTCTTGTTGTTCTTACAGTAAGGGCCATTGCTGCCATCTCCAGCAGAAAAAGAAAAAACAAGTAAGACTTGGATAGGTTTAGGAATTGATGCAATGTTAAGTCTTCCAAGTATTCTGGCATTTGAGATTTTTTTCTTTCCTATTACAAAAGACAGGAAGAAATGAGAGAGCGCTTAGTATTGCTTACTTCTTCAGATGTCCATTGCCCTGAAACTGTACTAGAATCAGAGAATTATGTTAGTAGAAGTTGCTCATTCCAAGACTGGCATGTAGACCACTGGTATGAGATAAGAAAAAACCCAAAACATTCCACCATACTACCCATGAATTGATATTAATCTGGAAAAATGTGATGTTGTTGTGACCATTCCTAACAGCACGATTTCTTCTACCTTTGCAAATTGAGTTTAGCAAGGACTGTTGTGTCCAGCTGCTCTGCAGCTGTTAGTGTCCCAGAATTTACTCCCATGACAGAAGTTTATGCTCCCAAAATTTACTAATGTCATTCATAAATGACAACTGGCCTGGATGTGTGCCTGACCATGTGAAGATCTGAGTAATTTCATTACAATGAAATATATAACTGGCAGAAATGGCAACAAAATTTAAAAAAAACCACCTTAAATACTTGGCAACACTTTTAGGTTTCTGACTAAGGTTTCTGAGTTTGGGTGCTTTTGGCATTTTAGCAAGGGAGTCGTAGCGCAAATAAGAAGTAATTCAGTTTCTGCTATACTGTTTGCAGTTGCATCTGGTCCTGGGGCTTATCACAGTTCTGTGAAACTATGAAGAGAATAATTCAACATAATATTGTGTATGGACTTGTGATATAGGTGGCTTTGATTTGTTGTAAACCATTAGGATTTTATCTGATTAGCATTGCTTTGGCTGTTTGAGAAACAGTTAAATGATTAACTTGGCAGGTAAAAGCAAGGTCTTTGCGCAACCACAACCAAAAATCACAGTAACATTTCTAGCTAAGAAGATTGTAGAAGTGAGAGGGAACAAGAAGGTTACTTAGACAGCATATTTAGCCCAGGTTATTCTCCCAGAACAGGAAAGCAACCACCATTACTGATACGTGAGATTCCAAGTGACAACAAAGTATATTTTAAAAAGTTTAAAACTTGAAAATACAGAGGTCAGAATCTCCTAAAATAATCAGGGCAAGACAACCAATCCCAAATGAACCATAATTCATTTAATATAAAGGTATAAATAATTCTCTAGGGATAAAACAGATAATATCTGTTTATTATTATGCTGTGATAGTGGCATCACAGTTCACTCAGATTTTCTGTGTTTGTGACAAGAACATTGTGTTTTGCTTCTCATTTTTGGTCTGTAATGTAGCCAATGGCTGTTTCATTCCAGATGCATGACATTCACAGTTGTTCTTATTTATTGATGTTTGAAAGAAATAGTCTATGGATGTTTTCTCCCCAAACCGTTACTCACAATATTCTTACTTTAGTGATCAAACATTGTCCTGTTTTTGTGTTCTTGCAGCTTCTGCTTCCTACAATAACTCAGTTTTGATGGTGATGGGATGGAGCTTAATTAAGAGCTTCTAATATTCATTGTAAATATATGGGGCTGAACAGGCAGTCTTCCACAACTTTTTATTTTTTATGTGTGAAACTCCTATTAACAATGAAGCATCTGTTCTCTTAAAGGGAACCATTTTTCACACACGTTGGCATTGGGAGCTCTTGTGATCAATTTATAGTGCAGGTGTATATGTTCTGCTTGGTTCAGGAGCCTTTAATGGCACTTTGCAAACCTGCTGTTTTTCTTCCTGTAAATTATTTTATCTACACAAATGTGTTGGTTTACATGTGAAATAATCAGTGTCTCTAAACCAAAGCAAGGCCCTTCTTTTGGCACAAACTGCTAGTCATATATTCCACTTACTCCCTGCTACAGTTATAAATGGTGAACGGCAGCCTTTTAAGAAATTCCCCTGTGGTGCAGCTAGCAGGAGATTGCTCAATTGTATAATAATCAAATCTGACCAGATGGTGATGAGGCTGAGTACTAAATGTTTTTTAAACTCTCCTGCTAGGTTTTCTCATTTAAAAGAGGAGAAATCCCACTTTAAGGCGTACATAATTTGAAAGACACCTTTCTATGAGGCAGACAGCATTGCCTGTTCTGCCACATAGTGCAGCACTTCACATTTTCAGGCAGTGTAGAGAAGGGTCATGACTTATTTAGGAAGTCAGTGTGTTGCTCAAGGAGAGTACCAGCCTGATGGCTCTGGAGAAGAAGTTAGGGAACACATAAAGATTAGAGATGGGAAGCAGATAGTAAGTACCCTATTTATGAGAGCTTCATCTTCATCCAGCTGCAAAATGTCACAGCTTGAGAGCAAAATACCATGGTTGGAGGAGGGAGACTGGAGGTGGGATTCAGCTCACAAATGGAAGGAGCACACTGAGGTGGTCTGTGGAGGTGTCTGCAGGTGAGCCAAGGATCTCTGCTCCAAGTGCAGCCACTGGAGGTGAAATCAGTACAGTCAGGGAAGATGAGAGAGAGCTTTTAACTTCATGAGCTGTGTGGGCAGGGACCTCCAGTGACTGCACTGACTAGAGCACAATCAGCAGAACATGGGAGCTTAAGTAAGTACCTGTTGCGCATTGCAAACAGCTTCTGCCATTAGTTGTGGGTTGTTAATTACTCAACTGCTCTTATGCCTCTTTCCTTTTTAGTCTGTACAGGGGAAATTCTGATAATTTTGGGAAATGTGCAGTTCTCATACAAAAACTTCTTGCAAGCCAGGCCTGTCTCTGAACTGAGGGTCCAAAATTTGTCACTTCAGATCCTTGAGATAGCAAGTCTTGCCTACCATACTTGTATTTTTTTGGGTCAGGCTCCATGGGATTTTTTTTCAGTATCAGAAGTTATTCGGCCTGTTGGAATGCTACTGTTTATAGCAAGCTTCAGTAAATTTCCTTCTACTGAGTACGAGATACATTCAGTAACAGAACCCTTAAGAACTTCTTTCAATCTATCTATAGAATTGAAGGCTTTTAAAATAAATAAAAATCTACTTGCCTTAAGTGAGCACTTTCCAAGAACATAAATGCTATCTCTGAAGCATTTTAAAATTGTTTGGTTACTTTAGGTATTTTCATTGAGGCAATCCAAACTGTAACAGTGAAACAAATGTAACAAAGAACAAGTAAGTGATTATTTTGTGTGAAAATATATTGTATTTTGGCAGGGAGCTGGGTAAAATGGGATTCCTCATGATAAAATAATTAGCAAATTTGTATGTTGGACAGCTATTTCAATCTATGAATAAGAATAAGAGAAAGTGTGAGTTTTATATGGTATTATAGTTCATGCATCTTACATGTAATGAAGGATTTCACACTCCATTACAGGGATTTCATAGCACAGATTGTTCTCATTTCCTGTTTTTTTTGTTCTCTTCAGTGTCTAACACTTATGGTTTGAGTTACTGAGAACTGGAGTGTGAGGTCTGGCACTGGTGGCATAAATGAGGGTTGAGTCTTCTTTAAGTTGATGGACATAGGGGTGCTCACACCTCTGAAAAACAAGCCTTTCCAGAAAGAAAAATAACTGTGGTCACCTAGAAAAAAAAAATTTGACCACAGTCTTTACCCTCTTAATACATCACCCTGTTAATATTCATTCAATAACTATGGCATTTCCACATCTGGCCTGCCATTTTGGGTTATTTTGTAGCCTGACACTGGGTAGGATGCCATCTTTTAAGTTTCTATTTCATATGGGCAGTAACTAATATTCCAAAGGAGATTTTGGTTCTTCATGTGGCAACTCAGTTCTGACACTAGACTTTTCATCTTTTTAAAAAAAAAAGCCCATGCCCTGTGCTTGCAAGGAATACTACTCTTTGTGACTGAAATATATTTAGTGCAAAAGGTGTTCATCTGTCTACTGATGACAGGCTGAAGCCTGGTGTCCCATGAACCTACTTTGTCCTAGTTCTGTGTCTCCTGGTAGTACTGTGGCTGTGGTGTGGTGTCTCCAGGCATCCTGTCTTCTGTCATTCCATCTCTTTCATGGGATGTCCCTTCTTTCCTTTCTTAGATTTTATTCTATATTATTGATTTATCCACATATCGCATATTTTGCTGCCTCCATGCATTCCTTAAATGTGTTTGAGCTAAACATTTATCTTAAATCAAGGAAAAAATCCCCTCTAATTCTCTGAGCTCCTTTTAAAAAATATTCTTTATTCCCCAGATCAAACTGGAAGTTAATGACAAATAGAGGAATAACCTGATTTTGAATGTTCGTGTTACTTAAGCTGCTTTCGTGTGAAAGCTGTGGTACCTGTTGCTCAAGGTCTGTTCAGCACAAAATCTAGTAAGAGATGCTGCTAGCAGAAGCTAGTTATTGATTCAACATTAGCTTTTGAAAAAGAAAAGCAAATTGCTTTCTGCAGTAGTGAGATCTGAGGAAACAACAAAGTAAGTGTTCAAAAAAAGTGAAAGCACCTTGAAAGTGCAAAGCTTCACCTATGCTCCTGTACAGTATACTCCTGTACAGTAACTCTGTTCTCCCTACAGTAACCCCTAACTCATCACCTTAACCTAGAAATGCATTACTTGCATTTTTGAAGATGGTGGAAGAAATTCTTTAGACATGTAAGAAACTTCCTTTGCCATAATGTTGACAAAGCCACTGGCCCTTTTGTGCTCCTCGGAAGAGCACTGGCAGAGGAGAGCACAGCTGAGTTATTGGCTTGGCAAGTGAATCATTAATTTCCAAATCAGCACATTTTGTCTGACAGCTGCCACCCTTCCCCAGAGGAAGAGAAGGTGGCCTGGCTGGCAGCATGTGCTGCCAAAGCTCCTGGCATCCCTCTGGAGCTGGGCTGTCCATGGGTGCATGAGCCTGGAGCTGTGCCTTGATCTGCATGTGGATGTAACCTCCTTCTGCTGGCAGGACAGCCAGCTGAACATGCAGCCAGCACCCAGGTGAAGGATGCTGAAGGATGCTGCAGCTCACCGGCTGCCTGGGGCAGTCTGCAGTGCAGCGTGCCATGAGCAGGTCAGAGGGCTGGGCAGGGCTTAGGTGCACCTTTGTCTGTGTTTTTGTCCTCAGCTATTGCCATCTGAAACCAGGACAGCTATTTTTTTTTCCTTTTTTTTCATCCAGAGAATTAACAGACTACTGCAAGTGGAAGAGAAAGAAAGCAGTGCGGTGCTTGTGCCCTTCCTCCACGGGTATGTGCAGATCTCACCCTTACAGTCTGTGGTGTCCTAACCCCATGCAGTGAAGCTTATGCAGTGCTCCTGTACACACAACCTCTATTTCCCTGTTTCCCTGTCTTGTTGTGACTCTGGAAGTTCTGATGTAATTTTTCTGAAATTAGAGATTTTTTTCTTGTGGCATGAATTTAGTTTATTATTTGCTGTATCTGTAGCAGTCAGGCTCTGGCCTCTGTTAAGAACAAAACCTTCAGTATCTCAACAGTTTATTCATCACACATGTTTCACTTAAAAATAAGTCCTTCTTCTTCAGAGTTGTCATTCCTGTGTTTTACTTGCATTCAGAGCTGATCCTACCACAAACGCAATTCCTTAGTGTCAAAACTCTACTCTGGTAGGAGGATTTTTTAATCTTTTTTTTTAAGTGCTGAGTACTGGAAGAAAGGCCTATGACCCTTCAGTTTCTTTTATTGTGTGGTTTTTGTTTCGGGTTTTTTTTTTCATCGTTTAATGTCTGCTCTCTTTTTCTTTGCCATAATCTCATTTATTCATTTTTATATTTCATGTGTTGTGAAAATTGCACCAGTTGGTACGTCTTCTGAAATGACATGTACTGATTAAAGGACTTGCTGACCTACCAGCCACTGAATAATTATACCCTCTGGTGGGGAAATTGCACCAGACTAAAATGCTCTTCAAAGTGATATTCAGACAACTTGCTGAATACTTTTACGTCTGTTTGTGCACATATTTGATGTGCAAGATTGGTAACTAAGGCTTTAAGTTAAAGCAAAACCATCTCTTCTGTAGGCCAGGGAAGAATGGAATTACCGAATGAGAAATATCTTTTCTGCTGGGGGGAGTAATAAATAAAATGAAGCTGGGCACAGTCCTGAAACTGCTCCTGATGGAAAGAAGTGATTGTCCTAACCTGTACATCATTCATCTCTGCAATACAGAAAGAGCAGTTTGAAAAATGAAGAACTGTTTGGATGGTTTGCATAAGTATGTTTAATTAAACTGTTTGAAGCAAGAAAAGCTACTTAAGGGCTTATTGTCAGCCGAGAAACAGAAAGACATGTTAATGGCCTGCAGGTTAAGTGAGGATGCTGTGGTAGTTTTCAGTGTTTCATGTACTTTTGCTAAAAACTAAACTGAGAAAAGCTGAGAAGATTAACCAGAGTATTCAGTGGCAAGTGATATCTAATAGGAGTTACTAGGCCAGCTGAGAGGAGCACAGTGAACCAGGCAGGGCAGCACTGCTTAGGTTTGCCACTCAAGAGTGCAGGAGCCATTTCTGCATGAAAGGAAAGCAGGGAGCTGGCCTTAGCAATAGCATCCCTAAGACAGGACTGTAAAATTGTTATAGTTTTGGTATGACATAATGTGTTTTTCTGTGCATAGTGGATGAATTCCCTGGTTACCTACCATTTTGGTGTTTTTCTTTTCTCTTTTTAAAGTAATGTGGTTTGTTAAACCAGATGATTCATGTTAGATTAGCTTTTTGAGCATCAGAATGTTTTGTTGAGTTCTTCCAGAATTATGGATGAGCTTTTTAATCAATGTCTCATTAGCAACTCTTTCAAATTTGAACCCATTCCTTCCATTATGTTCCTGGCAGAAATGTTGCAGTTACATTAATCCAGTTTTTATACTTCAAATTTTGGGATGAAACCAGCTCTAGGTATGTAAATGATTACTTTGCATAATTTCGTGCCAAGGACTTTTTTGCAGAGCCACAAGAAATCAACTTCTAAACCAGTGAAAAGAAACAAAATAAAATCCTGTTCCACTATCCTCAGATAATTGTCAGGACTCTGTCAAAATAGTTCAGAACCCCGTGCAATGCTACAGGCTTGGGGATGAGGATCTGGGTGCTGGGGCATTTTAGCCTGGAGAAAAGGAGGCTCAGGGGGACGTTGTTGGTTTCTACAACTACTCGAGAGATTGTTGTAGCCAGGTGGGGGTTGGTCTCTTCTCCCAGGTAACAAGCGATAGGATGAGAGGACATTGCCTCAAGTTGCACCAGGCGAGGTTATGTTGGATATAAGGACAGAAGTATTCACTGAAAGGGATGTCGAGCACTGGAATGGGCTGCTCAGGGAAGTGGTGAAATCACCACTGCTGGAGGTAGATGTGATTAAGATGCAGCCTGATAAATAGTTTATGGCAGTAACCTTATAAATTCTTTTTGTAGAAGTTTTACCAGACAGCACTCAAGCAGTCTTATTTTAGCAAAATTCACGAAAATAGTAAGAGATCATCAAACATTGAACAATGTCAATTAACCAGCAATTGAGAAACCTTTCTGAGACCGGAGTATAGGCCCAGCTTCACTCTTATGAGATTCTTCATGCAGGAAAAAATATTGAGTACAGTTTAGATAGCAGCCTGATTTAAATACCTTTTATTTATTTAACAGTATAATTTGGAACCAACCAGGACTCAGTATTTTCTGAAGGAAACTTTCTTTGAGCAAAAGTTTAGCTTTGATCAGTAAAAGCTCAGAGAGGAGGTAATTATCAGTTGAGTCTGGTTTTATACATCTTTGGAAACTGGAAAAGACTTTTTTTTCCTGTATTAGTTGCATTGCTGCTGAGGGATGTGCAGACAGGGAAAAAACATGTTTTCTTTAGTTATTTTTGAAGGGGGGGAAAAGCTCAGGAGTTAAAGGCTTGTAGGGAAAGGCAACTGGGCACAGACATGCGCTTTTCAGGAGATGTGTCTGCCATAGTGCACACAAAAATACTTTAAAAAAGAAAAGGCAGAAGCTATTCTTAGGCAGAGGGTACATTTTTGGTATCCAGGATAGGGGAAAAAGAGGTAAATATTGCTTATATCGAAAAATTTGAATTGGGATTACCTAAAAGAAAAGTACTTGCTCTGGCAGACAGAGGAACATTTTATAAGCTGTAAACCAGCAGCTGACAATGACGACTTGCAGAAGTTCTGGTGTATCTTTTGGGGACACATATAGATGTTTCAGAGAGAATATTTGTTTCTTGTGACACTGATTTGGGGAAAGACCTTTAATGAGGTCAAAAGGACTCTAGAATATCTATGCTTTTACACCGAGGTATTTATTATCATAGAGCCCTGATAGTATCTGAAAGCCTCAGTTTCTATGCCCTGGTCTATCTATACGTCATTACTTTTGTCTGCAGAACCCTATAACAAGAATATATATTGTAATACAATTATGTATTATAGGTGAAACAAAAGCATTATGACCTGTAGTTTAAATAAAGTTTTCCATGCCTGTGCCTAAAAATAAGTGTAGGAATTTTATCACCCACTATGTCTTTCAGGAACACGCAAATAGCGTTCTCCATTTGTTTAGGTCAACTTGGGTTCAGCAAGGAGCCATTCTGAGGGGAAATTTTGAGTCTTCTAATGTTGAAGATGTGGTTAAAATTATTTAGTAATCTTTGTGAAGCTACAATTCATGCATTTAAACAAAGTAATCTCTTTACAGCTATAAGAAAAAGCAATATGAATTTGAAAACACGTTAATCATTGCAGTTTGTAATGAATAATCCATTTGTTTGTTTCTGCACGCTATTTGATAATACATTGCAAAGCATGTTTACCTCTTTGGTTTACACATTGCAGCTTTTATGAAACATATTATGTGTGGAATTTATTTGGAATTTTTTGTTTGCTTTGCCTTTTTTCTTTTAAGTGCACTTTTCGTGTCTAGGAGTGTAACCAGCACCTTTCCCTTTCATCCGGCTTTAAGAGCTGTCTTCAAATAGTTCAGCCAAATTTTGCAAACAGATAGAAGCGTGAAAGGTATTAAACTCTTAAATCTTGTGAAAATGTGTAGCCAGTGGAGGAGGAAGTCTGTAGAAGTGGCTCAGTTGAGGGATCTGTTATATTATGAGTACTCAGGTCCCAGGATTCCAGGAAATTCTGGGTGGAAAGATGTGATGAGGGCATAGAGAAGGAGTGCACACCTTTAGGTACCAAGAGCAGCGAAACATAACTGTATCTACAATCCCTGCTGTATCCAAGCCATGCTATGAGTTCATGTCACATCCTATCACAAAACTAAGATGTGGTCAGTGTATGCCCTAACGGGCCAAGTTTCTGGTGTAAAACTTGGAACTTACTTTTCTTCCAGCATAGATAGCCTCTGAGACATAAAATTATGCACCATCTAAATCCATAGAAGACTGGGCTCCTTCAGTGTTGGTACCTGTGGAAATACATGCTTTCCTTCTCTCTCCTTTTCTTATTTTAAAAATTGCATGTAAAAAAAGACTAAAATATGATCTAGAATGGAAAACTCATCTTCTAGATGAACACAGCCATCTGCAGAGTTCTGCTGTACCACTAATTGAAATTAATGTAAAATTTTCTTATGCTACTTTTTTTGTATTTCACCAGTAGTCCTCCACTAAATCAAAATATTCCTGTTAAAGAGGAAAAAGTATCACATTTATGCTGCTCTTTTGCTGCTGTAATAAAATAAAGTTGGATCAAGAGGGTCTGAGGATAGAAAGTGTTAGAGAAACATTCTGTCACACTCCTCAGGTTTCTTGCTAGTCCTCATCCTCAGCTGTGAGCCATTCTGGTGTGTAGCAGCTGAGGTGTGGGCTGTTCGTGCTGTCAGGTAGGTCTCTGAGTAATCTCCATCAGGGGAGTTATTTATAAGATGGACTTGAAAAGTCCAAGCTCATGAAGGTGGACTTTTTGTAAAATATGTAATTAAAATACCAACAAAACCAGATCTGTCTTGTGCTTGCCAAATACCCTATTTTTGTTGTATGACAAGCATTTTTTGTGTTGACAGTATGCCTACAGGAGAAAGCAATATTTCCTATAACTTCAGGAAGAGATAAATTATAGTCTGCTCTTTGTCATGTTAAATAAAAACAGATAAACTAATAACCTAATGGGCTTTTCTATTAATACTTGGTTAAATAAAGCACCAGCAAAGAAATATTTGTCCTTTGAGTATAAAACCCAATTATAACATTCCAATAGACTAAATGATACAGCTCTATAACAATAAATCTTTCCCACAAATAAATCTGTATTTTCCTCAAAAATACTCGTATTTAAGTATTCAGTTATCTATAAGCACTCTGATTCCTCCTCCCTTCCCTCCCCTCCACTGCATCAGGAGGAAAACAACTCTGCCAGACTTGGGGACTTCATTACATAGATAAATGGGTAGTATATTAAAGAAGACAAATAGTAGCTTATTTCAGTTTGACAATTGAAATATTTAGATTCAGGTAAACGTAAAAGAAATATGTTTGCTTTTTTCCCTTCTGACTGAAACAGAGGAGGAAAAAAGAATAAAAAACTTTCCTTTAGAAAAAAGAAGATTATTTTTTTCTGTAAAAGAAATTACAGTTTTATATTCTTGACCAACTGAACTTTTCAGTTTACATTGGTACTTTTAGGGTGCTGTGGTGTATTGGCTCCTTTTTTTTATGAAGCAGTGCAATATATTGCTTTCTGGTGACTGTTCCACAGAGTGAAAAAAATAACTTATTATTGCTTCAGATAACTGACTTCTCTTGACATGAAGTAGCAGTAGAGGTCAGTGATTTTGCCACACAAACACTGGGCTCCAGTTCCTCAACAAATATTGGGTGAGTGAGGTTTTTTCACTATTGAGCCTGTTTGCAAAACAGAGATTTTGATGGGCCTCAGATTATCTGCTCATATTTTCAGAAATTTATTCATGCCCCTAAACTCATTTCCATCAGTCCCTAGAACAAATAGTTATGAGACCTTGAACTAATTTTCTGACATCTAAAGAGTAATGATTTAAAACAGGATTTTCATGTTCTGAGTGTCTCTTGAATTGTTCCCCTTGAAATTTAAAAAAATCCATGCTTATCTTTTCTTGTTGTTCTTAAAACAATAAAACTAATATTTCATGTAGTTCTTCCCAAATGGCAGGAGTTTTTGTACCCTGGTGCTTTTTTTTTTTTTCCTTCACATTCTCCAGGGCATTTATCATTAAAAAAATATCTTCTATTCCAAGAACTTAGTTATGATTAATTTCAGTTGCAAGACTGAGCATACAGTACTTCCACAGCCATATTTCAAGTGTCTAAAAAACGAGCCTTAAAATCTAAGGAAGACAGATATCAACCAAACATTTTTATGATAAATTATTTATTTGGCATCTGTAGTAGGCATCTGGGTATAAGGGAGTTATCTAGGACACCATTTTACTCTCTTAACCTGTTTTTGCTTTTCATTGAATATGTCTTCCATCTCCTATAACACATGACAGGTTTCCTAGAAACAAAAGACTGTTATACAACATGAATTAGTCGTGTTGCCCATAGGGAATCCTTTAGAAAAATAGTATAGAAGTATTTATTGTCGCTGCTGGGGGCAAATAAGGGGGTCTTGACTTGACTCTAGAACTTCTTAATGGACTGTTTTTATTAGATTTCCTTGGCTGTACCTCTTGGAGTCCTTGTGAGGTAAAATTCCTGCAGTCTCTGGAGAAATGCATGATAGAGAAGGAAATGTGCTATTAAGGTGGAATGTGCAGAAAAAGGAACTGATGAGGTTTACTGATCTAGTCTTAGTAACACTCTGCATTTTTCATTTCTTGGGGGAACCCAGAATATGAACATTCGGATGAATTTTTGCGTGAGAAGAAAAATGCCTGTCCTTGATGTAAAGGACAGTTTTCCTTTCACTGTTACAACGCCTTCGTCCCAGCAGGAAGGCCCTGACAGTTCTCAGTACAACGGCTAGAAAATGTTGCAAACATGAAGTGTTTTGTTCTGTGGAAAAGTTGAGTAATTTTAAACTGAAATAAAAACAACAGAAGGACTGGGGAATGCTGAAATGTATGGTTAGTATTAGTGAAATTATAAGCAACCAAAATGTGGGTCTTATCCTCTGTCAATCAACTTTAAACAGAGGCAGTATTATCACTGAAATCTATTGTATGAATGGGAAGAATGTTAAAGCAGTTGACATAAATAATTTTCAAATAAGACCTTATGCTTATCAGAAATGAATAGATTTTCTTTTTCAAAACAGCTATAGCAATCCTAGATATTTAGAGAGAAAAGTCATTCTAGAGAGCTTCTGATATTTTCTCCATCTTGTAGAGGGGCAAAATCCAAATAAAACAAGCATGGAAGAAAGGTTTGGACTATCACTATTAAAGATGAAAGTGAAACTTCAGTCCTGCAAATATGTGGGCCCATTTACCTTTGAACTCAAGTGCAGTTCCATTTATTTATCTGACCAAAGCTGTTACTTTTTTTGCAGAATCAAGGCCTACATCTGCAAAATACATGGTTTTTTGTGCAGCTGAGTTCCATATGAACTCATGAGTGTTGGTTACCTTATGACAGAGTAATGAGACTCCAAAGAGTTTTCCCCTCATGTGAATTCCCATTTAAAAAAATCCTATCTACTCAACACTAGTTTTAGGTATCTGGGTAGAGATAAGGAAGTAAGGTAGACAAACAAACACAGGCTCTAAATCCAGAAAGATTTTCTTATGCTCCTGCCATTGCCATGTTTTCCCTCAAATCTAAATATATTTTGGAAGAAGATGCAGCCTGAGCAGAAAATATTTTGAGGACATATATATATATATATATGTTAAGAAGTTCTTGAGTCACAGTGGTACAGTCAAACCTTTGAATGGTTCATTCTCCTAAGCAAAATACTTACTGACTCTCCACATACAGCTCCAGAGAGCCACTAACCTCACCCTGAAAACTTTGGTAGCCTGGTGGATATAAAAGTACTGAGGGTATGAATGGTATAAGTACATATGTATGCATTTGCATAAACCTGCACATATTAGTACATATATGTTAGGAAGTACATATATAATGCATATATAAAGCTTCTCATTTTCTTAAATTACAGCAGTTATTTGGAAGGGTTTGTCAAACTTTTTGAGGATCGGAAAAAGGAAAACTATTGCAAACAAAGTCTGCAGTGAGAAGAGAATAATTCTTTTTCTGATATGTCCCCCTCAGAGGATAGAAAGGCTTCTTGTTTACCTGTTTGTTTCTAGTCTCACTGTTCTTTTTTTTTGTTCATTTTTTTTCTTTTTTAATTTTTAATGGAATAGTCTGCTAGGCATACTACTTTGGGGATTGTATTTCTGAATTCTTTCTATTCTGTCACTGAATGCTTGTCTTTCAGCAAAGTTTGGCTGTTACATTTTCTTGTCTGTCTTGTAGCAGTTAAACTGCTCATTAAGAATTTCGTCTTGAAGGGTGACTTACAGTCTGTCTCCACATAATTATTTAGAAGATGGTGTTCAAAATGTTCCACTGTACCTCTCAAACAACCTGGTCTTTGACACAATAAGTAGTGATCATCTAGGTCTTTTCACAGATACAGATAAAATCAATTACTGGAAATTTTCAAAACATTGGTCAGTCAACTGACAATAATAATGGAAATTTTACTATTTTAAGCATTTAGGCTGCAGGCACTTTTCCACTGTCATTTTCTCCCACAGCCCAAATACAGGTACTAGGGAGCCCTTCCTATTCAGCTAGGTGTGAGTGAGGCTTCTGGGCCGCAAAGACTTTTGCGGTGGTTGTGCAACATTTCATGGATATTCTGCCTTGGGCAGAAATTTTCCAGAAGGATCAGCCAGGATGCTGGTAACTTACACTACCAACTATAGAGGGTATGAGAAAGACAGATGGGACTGGGCAGCTGCTTGGTAGGCAGACGTTTCTGCTGCAGACAGGGCAGTCAGTGGGAGAAGTCTGCGTTAATGGTGCAAAAGGAATGACAAATTGGATTGTGTCTCAACAAGAATGTCATTCAGAGCTCTTCAAGGTCAACACAAAATGCTTCTTACAGTTATTAAGAGACTGGTAACATTCTCCATGCATACCTCAAAAGCAGAGTTTATGTCTATGATGAAATATTCATCAGTTTGGTTTTCTGTGAATGCAGAGCTGCCACCTACAGCTCTACTGTTCTACAGGAATAGTCATTAGTCTGATTTTCTGTGAACATGCAGTTTCTCTGCAGGCACCTCAGGATGGTAACTCAACTGATTCCTCCAGTCTCAGAGTTCCTCCTCTCATTTCAGAAATGGAAATACTTTCTGTACATGCTTCCCTCTTCTCTTAATGACTGATAGAGAGGCAGGTCTTTAAAGGAACTCCTTCCTGGTGATCCCAACCAGGATCGGCCTTTTGGGACCTGCAGCTTGCTATGAGGCTTTATATCCATTGTTCACATAGGTACCTAGTATAGCATGCCAGGGCCACCACCTCCATAAGGGATTGATAACTGTAATAGAGGTGTATGGGATATCCACAGCCATGGAGACCAGCTGGAATACACTAAAGACTCCCAAATGGTCTCTCGAGGGTGTGTGTGTGGGTAAACCAGGCTCTGAAATCCTCACACACCTGACAGGACTGGACATACTTTTGGGATCTCTCTCACCTGAAGTTTCTTAGCTGACTGTCTTCATATCTAAGAAGTTTCTGGGATGTTTCAGTGTTTCAGTTATTACATGAAACCTTTTAGTTATGCAGCTCTGAATACATGTGACTTGAACCAAATGCAGGAGTACTGTGATTGCTGTCATTTATTTTACCTTTGAGATGCATTATATCTTCCTGCCCCTTATGATGTACTGAAGGAATTTGCTTTTATTTTTATTTTTTTGCTTGCCTACACTGATTTAAGAGATAGATTTCTTAAATGAAGTTAAATACATCTTTATGATACGCTTTTTAAACAATTGGTAATAGTCCACCTGTAAGGGCTGAGATTAGCACAACCATTTGTTACATGGCACCTGGTCATCTTCCTGTCTGGTCTGACTGTCTGGTTTTCTGTCAAGAAATTGTCCTCCCTTATTCCTTGACCAGTTTTATTGCTCAGAATATCGCTCTCAAATTTTCTGAATAATTTTCTGCCTAGCAGTTTGGAATATCATGCAGTCAAACACTGGTATAGGCTATAGGTTTTTAACCTCTTGGGTTAACTTTCCTAATTGTCAGCATCACTTGACTTCCAGAATCTGTCAAGTACTGCATCCACCTTCTCTCCACCAACCTTAACTGATGTAGAGTAGGTGTTGTTTCAGTCCTTTAATGAGGTTGCTCTATCTACTACAATGGAGAATAGCCCTGGCTGGTGAGGGCTTATTCTAAGAGTTGGTGTTAAGAATATAAGAAAAATAATCAGTGTGGGATGAATAGTCCTTTTGCAAATGGTAATCTTTTGGTCCTGGCCTTAGAAGTACTCCAAAGTACTACTGACTACAAGTCCCAAAGGAGGGACAACTTAGAACAACCAACCTGGCAAGTCTCTGAAATATGTTCCTGCAGACACTTTTCTGTGATGAACTGGTCTTTCCCAAGTAAAATACTCAATGAGCATTTTCATCAAGGAATTCCCAGCTGGCCTAGTATTCAGAGCAATGCAACTCTCATGGTCAGATAGAACAAGCGTTCAGGGAAGAGAGATGTTCTCATTAGATTTCACTAGCACTGTGTGATATCTACCAGATTTCCATATCTGAGCTGACAGAGATGATTTAGAGTGCACATAAACTATTAACATAATTAGATTAGACATACCATGGTGCAATTAGAATTGTCTCTGTCAGACCATTCTTCATTAACAGAACTTATTCAGAACATACTGTCTGCTTCCTGCTTCTCCTAGACTAATTAGTTACGTGTATGAATGCTTGGATTGCTTAATTATTTTCACTGTTCACCATTAACATCTTGCTGAGCTGGGCCATAGTGTCACTCAGAAAGAGGCTGTGGAATTGACCTGGGTCCAGCAGAGTTGGAATCCAGACATCCACCAGGCTGAAATGATGGTAAGGATAGAGAAGACCTTAGAATACAGAAAAGATACATGGAAGGAGTTAATTGATTCACTGTGAGAAGAGGAAGATATCAGCAAAAGTGCTGCTTGGAGACAGATCTTGCTGCTTACAAACATAACTGAGAAAATGGATCCCAGATAAAGGAGGAAAATTACTGGGATTTGGGAGAAGGAAAAGATGAGAGACCGGAGAGGAGCCTTTTAATGATTTTTTTTCTTTTTAGTAACAAAATGTTGTGCTCTTGTAGTAATCTTCTGATGTGATAAATCAAAGACCTCCACAGGCTTTGGCTTTCTAAGCCTTTAAATTAAACCTGATCATGTAGTAGACTTCTTGCTTTAGTTGGGAAAAAAGTAGATTTGAAGTCTGTTTGGGGAAAGCACCTCAAACAACCACATCTTTGGAGATGTCAGTTGAAATGTTTGTTAACCTTCCTTTTAGAAAAAGGCAATTTGGGAATGAAAAATACCATTTCAAAACAAAAATAAAAGTTGACATTAAATGAAATGTCAAAACAGACTGAGTCAACATTTCTAAAATACCTCCTTTTCTCAACAGTCTTCCACTGAAGCTATTTTCCAAATGTGAAATGAAGGCAATTTCCAGCTCCTTCCATCCAGACTGACATCATGCTACATTTATTTTATGGCCCAGTATTTGCCAACGCTTTTGGCCAGTACTAGTCTTATTTTTCTGTGAGGGAGGCTTACAAAATCATTTCTCCCAATGCTTTGGTATAGCTCTGCCTCCAGGAGAAGCCACTTTCTCAAGCATGCCAAGAAAACAGAAACTCAGCACAGGGTGAAGCACAGTGCCCTCAGTGGACAATGCAGCTGTCTAGTTTGGATGAGCACACTGGAAAGGGATTGTGTTGCGATATCACCAGAATGGACAATTTTTAGTCTTACCAAAAAAAAAA
>VZTD01005782.1:319-252759 GCA_013397725.1 Rhagologus leucostigma | reverse complement strand
AAAAAAGGAAAAAAAACGAAAAAAAAAGAAAAAAAAAGAAGAAGAAAAGTCTTTCTCTTTAGCTGTGATGAAAATGCTGTCATCACCTTTCATCTTAATAACTAAGGATTCACTGTGTGCTGTTATCCCTTCTAATTTCCCCTCTGGCCTTTTGACCTTTCCAGTAAACACACAAGCTGGCAGTTCCTTATTGAATTAGAAGGAAAACAACAGTGTGGCAATGCACTTCTGGTCCCACCTGCATGTTTCTCGGGTTAAAAAAAAAACAACAAAAAAAAGGTAACTAAGTAACCTTGCATCTTCCAATACACACCAATAAAGGGAGAATCATGAATTACTTCAGTTTGTTTAATCATAATTCGGTTGTATCAGGCTTTTTCTCATAAATAAAACATGAACTCGATAATCTGGTATGGTAAAAGTTCTTAACTTCTTGGTTAACTACCAAACAGAAAAATCAGGACCTGTTCAGATTATTTCACCAGTTAGAATTTCAGGTTTAAAAATATTTTCTTGGGCTTAATGTATCATTCAAAGAAATTTGGTCCTCTTAATAATTCTGATAGCTGCATTGATATAAAGGAAGTAATAATGAATTTCAGTAATCTGAAGATTGAAGAAATTTTCTCATTGTATGCTTAGTCACAGGGAATATTCTATCCTGTTGTATTCTACATTCAATATATCTCAATTTTATCTAATAAGTGGATAAAATTTATGGAGTTTTTTTGTAATATAAAAGGATGGATTCATAGAAAACTTAAATGTGGTGCAAAGGGGCAGACAAATTTTCATCAAGCAGTTTTATTCAGTATATGATTGCTCAAGATCTTTGGGCATGGATATATTCTTTTAGCATACCACCATAATTACATTTAGTGCTAAATCAGAAATGACAGTTTGAGATATTGTTCACATTGCTTTTCTGTTCTGTCACTTCACCAGCTGCAGGAGAAGATGTTCTTACTTTTTAAACCTGACATTTCAGCTCTAATTAGGAATGGTTGTGCTGTTAGTTTGTTCACAGCCCTTCTACAGGCTAGTTGCATGAAGCTTATGGAGTCTTTTTCTTCAAATACTTTAATGGGTTGGTGGTTTCATTGCAAGATTTCGAGTGTAAACTGTGAGCTAAAGTGTTAAGCTCATTTGTAGTGATTTCCTCTGTATTTTTTTCACAGTCTCTCCATTTCTAACCATTTAGTGTCATGGTTTAGTTGATGAGGTGGTGTTAGGTCATAGGTTGGACTTGATGATATCAAAGGTCTTTTCCAACCTAGTTAACACTGTGATTCTGTGATTTCATTGGACTAGAATATTGGATGTTCCACCCTTAAATATGCTGTTATTAGAGCTGCACTATCCAAATGATAAGCAGATATTTTTAATGCAACTTTTAAAATGAGATCAGTAAATCAATTTCAAAGTGAGGTTTTTGCAGCTGAGATTTGTTTGCAGTAGTCACCTCAAACAATAAAATAGCTCTTTTATAATATATAGTGCATATATTATTTGATATAATTTATGGGTGTACCATTAGTTTATTAGAAGTCCGACTAGAAAGCAAAGGAATGAGAGGCCGACTACACAGAAATCCTCCTTATTTAAAGGTTTTCTCATCATATTCTTGGTTTAACTATCCATTGTCTGAAATGCATATTAATTAATTAATTAATTTATTTACTTATTTTAATGCTAGCATATCCTTAAAGAATAAAAGATATACATCTACTTTTCTAATTTTCTTTATCTCGCAGCTGGGATTATATTATCCTACACAAGTTATAGAACAACATCATTATAATATCTACATAAGTAGAAATTTTGTGTGGTCCTTGAGCTGATTATCAGTAGCATATCCTCAAAAATAAAAATGACTGTAAAGGTTTGGGGTAGTTCAGTATAAAATATAACCATTCCAAAGTGAAATTGTAGTCTAAATGGAGACAGTGAAAGATTTTTAAATTGGGTCAAGGTTTTACCTGAAAAATGTGTTTGTAACGTGCTACTCCTGCCCTAGCCCTGTAGTCAGTCAGAATGGTGAAACTTCGTGGAAGAATTTGTCTTCTTTGAGGACCTTAATACTTGTATACCTTTCTGTGTCTATAGGGCGGGTATCTGAACTGTTCCTGAGAAAGCTGTTGTCTACTTCTAATTTTTTGACGATTTCTTTCCAGAAGGAAATAATTTTTCTGGAATGTGTGGGAAGTGTCTCGCAAGAAGCTATATTCTTTTTTTAACCTGACAAATGTCCCTTAAAGTACTTAATCTTGTTTGTCCATGGTTATTAAATTCCTCTGTTAAGAAACTAATTGCTTAAAAACCACCAAAAGAACCTTTGATTACTCATTTTAAAATTTCAAAAGAAAAATTTTATCCAGAGAATAAATGCTTTGTGTTTGCATCTTTGTGTTTGTTTTTTTTTTCTTCTGTCACTACTAGTCTTGCCCAACTACAGTTCTGTCATGAAAGTTAATTGCCCACATGCTTTTCTGAAATCGAAATTCAACAGATTTAGGCTTTACAAAGTCACCTTTAAAAGTTCGTGTAGAAGCACTGTTTCCAAATACCCTGGTTAATTTTCAGTATTGGAAACAGGAACAAAAACAATCATATTAAGAAGCCATTCTGGGACATGCAGGATACATATACTTCTAGAAGCAGTGCACCCATTATTCTTTGGATGGAGACAGCTATTTGTCTCATGAAGTTATTGTCTCTTGCTGAATTCCAGCAGAGGATCTCCATATGGAATGCATGCACTGGGCAAGGTTCTGCACTTGGGAATGGCAGGAAACCGTCCAAAATCCTTTCATTCTTGGTCTGTTTAAGGACTAAGGTTTTACGGTAGAAGCTGTCTGCAGTTCTTTTTCTCCCCTTTGGAAATAGCTGACACTTGTTATCTATTCAGTAACAAATTGGTTTTTTTGCTGATTTCTATACCTCAGCCAGTTTCACTGAGTATAGATTTCAAATGTGGGAGGAAGAAACCCTCTTATTTCAAATCTTTTGAAATCTAGAGAAGAGCACTGTAGCTACAAATCTTCACTAGTTACAGCTTATCCTTCTTGTTACAGAAATAACCTTCATCAGCACAAACTAAAAAGAGCAAGTTAGGTTCATAGAGCAGTATGTGGGAAGTGTCTCATAGATTTTTTCATGTTAAAGATCCAGAGGCTCGCATTTGACATACTGCTGCCTTAAAAATTGTTACCACTCTGGGACTTTTCAGTGGTAGGGAATTGTATCAGTCCAGCTTCAGGCAGCAAAGCTAAGGAACTCTACAGTAACACTTCAGATATGCAGAAACGGTGGTAGAGGCACACTAACTTTCTGATGAATGTGCATCTTCTAAATGTTTATGACATTAGGCTGGAAAAGTATCAGAAAGAAAACTTGGCATCAGAACAATCATTCTGACCTTAAAAAACAATGAGACTATACTAATATTGAAGAAGCAAAGACAAATATTGAGGAAATGGAAAACATTAATACCAAAGAAATCCTCTTTATATTTGGAATGGAATTGAAGAATGGTAGATTAGTATAGCACCAAATTGGGTAAGCGAAGAACACACTCATGAAGGACACAAGGTGAGTCTTAGCTTAAAGTCACGAATGCTACACCAGTTTGATTGTTCTTGCTTGTCAAACCAATTCCTAGTGCTGCCACAGGTAAATCGTATCAATAATACATTTTATATATACCCCTCTAAACAAGCCTCATTGAGAAAACAGTGTTGTTTCTTTTCAGGCAAATTATCAATGTCTCTGCAGAATTCAGGAGTACTTAACTTTGCCAAATCATTTCTTGCATAAATAAGCTTGTTTGCAAGGTGTAAAATTAACTTTCCGCTGGAAAAAGAGACAGAATTACAATGAAGAAAGAATAGAGATTTTATTTGCAAAACCAATGACAATTATATCTCATGTTTTGTCCCTAATTTGTTTGCTCTCTAGAGCCTCCTGCAACATCTCTGACAGGCATACAGCACTGATAAACCATACAGATGTGGTTAAGCAATGGAACTGAGAGCCATGAAAAGACAAGACACTTCTGGCCAGCTTTGTCAGCATTGTTAAGCACCCACAGACTTATTAGTGGGTCTTGCTCATGTTTGCTATGGTGCAACAAGAGATTGTCTCATTTTCTAACCCCATGTCTAAGCAGTACATCAACCATTAGTGTGTCAGGATGGACCACGAGTAGAATTTACAGTGTACAAGAGCAGAGTTGGTGATGCTCTCAAACTAATACAAAATAGAGTTAAATGCCGAGACTCAGACACAGCAATTTGCTAATTAGTGGTATTGCTGAAGTTCTGTTTAATCGCTTCAACATTCAGGGGAGGGAAATGTACCTGAAGTACCAAGGTATAGTTCAGTGAGCGCACTCATTACCATTGTGCTTTGATACACAGATCAAAGACTTCTTGCATCTAGAGATGCAAGCTGCCATTGAAGTCCATACTAAACACCTGCTTGATCATGTGCAACTGATTGTATTATGTGTTTCATGTCTTTGAGGAGTGCATTTAAGGACCAAGCTTGCTCAGTGTTTATTGGTATGATGATATGAGTAATTGCTATAGTACTGAAGTCAGTAACATTAGGACTTCTTAGCAGCATCAAAGAAAAAGCTATTTTATAAAAACAGAGAATATCTATGGTTTTGCGCTTTACCCATCCACACTACAAATCAAGCCTATGTACTAACATCACATACATTATTCCCTTAAAAGAAATTGAATTGAGTGTTCTTCTGTGTATTTACCATATATTTATCCTGTTTGTGTGAAAAGATGTCCTAGGCATCTTTGAAATTAAAGAAAACTTAATGAGCATAAAATGTGTCAAAGGTTTGTACACCAGTGTGTTACAGCCCAGCAGCAGTAACTGGGCTAAGTTAAATTACAAGTCCTTTAGGAAATAAAGATGGTATTTTATTAGCGACTTCAGCTAGTGTCTTACTCAGGAGCATGTTTTAGTAAAGATTCCCAAGAAATCCTGGGAAGTAAGTAGATTACCACTGGTAATTTTCATTACCACTGAGCCCCATGGAAGCCCTCTGGAATATTAAACAGAGAATTTTTTCTAACAGTTAAACAAACTGATCAAAAATGATGTTTGGAAAAGCATGCTTTGCTGTCAGTTATTTAAATGGTCTGTCTTAGGGAGTCTGCACTTGTGTCTAAGAGAATGAAGTCACAAGTCTTCCTAAATCCAGGAACTAATCCTTGTTGCCAAAGGACCAGACAGGTGAAGGTTTATGTCAAGGCTAACTGTTAAATCAACTTCTATCCTCTCTTTCCTGATCCATATCTCTCCTTCTTTAGCATTTCAAGACTGAGTTTACTCCCATCTAGCCTGCCATTATTCTCAGGCTATGCCCAGACCCCACTTTGTGCCAGAAACTGTTGCCTTCTTGCCCAGAAGGTTCCATTTCATGGGTCGTGAAGCTCTGCTAGAAAGTTTTCTCATCTATGGGTTATATGGCATTTTAGGAATTTGGTTTCATATCTTTTGCTAAATCTGCTTAACTGTTTAAATTCTCAAAGAAATTGAGATGGACATGGATGAATTTCATCTTGCCTTTGGAGAAAGCTCCTGTTTCTGTGATTTCAAGTGAAGGAAGGGTTCGCCTTGCAAGCCCACAAACTCCTCGCTCCTTTTGGAGAACTGCTGCCTAAATACCACCCCTGACCTTGGTCTTTCAGCAGCTGTGGGACTGAGCCCTTCAGTTGGCACCAGGCCCGAGCTCCTTGTTCAGCCCGAGGAAGTTTCTTTCCATGCTGCATTGACCCCTTTCTCAGGGTTTTACCTTTTTCAGTCACAAACTCAGCTCAGTATTTCCTGCCTGGCCAGAAAGGAGGCAGCTCCAGAGTTCTGACCCATTTTGTGATGCTCTTGACAAGAAACAGGCTGCAGAGGGCCAAGCAATTTGGTCCAAGCCCAGTGTCCTGGTAGCACCCATAGTGACTGCAGGCAGGGGGAGGGCAGTGTCTGACAGGTCGGGGTGGCAAATGTGTGTCAGCCTGTAATTGCGCTCTGTAAACTTCAGAGTGATCCCTGAGGCAATTCTGCAATTCCCATAGATGACGCCTTCTAGAGTGAAATGCTTTCCTCCTACAGAAGTAACAGAGAGCTCCTTTTTCTTTCAGTGTTGTGGCTCTGGGACTATCATGTGTGAATACTTAACACATGGAGCAAAACATGGATACCCTTTGTCCTGGCCTAGGGCAGGACTTTTATGTAGCTTAATAATGTGAACTTGCCAGCATGTAGTTTGCATCACCTGTGGAAATCCTGTTACAGAACTGATTTAAGAAGGGGCTGGTAAATGACTTTGAGGTGTTCAGTGGATTGTGACATATGCTTACCCAGTGACAGCAGAAATAGAAAGCTGATGAGCTGTGCTTAGGCTGAATCTGCTGAGCTCGCACAATAACAAAAAAGAAATCTCAACCCCGTCAGGAAAGGATTATGTCAAGGAGCTAAGGCTCCTATTTTGTGTTTTATTTTTGCATATAATCCTGTGAAAACCTTCTACTGTAGCAACAAATGTCACTTATTAGAATCAGGTATGCATCTATTTCCACCCATGAATAGCATAAGAATGCCACAATGACACAGTCAGCTCTAGCGTCTACTATAAGAAAGCAGAGTGATGTGTACCTTTGAAGTCACAAATACTAATAATTTATTTGTTGTTCCTCGCTAGGCAAGCTCTTCATTATGGATGCATCCATCAGCATCTGAAAGCTGCCTAGAGGTGACCTCTTAAAGCAGGTCTAATTCCCATTAGGATATCCTGCTTTTGGTTCTGGAAGAGTGAGAGCATGGCTTATGCTCCATGTGGTGCTGAGCTTTGCCGTAGGTCTGCTCAGCAGAGAGGGATTGTTCTGTCATGCATCGTGTAACTGGGTTGCAAACGCAGGACTTGCACATAGGACAGCTCTTTGCCTCCGTGTCCCAGAAACCTGGTCCGAAACCTGGTCCTTCTGGTGAGCAGGTGTGACCAATCTTCGCTCTCAGTGTGAGTGGAGACTGTAGGGAAATGCACAGTTGTTGTAACGGGAGGAGAGTGCCTGGGGAATGCTTTCTGTGATCATAGTCTCTGCTTAAATCTGGTGTAGTACAATCAGCACAGGGTAAGTGCCTTTTCTGTAGTATTGAAAATTTTCAGTTAAAGTATTTTCCTAGGGCTTGAAGAAAGAACAGGTAAAATGCCCAGATGAAGGGGGTACTACCCAGACAAGGTATTTTTCTTTTTTTACTTTGGCCTGATGGTTTCTTGTCCTCATCCAGTATCATGTCTTCCCCTAACGCTCTCATAGTCCCTGTTTAACATCAGCTTTATCACCCTTCCTTCTTTGTGCTGTCATGTGCTTTCAAAGACTTCTTAACCCTTTCCCTCCCGAGTATTATTCTGTGGGAAAGCAGGCTAGTAACAGATAATCGCACAGTACTGCTTCAAATTAAAAGCCTTTCCCTTTCTCCCTAATAAATATTCAGTGACAAACCAAAGATTAAGGAAATTGATACACAAAGATGGAGCCAAGCTGAAGTGGTGGATAAAAATAATTTTACCATTAGAAGGGAAAAGTACTGACTACAATTTTTAGTTGTATTCAGAAGGGATAGCATGATTTCTACAATGTCAGGATTGAGACTTCTGGAGAATAATTAAATTTCACTCACAGACATTAGTTTTCTATTTAGCATATATTCTCCATCTGTATTATGGCCATTTTATCTCCAATAATTATGATTTCCAGTATTTATAAAACAGATTAATATGCCAAGAGACATATTCATATCAATCATGCATTTCTTAAAGCAGTATAAAATGGATTATTTACTAAAAGTAAATGCATTTATGCAATTAATTTCCAGTGAATATTCTGTATAAATAACTTGTAGAGTGGCTGTGCATTGACCTTTAAAAAGCTGAATTTAGTCTCAGCTCCAACACCCCTGAAGACTGAAATAATTGATATAGAACTAAACCTGAACAAACATCAGAATAAGCAGACATTGAGATGATTTAGTGATATGGTCAAAGCTAGATGAAAATTTCAGTGTGTGGAAAAGAGAGTTAAGATAAAGCAGTTTTAAGCTGATGCTTGAAATGATTGGAGCGAATTAAAACGAAGACTAGTCTTAGGTACTAGTTTCAGTTTAGCTAGGTTCAGTTGCTGTAGAAAATTATGGTTTAATAAGCAATCCTAAATGATTCAGTAATTTATTTCCATTCCTGGTGAACATTTGTCTGTTGACTGACATTTTACTGACTATCCTAGATTAAACCAAGGTTTGAGTGAGCTCTAGAGACTGAACTACATCATTATTAGTGATCCCTTTAGTCAAAATTAAGATAAATTTCAGGTTCAGAAGTGAGATAAATTTAAGTTTTCCCATTTAAAAATGAGAAGAATTTTTTTCTGGATTAGAGTGGCTGATCTGGCACTAGCTATTCCCAGGATATCTGACAAACCCAGCTTTCATCAGAAAGCATTAGTGTCAATAGCTTGAAATATTTCTTTTGAAGCATCATGGATTCAGTGAGCCCTCAACAAATCCAGGACAAAGTCTGGGGATCCAGGATTGTAAATTAAGCAGATCCAGGATCCTTTTATGGCATTAAGGCAAGCTCAGATTATTTATTACCTCATCCTGAAGAGAGTGTAGTTGTTCCCTTAACTGTGCCTTTCAGGGACTGTACTTGCCTTGTACTGGCTGTTGCATTTTTCTGAGGAAAATGCTTGGGGAAGCGCCAGTTAGAGTTAAAACCATGCCATGAATGTCTCCAACAGTTTATCAGTACAAACATTTGGGTTCCTGAAGCGCTGGCAGGCACTGCTTCATTTACTGTTATGGACTCAATCTGTGCCCACAAGAGGCATCAAGGTGCTGCTCCAGCACACAGGTGGATTTTTCAGCAAAGCAGCTTCAAGTTAGGCTCCTGTGACAGGTTCAGAAGGCCAGAGGCTCAAGGCGTGCTGCCATGCAGCCCGGATCTGTCCAGGTCCCGAGCTGACCATGTGTGCAGAATAGATGTTTACCTCTGAGTCACTTGGCCTGGGCTCCCTTTACAGATAGCTGAGGGCTCAGAGCATGAGTCACTCAAACTACCTGTGCCTTACAGGACTTCTCACCACAGGCTACAAAGACAGAGTGGGTCACCTACCAGCACCTGAAGTAGGATGCTATGATTGCCACTCCATGTCCTGTGATTTCTGAGCATGACTCAGCAGCTGAGATCCAGGAGGTCTTTCCGTTCACAGGAACGTTGCGAAGGTTTCCATTTCATGTGGATGTCAGAATTAAACTGGCTTTTGAGAAAACTGAAGTTTTATTTTGTTGGGAGGAAAAGGTTAAAAGTGAAAGAATAGAGAAGAGGGTGGTAGAACTGCTCAAGTGACCTTGTAGGTGGGAATAGCAAGGCTTGGAGAATATCAGTGATGGAAACCTACTCGGAAGAGGAAGTGCCTACAGCTATTTATCATCTGTCTGTTTTGAGAAGTAGAATCTCTGTGTAGAGATAACGTAGGTGTTTACAGAGACTTGAAGGCCCTCTCATGGACATGCTCGAGCTCCCTGTCTTGGGAGAGAGCCCAAAGCTTAGAGATCATAAAAGGCACAAAGGAGATCACAGCATGCTGGTAAACTCCACGTGTGTGGGCCCTTGATAAAAGGGTGCAAACAGCAGCCCCGCTGCCTGCCAGGACTGGGCTGAGCCTGACTGTACCTGACGGTGCTGGCATTCCCACTGGAGTGTCTCTGCTGCCAGTGTGCGGCTTTGGGATCCTCCAGTTAGCAAGGTAATGAAACAAATTTACTCTTTTCATTTCAGCCATGGTTTTGGGGTTGTTCTGGCCACCTGCCTGTGTCAATTCATACATATGTGAACTAGAACTCCAGCTTTTTGGACAGAAGTATATCGCATCTTTGTAGAGATAATGACAAATCATAGCGTAAGACCGGAGGTAAAGTCTTGTTTATTTTTCATCAAGCAGTCCTTGAAACAGCTAGCACTTCAGAAATAAAAATGATACAATTATTTTAATGAGGCTCTGCTCCTTGATCTTTGTATCTCTTGCCCTACCATTCTAGTATTTTCATTTCAGTGTGGGTTCATACCCAATGCTGACCTTCTATAAAGAAGGACTGTTTTTTTGAAATAGTACAGCATCAAATAAAATTAATTTAGCAGTGATTAACATTATAGGCGAATTTAGGAATTTTGCACCAGTTTATTCAACAACCCAAGGAGCTGGACCAGGTGTCCAGAAACCAGGAATGTCACTATATTCATTATTTTGTATCTTTAGAGTTCAGAAGTCAGTCTGAGCCTCCTACAGGACAGTCTTATTGTCAAGAAATCAAAAACGTTCTCAACGACATTAGATGTTTACTATCAGGAAGAGTAGTATTTGCAATTCTATGACTAGTGCTACAAAACAAATTGTACAACTGTTTAAATCTCATGCCTGACAGCTAAACTTTGTCAGGAATAAATGATAACTGGTAAAGGACAGGTTATTTCACATTTGTCTCTCAGAGAAATCAAGCATATTCTGTTCAAACTTCTAGTATATTTGGAGATAGGACACCAAAGGTGAATTTTGCCCTGTATGTATTCACATTTACCTCCGTGCTGGATATCATGTGCACTCTACTCCCCTCATCTCAGAAAGCATGTGTTAGAACTGGTGCAGGCTCAGAGAAGGGCGACAAGCACAACGAAATTTGTGGTCTTTGATACAAGGAATAAGCGAGATGTCTGAGGCTTCTCAATATGGAAGAGATGACTTAGGATGCAAAAGACAACTGCAAAATTATGCATGGCATAAAGTGGGAAGAGAAAGATTAATTTTTGCAATAAAAATACAGGAAAAACACAACTACTAGTGATCCCTAAAGATTTTTGCTGTTTCTGTATTTTTCTTATATTTGTAGCTCTATATAACTATGCTCATTGCATAGTTATGTAGCTCCTGCTATTTTTCCTACTCTTCTTCACTCTGTCTGTGCCCGAGGATGGCCCTTTAGGGTTGTGAACTTCATCTGGGGAATGATGCACAGCCCACCAGTCAGATGTCCACTCCCAGGTATTTCCCACCATGTTGTACAGGCCATATCCACTGGGAGGAAAGGCAGTGACAGGTGCAGTCCCCTCGTACCTGTCCTCTGATGTGTTATTAGTTGGGAATTCTCCCTGCCAGATATTGGCGTAGTGTTGACCTTTGGGCTGCAGTGTGTTGCCCCATGGGAAAAGCCTACTTTCAAGACCAGGTTCTTCATGAACACAAAGGTTCTCCAAGAGATGTTGAGTAGTGCTGGATTTTTTCCTGTCAGCAGGAACTTTAAGCAAGATTTTTCCATTCTGTGTCATCAGCAAGGGACACTCCTCACACGTCTCTTTCCTGAAGTGACATTAAGTAATTTTTCAGGCAACACTAGAAGCTGGGTTCAAGGCAAGCAAAAGCAACTGATTCTCCAGCCAAGAGACAGCAGCCTTGTGTGAATACTTGCAAAAGACATTGTGAAAACAAGAGCCTTGAATGTATGTAAAGAATGATTGGAAAAGTACTTATAAAAGACATCCATTGCAGTTTGCCAATGAGCAATACTGTGTCAAGTTTAGGAAATACCCTGAACGAAAAGAGTTTGAGTCTATGAGAAAATCAGGAGAAGATGCTAAATGTTTTCCTTGTTTTTACATCTTCCTAGTTATCTCCTTCAGTTAGGTGGTTTCCTTCTCTGAACCAGAAAATTCTTCTGTTCTTATTCTGGGTTTGATCACAAAGGATAATTGATATCTTTATACAAACCTGTGGATTCAAAACAACAAATGGGATACGTATTGATTTTTACTAAAATAAAAAAAGTTTGACATAAGCAGACTAAAATACTTCTTCGTGATGCTTCTGCTTTCTTCTGGTCTCTACTATTTCTCACACAGTGGATGGAAATTGCAGCTGCTGGTTAGTGAATGCTGAGGAATACCTTAAGTGCAGGCAGCTCAGTGTGACCTGCAGGTAGAGCTCTGGCTGGTGGGAACTCAAGGCAAGAGACCGTGACCTGGTGCCAACTCTTTGTACAACAAAGGACACAGGGACCTGTGTCACCAGGCAGGTGGCCAGACACCCAGAGACTCAGCAGGAGCCGATGGCCCAGCTGGAAATCCCGGACTATCATGTGCTTAGACTGTGAGGGTATAAAAGCCCAAGGTCCCTCCTTGGAGACAGCCAGCTCAAGCTGTTTTCTTGCCGCACCATGATAAAATCACTTAAAGGAGCCAGAGGTCTGAGACTCTGCTATGGAAAACCCAGGGTGGAGCTGGTCAGGAAAGCTTGTCTGACTGTGAGACTTGGGTGAGTCAGGAGCCAAGCAAGGCACCTGCTGGCTCACTGGAGCTGTCTGTTGTGAAGGGGCCTCAGGCCCAGCAGTTAAAAATCTCTGGTGGTGGGAGTGTGATGGCCAGAGTGCCCCCCAAATGGTCGGACAGGGAACTTTCCTTAACATCCTAACCAGCCCCTGATTACATTTATTGTGAATAGTATACATAAAAATATTTTACCCTGTTATAGAGAGTTAGAGATATGAAATCCAGAGTTATGCCACCACTTCAAAATGAAATCTGACACTGATTATTTTATATAACTCCATAAATTACCGGAGACAATAGTCTTGGACTCGTTGCATGAAATGAGACAACACTGGCTTCAAAATACAGCATTGTGTTGTTATTAAAAGAAGCATAAGTGAACTAAGACTGATTTTGTTGCTTTGAAAAAATATCAGGTCTTATATCTGTGGATGACAAACACTGTTTAAAAAAGAAACATAGTGGACCATGCAGAAAAAAAAAGAGAGAAAGTCTATTACTGGTGCAGATGATTCAGTTCCAAATGTCTTTAGATAATAAACTTACTGAACATTTTTAAACATTTCAGTGCGTATCTTTGAATCCTTAGAAATGATCTGAGAAGACAGCTTAAGTGTCACTAATACCATTAGGGTTTTAACCATTATTAATTCAGCCATTTTAACTTCCTAGTAGCAAGATGCAGCTTTACTTACCAATTTTATTCTTAAAATGTTTCGAGAGGTTGCTGGTGCTAGCATATTTGAGTTTTACATGTGCCTCAGCATTTCTGCAGGTTAATAATGTCCTGAAGGCTACAGGATTTCCTTTTGGTTTCCAAAATTACATATGCATTATTGCAAATGAGTTCCGCCACAAAGGAATTCATAATGAAAACATCAGAGGGAATTAAAGTGCTTCTTATAATAGTTGAGCTTGCTCCACTAATCGGAGGGCAAAATGAATTGAGTCATTATGTTCCCAGATGGTATTAGGGACCAAATGGGAAGCCCTGTCCCAGCTTGATTTTTCTTTTTTTCCACTGTAAGTATTTTCTGCTGGGGGAGTGGGTCAAGTCCAGGGGCAGCAAATCCACAGTGGGTAATTCAAGTCTCCGAGTAATGTTTTAATTCAAGTTTTAATCTTTATGCACAGAGACAGCAGGTCACTGTTAACCAGCAAGAGAGCAGGAAAGATTAGGAATGTACACAGTGCATTACCTTCAGAGGAGAGGGAAGGAGTGTGTCTTTTACTGTAGAATTACTTGGCTTTCAAGAGCTGCCTTCTCATACCTATAGGCATGACTTGATTGGAAATTTGTTGATACCTGAAAGTTGTCTGGAAACCAACAGGCAGCATGATATTTATAACAGTAATTGTGATTGTCAAGCAAATGAACAAAGCAGTACCTTTAATTAAGCCATCTGATCCACCTGGGAGAAAACAGACAAGGTTTCAAATCTGAAGTAGGAGCAACAAACTTGGAGTTGGTATTTATTCAAGCAGTTAAAATGTGCAGTTCTGCCACTGCCCTGTATATGTTTTATAGGGAGACTTGAGTGCATTTTTATTCATATGTGATGAAGAAACAGCTAGATGTCCTGCATGTATCTTTCTGCAAAAGTAAGTTTTTAATTAGCCTCTTCAAATAACATATTTGGTTTTAAGCAGACTGCTCTCATGCTTAAAACACCTCTTACATATTCATGATGACTGCAGTGTATTTACACTGGGTATTGTAAGAGGACACCATTCTGCTCTTGCTCCAGGTGGATGAATTTACTTTATCCATCCTCCAGGTGGATGAATTCACTTTAACCTTGCCACAAGATGGAAAATGTGTTTAACTATTTTAGATGACAGTGAATATGTACATATACACCACACTGGAAAACTGGATTTTTTTGTCTATGGTGTTGATATACAATGCTATCTATGTCTGATTTGGAGCTCATTGAGCTTGCATGTGACCACAAGAAACCATAAATATGTATGCAAATTATTTCCTTGCATGTGACAAATGACGATTCTGAGAAGTGTTGGAATGGGGCTAGTGGAAGTCTACGTGCTCTGCATGGAAAAGCTGATTTCATGCTTGTGTTCAACAACAGGCTCTGCCCATGCTGCTGATCTAGGATTTGCATGGTCTTTTAACAAGGGAACAAGTACAGGATGGGTGAGGTTGTAGCTTCTTTTCCTGCCCTGAAACTTCTAGCTTATTCCTATAGGAAACTTTCCTCAAAAATAGCATAGACAGAGCTACAGTTAAAGCTGTCAGGCATATCTTTCATATAAAAGCAATTTTTTTTACTGGGAATATCCCACTTTTTAGTCAGCATGTTCCTTGCATATGGCTTGGTTTTCAAGGACTTCTCTAGAAAGAAGGACAGAAACCTTTGTGGTCTGTAATTTCTGAGGCCAGGGCATCCACAGCCATAGAGCAACATGCCAGCTGTCTCATCAGGGATGACAGAGCTTGCCTGTCCCACAGCAGGGAAGTCCAGTTCCAGCAGAAATCTATGTTTTAGGAGTCTTTTGTCTCGTCTTGTTTCTGTGTGGGCATCCAGCAGATCTGAGGAAATGATCCATTTCATTCTGAAATGAAGGAATAGATGTTCTCCATGAAAAAAACCCTTTTATACATTTTCTTATCTGCAGTATTTTGAAATTAAAATTAAATTTCATTGAAATAAAATTTCATTTTGGTCATTATATAACATTTTTGAAGTGTTATAATTTCCTGGAACCCTAAAATTGTTATGCCAGATCTGTTCATAGATTCTACTTGCTGATGCAATGAATATAAAATCTGCAAAAAAAACGTAAGCCAACTCCTCAATCATGGCAATAAATTAAAAAATTAGAATTTAAGAAAAGAAATATAGTTATTATTTTAAATAATATTCAGGCTGAAAGACTTTCAATTTTTTAATGTAAACATGAGATTAGGCAATTTACCATTTCATTCTGACTTAATGCTAAGATTTTCTTCAAATCAGAAATCTCAGCTAAAGGATTAAGTTAAAAAAACCCCAATAAACATGATGATAAACAATGAAAACAAAAATAATAACAGTTGATTTTAAAACCCATTCATTCTTCTGGATGCAATATTTTTTTTAATGTATGTATTTAAAAGAAAAAGCTTTGGGAAAGTGGAAACTAACTTTCAGGAAAGTTTTGTAATTTTAAATATGAAAACAGAAAAAAGACACTTCCAAAGTTTCCTTCAAAATGAAATACCAGGAACTCAGGTTTAAACCATTTTTTTCTTAATAGTTTATGTAGGTCTTTATTTTATTTTTTTTGTATCATAATCTCTACATTTTTTGAAGCCGATGGGGTAAAAGGGAAAATGCTCAGGTGTAAAAATGTGAAGCATATACCCTCTCTCAGTGGGCTTTTAAATTTCTTTTTTTATCATAAAAGCCAGCATGTAGCCACAGAAACACAGTGATGTTTCTGCTGCAGTATGTTGACATAAAAATAATTTCAGGGAAGATAAAGTATTTTTAAATCTAACTGCAAGAAAGAGATGAAAAGACAAACTTTTTCTTTTAGCCAAGAGAAAATTTTAGATACAAGAAAGCTTTGTGTGCACAATTTATTTCCTCCCTATAAAAAATTTGGGGTGTGTTGGGTTTGTGGGCCAAGGTTTTGGTGGCGGGGGTACTACAGAGGTGCCTGGAGTGCGAAGTTGCCAGAAGCTTCCCCTGTGTCTGACAGAGCCAATGCCAGCTGGCCCCAAGAGAGACTCATTGTGAGAGCGGTAAGGCACAGGAACAGTTTGCCCAGGGAAATTGTAGATGGAAAGCCGCAACATCCGTGGAAATGTTCAAGGCCAGCTTAGATGGGCTCTGAGCAACCTAGTCCAGTGGAAGGTGTCCCTGCTCATGGCAGGGGTGTTGGAACCAGATGATCTTTAAGGTCCCTTCCAGCCCAAATCATCCTGTGATTCCGTTATAAGATGCTGGGCAGTGAGACAGTTGGAAAACTGTAGCTGCACCTCCCCAGCCTGCATGACCCATAAGGTTTGGGGAAAATTGCATCCCCAAAGAGTGGGATGCAGCAGGGTGTGAACCCTGCAAACCCTGCTAATGTGAAGGTGCACTTTGCTACTCCTCTGAGATGCAACTGCACAAGAGAACTTTTGTGGATGAAGTGGAAGTAAGGCAGCTGAGCTTCTGCAATGCACAGTACCTTCTTGAGAAAGGAACTCATTAAACATCCTGACATCTTGGTGGTGATGATTCAGGAAACTAAGACTTCTTTATTTGGGATAATAAATTTTTTGACTGTCTAGTTCAAGCTAAGGAATAACTCAGAACACAAATGTAATCAAGACAACACTGAGAGTAATGCAAGAAAAACTTAGTCTTCCCCTTTCAGATCTCCTCTTTATGCCTTATATATATTAATTTCAGTATTAGCACAATTTATTTCTGAGTGATACAGAATGCTGATGAAAATTATGATCTACCCTGTGACATTTTTTGCATAGTCATGTAATACATGAAAATAAGTTAAAAGAAATTTTTTCGTTATTTTGTTTGAAAATAAAATACTGATATCTCAGACTAGTTATAAATGTTGTTGCGTTTGGATCAGAGGCCAGAATCAGAGTGACTAGATCGCTCTAATGGGTTTCTGGTTTAGGAATTCTCAAGGAGAAGTAGGACGGGTAATTACCATCAATATAAATCCCCATCTTGGTTACTCCATCTCCCTTGTTACTTTTATCCACATTTCGTATCCTCTTTTCTTTCCCAATATCCTTTGCCTTCGGCTTTCTTCTTGCTTTCTTCTCATGCTGGTTTTATTTCCATCTGTGTTCTCATCTTTTTCTTTCTTTCTTTCTTTCTTTCTTTCTTTCTTTCTTTCTTTCTTTCTTTCTTTCTTTNAGCAACTTTTCTACTAAATTAGTGCATGATTGAATTTATTTATTTTACAGTCTAGACATGTTATTTCTGCTGAGGAATGACTGCATTTTTACTGCCTCATGAACACTGCAATGAGGACCTCCCTCCAAAATGACAGGTGTTTTCCTTCCTTCCGTCCTTCCTTCCTTCCTTCCTTCCTTCCTTCCTTCCTTCCTTCCTTCCCAGGCATCACTGTTACTGCGTCTTCTTTCTTTTTTCTTTTTCCTCTCTGACCTCTAAAATCTGCAAGCAATCTCTGCTGCTGCTACTTGTTTGCTGTTCCTTGCAGACACCAGCACTAGTTCTGCACTTCATCTCCACAGTCAAGGCAAGCAGAAAACCAGGCTTTGAAGCCCCCATAGCAGCAAACAGTGTGACCCCAGGGGTTGTGTTCCAGTTGTTTGTTATAGAATCAGTGCTTGAGAGTAACACAAGCAATTCATGCCTTCTAGTGGTCACATCTTGGCTTCCTCCCTAGAGAGGACAGGCTCAGACCTGTAATATACTTGCATCCTAAAAGTCATGTTATTGTTATTACTGACTGTATAGGGAGACCAAGATTGAGAGAGTGTATCAGCTAAAGCATTAGCTGATCCTAGACATCAGAGGTGGTACCTAGGTCCACCTCAGACACCAGAAGGGATGGAGTGAATGCAACCCTGGGACTGGGGGGAGCACTAGCACTGCTTCTGAGCTTCTCCAGGATTTTCTTAAACAGCTGGGTGTAATAGGTTGGAACATAGTTGATGGACAGTCTTTGAAGCCAATTGCGCTTTTGCGATTTTGCATATTTAAAGCAGCACAGGCACGGGAAATAGGGCTTCTGGTTTCCAGTTTTTCCCAGGAGGAGTGGCCAGGCCGGGCCGAGCCGGGCCGGGGCCCCTGCCGCCTCCCCCTTCTCCCAGCGCCGTGGCACGGACCCTGGGTCGCTGGAGAGGGGAGGAACTATCCCAGAGCCGCAGGTGGCTGAAACCAGCCATAGACTGCCACACATCTAAACCCATCTGGCGCGGCTTCTTGGAACCGACGGGTCCCTCTCCTCTCCATGCGGAGCCCGTGGGAGCTGGCGTAGCCTCCTTTCTGCAGCCAGCACACTTTGCGCTACGCTGAAAAGATCTTCATATGCAGCCAACAATGTCACCTGTTCTTCTAAGTCAGCAAGAGAGAAAAGTAAACTGAGTCACATGAGGAGAAGAGCATGGTGGCTCCAAGGTCAGAAAAGAAAGAGAAAGTGGGTCACTAAAGATGGCAGCGGGAAAAAGAGGGCGGCGCCACGTTTTTCGCGCGTTGCTTAAAAATGCTTTCTGCAGGCCATGGTAAAAACTGTAATATCACAAACTGTATGTCTCTTTTGAATCCATTTTTTTTGGAGTACATAGGGAGATGAAGAATTCATGTTGCGACTTGTGAAGATGTGAGAAGTGCCTATGCCAGGCTATATAGAAGCAAGGAAAGGCTTTTAGAGGTTTTGTAAAGAAGAAAGCCTTTGTTTTCAGGCCAGAATAACTCATCCTTAAAAAAACTAAAACCCTGTGTCCCTTAACTGTGAGACTTTTCTGGAAGAGATGTTTTTCACCACAGCAGATTTTCAGGTGGGTCTGTTGCTAGTGGCAGTTTGGGAACTACGTTAAGCAGGAAAAACCTCTTTTTTCCTTAAATATTGGAGAGACTTTAAAAAACTGTAATACTGACCAAACTCCCATGTTTTGTTATCCTTTGCGCGAGTTGGGTAAAGGAGGAGGGAGTGCTGGAAGAGAGGGGGGTGTGCTTTTGCTTTAATTTCTTATTATTTTTTCTTTTAATTCTGTTAGCAATAAACTTCTTTATATTCTTTAAAGTTTTGTGCCTGCTTTGCTTTTTCCTAATTCTTATCTCACAGAAGGAAAATAAGTAAGTAATGGATTGCGAACTAAACCACTACACTGGGACATTCCTAAACACTTCATTGAGGGTGTATGAGAGGCAATCAAGGAAAGTAGCCTTTTAGTAATTAACTGTGATTCTTATTTTCGTCTGTTGTTAAAACCAGTGAAAAAAGTGCTCATTCCAGGATTTGCTTCTCTCCAGAGAGTGAAGATATTTAATTGCCTTATGAAATACTGAGAAGGTTTTCTGGAGGTCTGATGCCAAAGCACTTTCAGCTGTCTTTGAACTCTGTCAGAGGTGAACTTTACAGGCAGTGATAAGGAAGTGCAGACAGGCTGGATGAGAATGTGCCACATGCCCTTTCACAGTTTGCTTTCAGTTGCTGATAGTTCTTGTTCCTTCCCTTCCTCCTTCCTATGCCTCTAGCAAGTCTGTGCCATTTCCTTTGCTCTTTTTAACTGAAAATGCATCATTAAACATGATTCTATTTTTCATATGCTTTTCAGTCATACATAAAACCTTCAGACTGGGGCTCTCGATTTTCACCTGTTATCTTGTTATGTCAGTTGTGCAAACTTTGAAGATGCAGTAACAAATCTGTGACCAAGCACCTGGAGAGCTGTCAAGAACAGAACAGGTCATGTCTGCCAACTTGGGCATTGCCAACTGCACTGCTGAACATCCACAAAACCCAAAGCAAGCCAAACAAGGCAAACATCCTCCAAGCCTTCACTTCCTCATTGGAGTCCTCCAGTGCTTGGATGAGAAAGGAATCAAGGCTTCTGCTTGAATTCTCAGAGTAAAAATAAAAGTATTCAAGGCCACACTTAGACTGGACAGTTACTCCACAAAATAGTCATTGAACTCTTGGAAGGTCTGAAAGGGTAGTTGAGATCTGGCAGTGGAGCAGACAAGAGGCAATGACAAGTTATCCAGCTATAATAAAAACAGAAGGACTGGAGGCTTATTCTTACAGTGATTCTGTGGTAGTGAGGTGAAAATTCTAGGAGGTTTTCAAAGTTTTTTTCCCCTCAGAATTCAAAATAACAGTTATCCTGAAAAAAACTGGAAAAATAAAATGAATCTTGGTTATTTTCCCTTCAAGCTAGTGCCATTTTTGCTAAGCTGTCCAATGATGCCAGAGTATGTAACATCTCAGTCATCAGCAATCTGGCAGGTATTTTGTCCCTTATATTGATCCAACAGCTATGTGCCAGGCTGTTTGCACCATCTGTCACACCAGAGTCAGCAGAGGGGACAAAAGGTGGACAGCTGGTACTATCAGTCTGGAATGCCATTTTAAGGGAGAAATACCAGAACCTGTGTCAAAAGGCATAGAAAACAGAGAGCTTCAGTGGGGAAGACACTAAAGCAAATCCATTTCAGATGGAGCAGCTCATCTTTTCAACCACACTTGCAATGGTTATCAGAAACACATTTCTAAGAATGTAAAAGGTCATAGGATGCCTAAACTGAACAGAATCAGTCTTCATTATGCATACTTTTGGTTTTCCAAGGAAAGCAAAGTTGCCTAAAATGACTGGTTATAAAAAGCCAATCTGTAATGAATCTCTCAGCTGCAGAGAACAGGAACAAAACTGCAGCAGAGAAAATTTCAGGATTGATTTTTGCCATGGAATCATATTTACCAGGGAAGCATTCATCAAATACTGGCCAGAATCTGACCTCCATTACTCTGCTCCTCCTTGCAGGTTTGTCTTTGGTAAAAAGCTATTTCACAGTCTTATGAATAAGTTGGCAAGGGAGTAATGCATAACCTAAAGCAGGATGCTTGGAGAGATTTTTCATATGTCCAAAGGCAAGTCAACCCAATATTCAGCTCCACAGCGTGTCAGCCAGGCCATCAGGCAGTGTTTCAAGTCAAATCTGCAAACCAGCCAAGGAGACATTAGGAAATGCACAGAACTACATGTTAAAGGTTTTGCTGAAGAGCATACTGCAGCAAATGTGATTCAGGACATACTGCACCACTTTGAAATTTACAGCCAGTCTATACCTTCTGGATTGAAAGTGGTGCCAACATGACATATGCAGCTGAGGATTGTGCTTATATTCCTGTACTTGTTTTGCAAAGTGTTGCAATTTGGTTTTGACAGACTTGAATGATAACTGCAGCACTGAAAATAGAATCATGGCTCATCAGAAGATAGTCACTTTGCATATTTCACTGAGGCTAGTGTAATGCAGAGTGAAGACCAGAAAGAAAATAACTTGTTAAAGATCAACTGAAGCAAAACAGTCTGCTTCTGGAGTTTAAAGATGAAGGCTTTGCTATTATACATACGAATACTGAAAGCCAGGGATTTCTGCTCTGTGAAAAATGTTGAAATTTACAATTTTATTCCCTGCTATAAGAAAAGCAAAATTGATCAAAATACAGTTTTAAATAGTCTTTTGACTGAAAACTGATTTTGGAGATTTTTTCCCAATCTAATGTCTTTATGTATAATTACATAGTCCATCAACACTGAAAGAATGGTATGACTAGAATATGAAATACTTCTAATGACAATCTGTAAAAATAGCATTAAGGCATCCTATTAAAAAAATTACTTTCTTCCTAGAAAAATCAGTGCATTCTTGCTATTCTGGACTTCAGGATGGCAGACTTTGGTCTCTTCATGGTAGAGTACCATGGGATGGAGACCTGAAGGTGAGAGGGGCTCAAGAAAGCTGGATAATATTCATGATTCACTTCCTTCAAGCTCAAGATTGGTGCATTCCTGAGTAAAAAATCAAACAAAGAGGCAGGAGACCTGCAGAGGGGAACAAAGAGCTTCTGACAGAAGAAGGGCATGTACAAAATGTGGAAGAAAGGACAGGCCACTTGGGAAGAATACAGGAACATTATCAGAGTATGCAAGGATGTGAAGAGGATGGCCAAGGTCTATTTGGAACTAAATCTGGCAAGGGTTGTCAAGGACATCAAGAAGGGCTTCTTCAAATCCATGGTTAGCAAAAGAGGGATTAGGGAAAATGTGGGACCACTAGTGAATGGGGTGGATGCCCTGGTGGTGGAGGACCCAGAGAAGGTGGAATTACTGAACACCTTCTTTGCTTCAGTCTTTATTACCAAGGCCAGCCCTCAGGAACCCCAAACCCTGGAGCCAAGAGAGAAAGTCTGAAGAAAGGAAGAATTTTCCTTGGTTGAGGAAAATCAGGTTAGAGATAATTTAGACAAATTTGAAACTCGCAAATTCGTGGGTCCTGATGGGATGCACCCACTAGAGCTGAGGAAACTGGCACATCTTTTCTGCCTATCTTTCTACTCACCAGAGATTAGTGATCTCTCTTTGTGCTTTAAGGGGTAAGAATCTACCTCTTACATTATCCTGGGTTGCAAAGGAACAAGTTTCTTGTGCAGCAAAGTTCATTTCACATTGAAACAGCTTCTTCTGGGAGAGTCTCTGGAAAGCAGCGCTTCCATTTCTGCTTTTGCCTTTGGGCATAGTTGTTTAAGACTGACATATCAGAAATGTGGATGGTGTGAAAAAGAAAGTATGAATTCTATCTCAAAATGTGTGCATTATATTACAATCAAAATATTATTATGAAGTATTAAATTTCCTGAGTATACTTTACCTTATTCCATATTGTATCAACATTCAGATGAATTCAGTATCTGAAGTAATACCTGCTTTCTTCAGTTTGAGTCTCAGAATAGATGAACATTTTTTATCATTGTCAATAAGAAAATTACTTATGTCACCCTTGATACTGAAATGAAACTCAATTATGTTGACCTTGATATCCAAATGAACTATTTAACATAAAGATCACATATATTGCAGTCTTTTAAAATTACCAGAAGAGATCTACTATTTTATATGATAGATGAGTTATTAAAAGAAGTCAGGAGAAGAACTGAGAAAACTTTTGGTTAAATTAAATAGAGGGGTTCATTAAAAATTTATTTAATATAGGAAGAAAATCATAACTAAGAATTTTCAGGAAATGGAGAATGACTTAGGTCAAACTCTTCACAAATTACCATTCTTTCCCAACAGAAATGAATTTGAAACTAAGAAAGTTCATAGACTGTTGTTTCAAGTGAGAGTTTTAATCAGAATGCTAAAAGTAGAAATTGCTACTGCCCAGAAAGTAAATGTATTAAATTAAAAAGAATTTGAAGTACTATTGAGTATCCTAGGCAATTTCAGTATCCTAGAGAGTGCTGCTTGCTGGAACATTCGGTGAGTGCCAAAATTGTTGTGCATAGTGTGGGGTCTGCACGATCAGGTTCTGCTCTGAGGTGTTGCCAGTCATGAAGGTGCCACAGACCAGGCAGCTGTCAAGCCTCTTGCAGTACTGTGAGGGCACAGCATTCTAGAGTGGGAATGAGAGTTTGCACAAGCATCTCCATGCAAAAATCTATGTTCAGCAGGATTAAAAGTGGCTTTCTTTGCTTGAGGAAAAATCCTGCTAAAGACAAAGAGGCCTGGAGTTTTCCTAGCAGAGATCAGCTGTTGGTTACAAGAGACCTAGAATTCTTTCAGAAATTGCTTGGTGAGAAGCATGTGTCAGTATTTATCTTCCTGTATTCATTTGCTTTTTTGTAGAACACAGAAATGTTATTTATTTTGTCAAAAGAAAGAAAATGTCAAAGCTTTGAGCTCTTGGCCTTTCAGCAGGTGAGCTCACCATTGTATAGAGGAGGTCAGTGAGCTGAACTTTGGCAGGGATATTAATATTTTATGATGCTCTGAATCAGCATAATTTATCTCATCAGTTAGGTCATGCCACAGTCCTATGTCTTTCAAGTCCTGAAATATCACCAGCAGTTACAAGCACTGCTCTCATTGAGAGCAGGAGGGCTCTTAAGGCAGTTTCAACTCAAAGCAAGCTCTGATCCCTGGCTGCTGTAAAATGAAAAGAGAACTAATTTTTAATCCTTTTTTTGCTGAACTAAGAAGGAATGCAAGCAAATAAATGGGACATGATATTAATAAAAACTGCCACAATTTAAATATCTCTCTGAACCAAGGAGGAAAATTGCGTAGAGCTATCTCTATATGTTCTTTGTATGGAGGCTTTCTATAAGGGGATCCCAGACTAGGGAAAGTGTTCTCGGGCTCTCTTATGGCAGAAAATACGAACTGGCAGTAAAGCATTTATCAGAAGGACAGGACACCAGAAGAAGTGAGTTAGTTCATCTCACAAAACTGAAATTCTAATGATACCACTTGAAACAACAGAAGAACAAGTGTTGCTTGCCAGTGGCTTGTTACTACACTTCAAAATACTTTTAATGTGTTTCAAGCCTAAGTGAGAAGAACAACCAAAGCTGTTAAAGATATTCTAACTTAACTTCAGTATGTGGTATCAGTTCTTCTCAGTTGTGGCTACTAGTATTGCTTATTGTGCTTGTTTCCCAATCTTATTTGTCACCTGCTCCTCATTTACTGTCTCTTGAAGAGTGCCCATGGGTAACCCATTTTGAGAAGTATGGGGGCAACCTCCACTTCATTTATTTAGTTACCATATATCTGGCTGTGGTGGGAGGCAGGGAAGTCCAGCCTTCTAGCTTCCCATGGCATCCCGCAGCAATCTCAGATGGCTCTGGGATGTGTTTCAGGGTGGAATCTCACATCTTTTTTCCCAAGACATTATGATTCCCTTCTGTCTTCCTAAGTTTGGGAAATGCTGATTGATGTGCTTTCCCAAAAGCATGAATAGGAGTTATCTCTAGCAGGTCATGTGAACAGTCTTATCTGCCAAGGCCCCTCAGTTCAGACCTGCTTTAATCCTGTTGTCTCAGTCTCTCTTCAGTGTACCCACTCAATGTTGCAAAGCTTTGTGATAATTTGGGGATGTAGAGAAGCAGATCACATATATTTTACCCTGTGCCTTATGCCATGATCTGAGCATGCGTTTTCCGCAGTGATATGATAGTATCCACTGAGCACTTAGCCTCATTTGTTATACCAGTCTATAAATCTCTAGTTGTTCCTTCAAGTTTTCCTATTTTACAGTCATAAATGTGCCTGCACACTGTAGGCACCTGTTGGCATACTGTCAATTATGGTAGCAGTAGAAAAATATTGAGGGTGTAAGAACAGGCTGCTCAGACTTTTTCAGTACTAAATTCACATGCCTTGACTCACCTCTTCTATTTAGAAATCATAAATTCTGTTACATGGAAGTTCATATTCATGGGCCGTTAGCTTTGTTTGTCACTTAGGGTAATTAGTAGAGATTTGTGAATCATTTAGGTTGAAAAAGACCTTTAAGATCATCATCCAACCGTAAACCAAACACTGCCAATTCCACCACTAAACCATGTCCCTAATTATAGAATCACTCAGGTTGGAAAAGACCTATAAGATCATTAAGTTCAATTGTAAACCTAACACTTTCTCCCTTCTTCAAATGTCCTGGACAAATAGAGGTTTTTAATTTCTCCCTATATTGTATAAAAGCACCTGGCAGTGCTCCACTTCCTTTTCTATAGTAACAGAACAATTTGAATATGAATGTAAATACTCAGATTTCATATACACATTTTCAGGTGCATGCTGTCAGAATTCCACAATACACAGACTGCAAAACACTGAAGATTAAGTAAGTCACTTTCCATTTCAAGAGGTGTCCCAGTGTTTTCCCTGATATTTTGGGCACAACATTTGTCCTGTTCACATTGATACAAGAATCAAGATCTGTTAAGTTAGTTTTTTTGCTTTTAAATTCAGTGATTATGACTGAATTCCTAGTAATGCCCCTTTGTTTCCTTGTAGAACTGGAAAGGGGCAGGGAAGCTTTTCTGTATGCTGTTCTGTTTTTTCTGTGCACAGACTGTCCCAATAATTAAGTGGGCAAGCTGGCACAGGAGTGCACGTTGTCAAGAAAGCCGGAGCTAACATCAAAACTTAAATTAATGCAGCTTGTTTCAGGCAAACTCAGTCAACACTTATATTGTGTCAGTTTTGCAGTCAGAAATCATTTTTAAAATCTGACAATGGCTAAATTAGACAGCTTTCCATTACTGCCTCAAAAAGTAAAAGCGTAATTGCCATTTGCATCTGGTAAAATGGATTTTGCATTGTGATATTTAACACATAGTGAGTGAGCAAGCTAAAATCGATAAAAAGTAGACTGAAACTTTGTGCTTTCCCTCGCTTTTCTTATTGTTGCCTAGGAGCACTAGGCAATTGATGCCAGTATTTATTGAAGAGGTCTGGATACCACACTCTCCTTGCATAATGTTTCTCTATAAAATATTCATATTCCAGTTGGAGTTAATAATATGTGTATTGAATGAAGTGCGGCAGGTTTGCTATAGCTAGTAAGTAAGAGGGGCTGTACTTTTTCAGAGGTAGAAGCTGCCACTTTTAGGATTTCCACAGGCCAATATGAAAATATAATTTTGGAATATTGAGGACTGCAGCAACCTCCTCTCTGGGGGCCATGTCGCTGTCTTGTGGGCTCAGACAGCAGAGGTTCTGGGCAGCTGTTGGGTAATTTAATGTGTGCATTGTCAGTAAAGGGGGCTCCCCCTCACCTGAGGTCCCAGACTTGTGGGTGGTGGAAATGGTGAACAGTGGTGTCCATGGGGTAGCTCTAACCTCAGCTGAACACTTCTGTGTAGGCTGCTCTCTGTGTGTCAGTGTACAAGGAAGGCACCCTTTGAAAATTCATCATCACTAGTTTTATTTTTAACAACCTCTGAAAAGATGTGGTGAAAAGAAGAAAAAGTGAAATCCCTATAAATACTTCCTTGCCAAATTAAAATTTTGGGCAGTTTTAATGCACTGATGTCATTGATACCACAGAGTTTCTCTTTGCTCAAACATGGAATAGCTATGGTGACATTGTGTATATATATTAAAGCCAAAAGAATAATTTGAAGAGAATAATTTGTTTGATGTATTGATCTGCCCTCTCACCTTTTTTATCTGTCTTGTCCATTTAGACAGAAAAGTCTTTGGTCGTATCCTGGCCCCAGTAGAGTCAATAGTAAAATGCTGATAGACTGCACCAGAGCCTGGATCTTACCCTGGGGATTTTAACTTGGCAGCTCTATGGAGCCTTGATATTTACAAAGCAAAACGAACCAATTATTTAAACAAGGATACAAGGAATGAACAAATAGTTTTGTGAGCGCTAAAGAAGAGATGCTTGCTCTGGGCTCTGGGTCAATTCTCCATTGTCTAATAAGATGTGAGTGCATACCTCAGGCTTTGCCTCAAGCTTCTTTTTGATAGACTGCTTTCATGAGGCTATTGGGAAGAAAATACTTCCGAGGCCTTTGCCCCTTTGTCAAATCTAGTTTTAGTTAAGCAATAGGCAGGAAAATTACTGAATGGGAGGGAAGGGAGGAGACACAGACACAGTGAATGACTTCATAAGCCACATATTCTAGGAAAACATTTTAAAATTAATATCAAACTAATTTTAATTGGTTCCCCATTATTTCTGCTTTATTTTAGAGCATTTTAGCATTAATCTCAAAAAGAAATTTTAATAGAGTCTTCCTTTCTGCTAGATGTAATTCTCTAAAATGTGCCACAATGAAATCTCATAAGCATGTGTGTTTCTTCAGTCTTAGGGTTCCTTTAAAATAAATTAGTGTGGAGGTGTGTCCTAGACTATCAGAAACCAAAGAGAAAGAGTGAAGGAGAAGAGTAGCTCTTTCCAGTTTCTGTTGCTTGTCCTTTACATGCACCAAATGATAAAACAGAGAGATCATACCTGTGTTTTACATAGATACCCATACAGCTAAGCTTGGATCAAAGGGACTTGCTAAGTTTGCAGAAAGATATGACCTTTTTAGACTTAAGGAAAAAATATTTTGGAGAACTACAGCTCATGTAAATGAAGCATATACTCAATGCCTTTCCAGAGAATCTTAAAATAAAGCATGAAAAAGAAGTAACAAATTAAAGGTTATTTGAAAAAGAACAGCCATAACACACATGGATAATGAATTGCATGAAGATCTCAGGCTTAAAGACCTGTAGGAACAGAGAGAGCAACTAGCAGCAGAAAACCTACTTCTGTTATCCAAATTGCACCCATTTTGTGCAAGAATGACTAAACTTATCTTCTTGTAAGTCTGTAATCTGTCTACGAAAACCCCACAAGTTTTCAAAATTTGAGCACTGTTTACTTGTGTAGGTTTCGAGCACCCTGACTTTCTGATAATGTCAATAAGTGCATTCAGCAGTGTACGGTACTGGGAAATCAGAAAAAGCTGCCACACACCTTGGAATGTCCAGGAATTTTATGTACTATGGATATTCATAATTTTCTGGAAAGTCTTACGTTTCCTGGATATGAGTTTGTATTTACACTTTGTCATTTATTCTCCTGCGTGTTTTGATCAATACCTCAGAGCTCTTCAATACCATGTCACTGTATATGAGTTTGAAATTATATCCATGTTTTGTCTGTCTGACTCAGAAATGGATTTATGTGAAGGACTTCAGCTTTATGGCTTTAACAAAGCAGCTGGGCAACAAATGTCTAAATCACACTTACAATGGTGGCAGTTAGATGTCAGAGCACGGTTACAGGAGTCCAGCCGTGAAATCAGTGACCTGTGGCAGAACTTCCTCTTCAGCCTGTACAAGGACATAGACTTTGGAGCTGGGATAGAGGTTATCAAGAGAATATTCTCCTAAAGTCTCACATTTCTCTGCTCCTAGGTGGTCTGGATTCAACCAGCATAACTGTAGTAATCTCACTGAATTTCCCAAGTTGGTGGAAAATGTAAGAAATCAGAGATAGAAAATAAACACCCTCAAAGAGGTTCCTGTTCTCAACTGGCTATATAGGAGTTTGGAGCAACCAGCAACCTAAGCTAGGCACATCAATCAAATATCTGAAATTAGACTGAATGAATCTAGCTATGGTCCGTCAGCTAAATCTATCTCATTTACCCTTAAGAAAAGATAGAGTGATTCTAGACAAATTTATCTTGCCTTTCTGAATATGGAAATTTCACATCCTGCTGTGCTTGTAACATAGGGAGAGGGAAAAGAAATGAAAAATACAGGCTGACAGAAATAACTTTTAGATCTCCAAATAATCTGAAAGTGCCTTCTACTGCTAAGGTTTAAAATAATGTCTAAGGGTGAAGGCTAGAATTTAGCTTGTTCAAGACTTAATCTTCTCCAGACATTGAGTCAGTGTGGGTTTTGGTGAAGAATTGTAACAGAAGTGTCTAGCCCATGTCACATTCTGTGGTACAGTCATTCCCACTGGTGAGAATAGGAGCACTAAGGATCGGAAGCAAGTGAATAGAGATAGGTGTACCATAATTGCAAGCAAGTGAAAAAGTGTGTGTATACTTTTTGACAATCTGCTTCCATATACCATAAATTTATGCTGCACAGCCTCATAAATTCATTCCACTATGCATCACTGTGCAACTCTTCCCATGTTTTTAAATCCAAAGGGCAATTACTTACAGAGGGCTATTCCTTGGTGGCTTCAGAAGCAGTTAATCCATGGTGTGCTCTCTGCTGAATCACAACAAGATTCCTTGGGTCTTTCACTTCAGCATAATTCATCTGGGCCAGCTGCAGATTTTGGAGTGCCTGGATATTCAGAAATGAATTTTACTCTTTGTATTTGCAGCAATGCCAAGGTATGTGCTTGGCAAGTTTATATCCTAGTGGAATCTGACTCCCAGCACTGAAGAATACAAACTCAAAGCCTTCTAGGGTCCAGACATCTCAAGTGCTCTGAAACAGTCTTGCAAGAATCCATAGCAAAATACAGGTAGCTCAGATGGCTAATGTGATCATGCCCTTCTAAAACTGATTCCAAGCTTATGTTTGATCCTGGCGTTGAAGATTGCTTATCAGCTCTCAGAGGACACATGTCTGTGTCTATCTTCATTTAGTGTGACCCTGACCATCTTTGCTGGTTCTTGTGTGAGCACATTAATTTTAGTGGCAATGCTTATTGTCCATTCAGTTATTCCAACGTACACCTGGAACTGCTCCTCTGCTGCCTGAAGAATGATATTGCTAATCCTGAAAGCCAGCAAAAAGGCTGCAGCAAAGGCTGCTTTAATCAGTTGACTCCCATTCCTATGATGGTGATTTCTGAGGGCATATCCTGTAACTTGAAAGCAATATGGCTCTGGAGTACACATCATCAATGCACATTTCTTGTCTTGACACCAGCACCAGCAGCTTTAGTAAGAAAACCTGTTTTATAGTTGCAACACTGTGAGAGATGAGATCTTCCTGATCCCATCACAATTCAGGACCACACATGAAGTGGATTCAGTGGGAACTTCTTATTGCTCTTGTCTCAAGCCTTAGATGATTAAAAAAAGGTTGCTGGGATAAGACTTGCAGTCTCCTATATTTTGACAAGTTCCATCAAATGTTTTTAGAAACCTTATCTTAACCTAGTTATCCAGGGTTTTCTGCCTGAAGTCCTAAAATTTGGAACTGGCCCTGTGATCAAATACTGGGTGAATGTGACTGGGCTCCCCAAACTTGTACTTCCTACAAAACATGACTGTGGTCCTGTGGATGTCAAGAGTGACAGACTGTGGAAATACATTCCCTTTGCTGGCTGTGATTTTTGCAGGCACTCACCAACAACTATTGTCACCTAAAGCTCTAAGGTGGGCTGCTGACCAGTACATAGTTTTGGGTTTTCTTTGGACCTCAGCATTCACTGGCCACATTTTCAGACCCGCACTGAGTAGTTTTGGATGGTGTACTGACTTCCACTTTAGCAGACTGTTAGTATTCAAGTAGAGCATTCGTAACTAACATAACTGGAAGTCTGTAGAAAGTATAATTCTACATTATGCTAAAAATGCCTCTCTCAGAGGCAATATTATTTTTGAATTAGTTGTTTTTCTATGCCATTATTGAAAGAAACTAGAACTCAGTTTTCTTTGGGGTTTCAGAAGCATTATCTTTTTCTTCCCATTAGATTTGTTTTCTTCATTTTCAGTTTGTTCCTGTAATTTCTGGGCATCAAAATGAGGGTAGAAACACGATACTTCAGAAAATTATTATGCAGCCATATTCCCAGGACAACCTGACAGACAAAATAACAAATCTTTCAGAATCAAAGAAGGTCCCAATGCAAAGTCTAAATTCAGATATCCTTCGTAAGGGTAACTGTCTAGGGCAGTTTTGTGTACACCGTAATTCCAGTTCCACTCTTGTTTCATTGCTTGAGCTACAGTCTAAATTGGTAGGAAAATTTGATGTGAAGATATGAAAATTATAATCATACAGACTTTAAAAGGTTTATTTTGACTGAAACTTTAAGCTTTTAAGCATTTTTCTATGGTAGCTCTAAATCTTGTGGTCAATAACTGTGTAACATACTGGATGCTAGTGTTGTCAAATATTTCACACCAGGTTCTGATGGCACCAAGTTCTGATGTACAATAGTACCTTTGTAATTTAGGCACAAAAGTTGGGAAATTTTAAAGAAAATGACTAAGATAAAAGCTATGCACAAATTTATTTGGCTAATGAAATAACCCAAACTATGTGTTACACAAGTGAAAAAAAAAAGATAAAATTTCCTCATCCAATTGAAAGTAAACCAGTATTTTTTTTGCTACAGGAATTACAGAGAAACAATTCAGAGAGCAGATACTCACCCCACAGTATCTTCCCTTCTTATACAATCAGTGGACAAATCCTGTCAGTTTTCCATATCAGCATTCAAACCAAAGGAAGTATGAATATAAAGTAGTTGCTGAAGTTTTACTTTTCTGTTCACAAAAATTTTTTAACAATAAGTAGGAAAACTATTCAAAATCCCTTAGAATTATTGATGAAATAGAAATACACTTCATGCTTACATCAATTAAAATTGTATGGTCCTTCCTGGTGGTGGGTTATGTGCCATATTTCAGTTCTTGTCATGACAAATGGCTGTAGTACATATAGTGATAGGCTGGATTTGTATATGTGTCTGCGTAAATTCAGAGCTTGAATTATGCACTTTTTTTTTTTCCCCAGAACAGTCTTAAAGAGCTTCATTATGAAGATTTCTGTTAAAAAACTTAGGTGACCAGAGTTCATGGCAAAGCAGGTGACTGGGAATGGCATATCTCCCTGCACCCTCCTTGACTTCCAAACCCAAAAGTTGCTGTGTTTTCAATGTGTTTAGGAAAGTTAATGAAAATATAGTTTTGTATTTGTGAGATGAGTTGAAAGAAAAGTCTCAAAAAAACTCCGCAATATTTTAAAAGGCAATTTTAGTCGTAACAGAGCCAGACAATAGATGTACCAGTCTCACTAGATTTGCTTCAATTCCCATTTGAGTCAATGGAGAGAATCCCACTGGCTTTAAGTAGGAATTAGATTAGCAGGATTTATGAAGCAATTGTGTTTTGTCTGTGTTAGGAATAGGAAATTCATGAAATTATCCCATTTTTGAGGAAATCAAATCTCTGAGCCTTGGCTTAAGATTGCATATTGAGAAAGAGGCAGGAAAAGCCAAAGTTCCAGTTAACTCAGATAGTCTGTTTGTAGTGCAATGTGCAGAGAGACAGAAAATGCCTTCCACATCAGGAGAGTGGTAAAATCAAAAGTCCCATCCTTAACATTAGAAAGTAGTAAGTTTGGGGAGCAGGAATTAAGCACGCAGAGTTCTTTCAAATTACGGATATTTTAGCCTTTTTTCTTATGATCTTTATTCTTATTTACATCAGGCCTGTGATCCTGAGACAAGTAGTTCTGAATTAACATTTTTTTAAAAAAAGGAGAAGCAAAAATGTGTATACAGATAAACTTTGCAAGATGTATCTTTGCATGGTAATGCATCATGTCCTGTAATAACTGGAAAAATACTGGCACCTTTTCTTCTCACCTTTCTTTCATGAAGCCTGTGTGTGAGCTCCTTTTCTCTCTTGCCTTTAACACAGCCTCCTAATTTAGCCAACATTTCATTTTTGAATGGGTTCTGAGCAAAAACTTCATCCTATTTTCAAGCTTCTTGAGGGTTCAGAGGCAATCAAATCCATCTTTAAATGAAAATGATCAATATAAGGCCAATAAGTCATATATATTTTTTTCTAATGACATCAATTTCTCTTTTGCCTGCCTTACCTAGACGCCTGCACGGTCTTTGTCTGTGAAAAAACTCATACTTCACTCAGCAATCTCAGAGAGTTTGATTTAGGATAAGGATTTTACTGCTGCCTATTTTTATAGCCGAGGTTTATATATATGTGTTCTACAGTTCAGTGAGGTTAGAGGTGTGTCATGCTGTAGAAGCATCAGTGCTTTCTATTCTCCCCAGTTTCACTGGAAAGGTGTTACTTTTTTGTGTTGAATTTTACCCATTATTCAAAGAACATTTGATACTTTAAAAAATAGATCTGTATTTTGCAAACACCTCAGTATCTGACCTGTCATTACACAGGTATAATACTACATGGAGAGAACATAGGAGGCTGTAGTTCCTTCCCCCAAATTACCCTGAGAACTAGAGAGCAGCTGCAGTCTTGTTGCCTATCTTTTACATCTCAGCCAGAGCCGTCTTTGTTACCAGGACTTCTATTGAGAAGTCACAAGTCTTGCAGTGAATGATGAAATAGGAACTGATTCCTTTTATCGTAAGACTTTAAAAAGTCTTTAGTATTATACTCAGTCGTACACAAATGAGCTCACATGGAGATTATAGAGCCAGCCCAGAGAGATAAAGTGGACAGCATTATAGGTCTTTGTGGGCTTTGAAAATTGTGACTTGACTATAATATTATGTAGTCTTTAAAAAGCATTAAAAATGAATAGTCTAAGGGCAGTCAGACACATACTTGGAAAGATCCAGTGTCTTCAAAATTATAGTGTTAGGCATGTTTATTCAAATCAGTGATCAGAAGGGATAACTGGATGGAAATTCCTTAAGTGTTTTATAATGGCTGTGGATTACAGAGTAAATCATACACATTTCACAGTTAAAATAAATTGAGCTTATGTGGCTACAGAGACTACTGCTGCTGTAGTTTGGGGAGAGGTGTGTCCCCCACTGCCATTCTTAAATCCAGACATCAATAAAAACTTATAAAATACAGAAATGCCCCAATGAAATCCTGACTGTTTTGAAATTTCTGCATTTGATAACCAATTTAAATATTGTAACTCTTAATTGTTTTATTTATATCACATTTTTTTACAAATGCCTAAAGGAATAGTTAAGTCTGATAGTGATGCATCTGGAAAATTGTGAAGATTAGAACCTTGACCTTGGAATTTTCTTGTTGATATGCAGCAGGATATAGTGTTGTGATGCTCAGTTGGGTGCTGTCATTTTGGAACACCTAGCTGCAAATGAGGTACCTCTGCTGCCTGCAAGGCATCAGGAGAAGTGTGACAGTCCCAGAATTGCAATATAAAACAGAGGGTATGACTGAGTACACATAGGAGTAGGTCTGACATTGTCTTGGGCGCTCAGTCTCATGAGTATGGAGTGGTTGTAAGGGGTCAAATGAAGGTTTGTGCCTGGAACTATTTTATTAACCTTCCTCTCCAAAAAGGAGAAGAGGATGACTTGTTTTTGTTTGGAAAATTGGCAGCTGGAGAAGCTTTGTTTTGGAGGTAAAGCCTTTATTTCCAGGCTCCAGTGCCAGGACTGTTTATCCATTCCTTATGATTGTTTAGGCACAATGCCTAGGGAAGGCTAAGAACAGAAACCAAAACAAGATATCTCTTAATCTCTTTCTCATAAACCAGGGGTCCAGTTGCCGATTCTCAGTGATTTCCTGCACTTTCTTTCTTTCATGCAGTGACCCTTGTCTTTCTTTCCACAGCATGGCTGAAAGGAAGGGTAGGAACGGCATTTCTGCTGCCTTATTGATTCTGCTATGTTTAAATAGGAAATGTGAACCTTTAGCTGAAGGAAGATCAAATCTGTCATATTCTAAGGAAGTCCCATAAAGCACTGAGCTGCTTGGTAAAGCTGAGCCAATGTCCTTCCCTGCATTTCTTCTGCACATCTCTTCTGCATACAGTATTGTGTCACCAGCAGCTCTTAAGTCTGCTTGGAAAAACCTCCTGAGCAAAATTTAGAAATCTACCTTATAGAGGCAGTAACTTTGAGGCTCCTTCTTGGGCTCTGATAACACAGAATCACAAAAAGGTTGAGGCTGGAAGGAACCTTTTGTCTAACCCTCCTGCTCAAGCAAGGTCACCAAGAGCAGGCTTCTCAGACACTGTCTGTGATACGGGCAGAGGTTTAGTAAGGTGATGATGGTTCTGTCTTCATACAGAAACATAACCTTTTAAATTTTACCAGAAAAAGATATCATTTTTATGAGGAGTTGTCATGGGTTAGCACAACCTGGAGTTTTAGTTAAGAAAAAAAAATTCCACCAGCCTCGGAAGCGATGTTTTTTTGCAAAGGGCTGTTGTAACTTCCTCCAAACCTGATAAAACTAATCAATTGTCTAATTTGAATATTGACAACTCTGTTAAGCCACTTAAGAAGCTAGACATGCCTCTGTAAAAAACACATTTAAAGACGAACAAGCCCGAGAATTGCTCTCTTGCTTCCGGTCCTTGGACAGGTAACTGAGCCTGCCTGCTTGGCCCAGCAGGCCGGCTGGGCCTGGCTGCTGGCCCAGCGGGGGCCAGGCTGTGGCCTGCGGCTCCGTGCGGGCCGGGATGGGCCTCCCCCGTGTGGCTTGGAAAGATCATGGCCGTGCTGTGTGCAAACCAGTCCTGCGGTGTGGCATGGCGGGTACGGCTGAACTGAAACTTTACACCAGAGACCAGCTCTGGCTGCTGCCCGAGAGAGATCATGTGACCAACCAGCTAAGTTCAAAGCCCAGGCCCGGGTAAGATTAACTCCTTCAGTGCTGTAAGTTCCCCAGAAGAGATGAAACCTGCAGACATCAGTCCTCTCCCAGGTCAGAGGAAAGGGAAAGGCAAAGGCATGTGAATAGACATCATGATAGAGAAACCAAAGTCAGTGAAGAAGAAAGAACTGAAACCCAGAGGGAGGAGATAGAGGAGATGCTTCAAACCTAACCTAAAAGGTGAAATTCTTTTATAAAACTATGGTGATGAACTATGATACATCAGAGAACCCTTTTGTAATTTCATGAAAGCATGGGGGGTGGAGCGTTCAAACTGCCACGAGCAAAGGTGCCTGTGCTGAAATAAGCAAATGTTGAAATAGCTGTGATCCAGTGAGAAGCCTGAACAGAGAGAGGTAGTGATGAAGTGAAGACCCTTGCTCCCAGGGAAGAAGAAGACCTCTGTTCCTAGAGATGAATTTGATCCCAGAAGTAGATGAAGAGAACCTTTGCTCTTGAATAACTCATCCTTAAAATAATACTCCATTGGCTAAAATTGAATCCTCAAAGNAAAATAAATGCAATAGTACAAAAGACAACCCACTGACAGAGTCAGAATACAACCTGACCCCCTGACAGTCAGGGGGGTTAGTAGCAGTCTGATTAAATGGTGGCTGCAGTCCTCCTGGAGTGATGGTCCTGTTGAAGCAGTGATTCTGTAGAAAAAGGTCTGGTCTTCCCCTGAAGGTCCAGTTGTGGTGTAGAAGGGTCTGGTCTTCCTCTGGGAATCCAGTGGAAAAGGCTGCTTGTGCTGTTCCAAACTCCAGATTATATCCACATGGGAATGCGTGGCTCCTTCCCCCTGGGCGGAGCATCTCACAATGGGATGGTGAGTCACAGGGCAAGGCACTGATGGGCCCATTAACAGGAGATAGTCCAGAGGGAGGAGGCAACTCATGAGGATGGTAATAGGATACACTGTAACCTAGGACAGATGAGCAAAAGAGACTCCTCTCCCTAAGTGAACTGATGAAAGACTATTATAGAAGTGGTAAACTGACTGAAATAATCCCAAGTTTGTGTCTTTATGTTGTAAGTGGCAGGAGGAGGGAAGATGGAGGGAGGAGAAGTGTTCTGAAGGTTTATTCTAACCTTTATTATTCTTTTTTCTTTTAGTTCTGTTAATAAACATCTTTATATTCTTTCAAGTTTAGAGCCTGCTTTACATTCCTCGTAATTCTTATCTCACAGAACGTAAAAATGCAAACAAACCCACTACAGGAGTCATTCAAGGTCTCTGAGGATTAAATTTTTAGCCTTAGATCTGTACTCAGGGGCTGTCTGAGCATATCCTCACTTTTGGTAGATTGCTCTAGTGTATGTGATTTTTCAGATTAGATATAATAGATATCCAGAAGTTTAATGTCTATGAACCCCAAGGAGTATTCTGTAGGCTGAAAACAATTCAGTCTAATAGGGAGGGGACCCTACTGGTATCAGTTTATCAGATGCCACAAGCATTGCAGTCTGCAGGGAAGGATTTAGTCCCCTCAATCAGGTATACAGACATTCTGCTAGGAAGACTACACTGGTATGGACTGAAACAATTCATGAAGATACACATTCAGAATATTCCTATATTAAATGTCTGCCCAGGGAAAGGGAAGATGGGACTTGTTGTGGATATTGCGCTGAAGCACAGCGGAGGATTTAATGGATGCTTTTCTTTCACCCTGGGAGAAGTCCAACTCTGTTCATGTATTTTTTCCTGCTGTACAGATTCCTATAATCTTAGTTCTTTGGATGCTAGCCCATTTAGTACTTCTCTTGCTTTAAAGATGGCCTGTCTAGTGTTTATTTTGCCTTTCGACAGCACAAGTTTAAAATTTAGAAAAGATTGGGTAGCAGGAGTAGCAAATACAGTGATTACATAAAGTGCAAAAGTTGAAGTTGCCTGCACCTTGTAATTTAGCCATTTCCAAGGTAGTTAGATAAGAATCCCTGTAAAGCACTGCTGGACTTTGAGTACAATATTATTTTTTGTTAGCTGTGGTTTCAACTTGTGGCACTTGTGGCAATCATTTTAGCATACTCATTTCTGACCATGTACTCCCTGTAATGCAGTCAATAGGAGAAGCAGGATACTGAAACAGCTGATAATTTTCCACCGTGAATGAATACTCCATCCTACTTGGTAGATGTTTTCCCCTTGCAAGTTCAGTAAATATTTATGTCAGCCCTGTTGTCAAGTAGCAGTCTCAGTAACAGACAGTTGCTAAATTAAGATACTTTCCTTGGCAGTAATGGAAAGCTAATAATGCAATTGCATATGCAAGCCTTGGAGAAGATTTGCCTTTATAATTATCATAAGAGGTTGAACTTCAACTCCAAGAACAATAAAACACAGGGGCAGGCTGTGTTATCACCGGATGGATAGAGGTAGCACTGAGAAAACATGAATAAATCAGGTTCCCTTCCTTGGTAGTGCTGTTTCACAGGGGTAGCTCCAAGTGAACTTCAAGCAAAGAAGGCAGAGAAGTTGGGAGATGGTGCTGCAGACTATGACCTGGTCACAGAGGTGTTCCTCCATCAGTGTGTTCTGGCAGCTGCAGGCATAGGTCCCAGCACAGACAGACGTGTGCTAGTAGGCAAAAAGTCCAAAACTGCTACACATTCAACCAGACCTATTTTTAGCTTCCATTCATCCCTCAGCTTCTCTGTCTTTACTGTTGTATCCCCAGTAGAATGGGCAGATGGAGAATTACAGCTGCTTTTTGCAGCTACAGTTCAGGAAAGAGACCTGGGAATCATCATTGACAGATCTCTGAAATCATTGTCTCTATGTGCAGCAGCAGCTAAAAAGCTGACAAAATACTGGACATCAGCAGAAAGGGTATTGAGAACAAGACAGACATCAGCATTTTGCCGTGATATAAAACCTTAGTGCACTCCCATCTTCAGTGCTGTGTGCAGTTCTAGTCTCTGCATCTCAAGAAGGACATGGTGGAGTTAGAGAAGCTACAGAGAAGGACAAATAAAATTAAGATGGTGGCACAATGATTTATGCAAAGAAACCAAAAAAACTAGGAATTTCCATTAAGGGAATGGATATAGGGAATACAGAACCATTTTTCACCAGATTTCACATGACTATATTTAGGCTGGACTCAACAAAACCTGTAGATCAGTAACAAATAAAGAAAGCACTTCTCCAAACACTTGGTTTGCAGACTTCACAGAATAGTATCTCACCAAATTGCTGAGGTTGGAAGGGGCCTCTAGAGATCAAATAGCCCAACCTCCCAGCCTAGAGCAGGGTCAGCTAGAGCCAGATCCTCAGGGCTGTGTCTATATGGGTTGTTTATCTCCATGGAGTCCACAAATCCTCTGGGCATCGTATGCCAGTGCTCGATCACCCTTATACTAAAAACCTATTTTCTTATGCCTCCATGTAATTTATTTTGTTCCAATTTGCACCCATTGCCTCTTGCCCTGTCACTAGGCACCACTGAGAAGGGTCTGGCTCCACCATCTTTGCTTAGCATTATCAGGTATTTATTCAGATGGTGAAGATACCCCCCAAAAGCCTTCTCTTCAATAAGTTGAATAGGCCCAGGTCCGTCAGCCTCTCCTTGTATGCTCCAGTCTCAGTCATCTGCACGATCCTTGGCTGCACTTGTTATAGTATGTCCATGTCCCTCTTGCACAGGTAGCCCACAGCTGGACACAACACTCCAGGTGTGTCTCACCAGTGCTGAGCAGAGGAGAAGGACAACCACTTTGAACTTGCTGGCAATGTTATTCTTAATGTAGGCCAGGAAGCTGTTGCTGCAAGGGCACAGTTCTGGCTCACGTTCAACTTAGTGTTACCAGGATCCCCAGGTCTTTTTCTGACAGGATGTTTTCCAGCTGAGTGGCCCCCAAGATATACTGGTGCATTTTTCTCCAGGCACAGACTTTTGCACTTTCTGCCTGTCAAGGTGCCTCTAAATGGCAGCACAGCCATCTGGTGTATCGACCACTCCTCCCAGCTTTATCATCTGCAAAACTACTGAGAGTACACAATCTAGGTCACTAATAAATATATTAAACAATATTGGTGCTAGCACTGATCCCTGGGTACATAGCTGGTGTCTGGCCTCCAACTGGACATTGTGCTGTTTGCAGGAGACTGTGGAGGTAGACAAGTATCAGCAGATCCCTAAGGTTCCTGCAAAAAAGAATTAGACAAATTAATGGACAACAGGTCCTTAAGCAGATATTAAAAGTAAACATCAGTTATGTGCCTTCTAACATCCTCAGTCCAGCAATTATGCATACTGGGAAGAGGATTGGACTGCAGAGGCTGGCCAGCCTTTGGGGGAAACTCTGACAGTGTGAGAGGTAATACTGGTTTGCATAGGTCATTAGTCTGGCTCAATATAATATTTCTTTTCCCATTTTTGAAAGCCCATTGTTGCATGAACTGTGGGACCAAGTAGTTTCTTCTCTTTCTCTCTCCAACCATTTCTCTTCAGCCTCGCTGATTCAGATATCATTGGTTCTTTGACATCTGTCTGGCACTAGTAGCACAGCTGCATATGACCTTCTAGACCAAGTAAGCTCTCTTCTCACACAGCTGATGAACTGATGAACTGGCATACCCACTGGCCACTCTATACTCTGCCTATAAAGAGAGGTACTTTTCTCCTAGGACAAGCTATCCCTGAATTTTCCTGTATTTTTGGCAAGAAACATAGTACTGGAAATGTATGTCTTTCGTGTTGTTATGACCTGTCCCTGAAGGTGAGGTAACTGAGGTTCTTGTTAATAGATCTCTTGGGGTGGATTAGAGTGAAATAACACAGAATAAATGGCAGGTTTACTTTAAAAGAATTTTGTTGCAATGGAAGGGAGGTATGCAACCAATTTGCTTATTATTATCTATGTAATATAGCAAAATGAAAGTATAAAGATCACTTAAGAAAATATTTAAGGAAAGGGAAGAAAGAGAAAGAAAGGATAAGAGTAGATAGTGGAAAGGCGAAATATCACCACCTGTGGATGCAATAATGAGACCTGATTTTTGCAATTTTGATGTCCGTTTGTCAAAATGATGGTCACAGTCTTGATCCATTGGGGGTGGGGGAAGCCCACGAAACAAAGAGTTCAGTGGGTTAATATACCTTCAGGTTCAGGGGGGAATGCCCAGGTTACCCCCCTGGGGGGGGAGTTTTACACTGTCTGGGGCAAGACTGTGGATCATGTGCAGTCCTTTGGTGGAAGGCCCCAGAAATGAGTCTGGGGGTGCTTTGGGGGTTGTTGGCAGTCACAGATGTGACCAAAGATAACTTGGGGTGGTCTTTGTTTGACCAGTGATATGTGTATGAGCAATTGCTTTCTTTTACACAGTTTACCATGGTGGGAAAATTTTGGATGTGTTAACAAGGATGTGCTAACCAGAGTTTGCCTCTGCCAGGATTGGAATCAGCTCCCTCCTGTTGCAAATTCCTCCCTTCTCTGCTTCTCTCAAGTTCCTGCTGTGGTAGCTTATATTATGGCAAGTGCCTTCTGTGGCCTTGGCAGTGCTTGAGACAGGCAACTGTGCCCTTTAATTGTGTTCTGTAACTCCTTACACCTATTCTGTGAAAATTTTGAATAGGAAGGCTGTGCCTGAGGACATTGGAACATGACAGTGTTGTCAAGGGTCACACCACGTGGTGGTGGGGATAGTGCATTGCCAGATGTGGAGAATGGTACATTGAAGAACAGCCACCTCTACATGGGGGCATTCTAGAGGGTCCCAGAAAAGCCACTTTAATGTTTATCAACTAGAGTACTCCTCATGCTGCATGCCCTAGGCAGAGTAGCCAGTCAAGCAATTTGACATTGAAAGCTTAGAAATAAATGCCTGCATTTTACAAATAAGAATTTTTTTGCCTTAAAAAATCCTTTGGGCTAGGATTAGTCATCTTGAGAAAGGCAAAGTCACATAGTTAAAAAGTCAGTGATGTATAAACGCACACATGCATACACACACACACATGCATCTACTCTCTGTCACACAGACACACACGCGTATGTGCATACACAGCAGCACTTCCCAAAAGTAACATATGGTTTGCTGTATTTCCAAGGTTGGAGGAGTGAAGCTCCGACCATGCTAGAGGTGGTTCCATTGATTGATACTAAAAAGTCAGCACTTAGCAGATAAATGTGGCAGATGAAAGACCACTTTGCCTTACTCCCACACGCATGCTTGAAACAAGAGTAATTTGTAATATACTGCAAAATGTTGATTTTTAAATGTTACAGACTGTGGATAAAAATAAGGGATTATTTATTACTTGTGTATTACTGTGAGTGCTTAGCTCTTGATTCTTTTAAGCTCCTTCTCCCCAAAGTAGGAAGGAAATCCTGTCTAGTTATTTATGCTGCCACACTAACTCCCAGGATCATTATATTTTTGAAATGGTGTTTGTTGCCCCTTGAAGGAGCAAAATCCTATCTTAAATGTACTACTTTCATAGATAAGTTGTTTCATTTTGAGGAAACTGGGTGTTTGAACCCTATTAATATATTTTATTTGAATGAAAGGTCCTTGGACTTAACAGGGAAGATGAGTCCTATTAGTCTTCTGACCACTGGAGATATAATATTTTTTAAAGTGAAAAGAATTGAACAACTTGTGCATTAGCCCTATACTGCAAGGTGCTGTGAGCACCGTACCGTGCTCAATACAGTAGATTAAACCCTGCTGAAAACGATGTGTTCCAAGTCATGTTTTGTTGTGGTGTTACAGAAACCACAGAGGTACAAGGGTGTCAGGAGCCAAAATCCAGTGGGCTTTTGAAAAGGTTATCCATAATAAGTGATACTTTCACAACAACCTGTGTGGGGTGACTGTACAAGACATAACATATTCAGCAGGGCTGTGAAAGGATCACTCACCATCTGGCACAACTCCCTTTTGGATGGACAGGACATCGCAGAACATCTGGCAAGATTCACAGGGCACGTTGATGCCTTTAACTGCTTGAGATCCTCCGTTCTCATGGCAGGCAGAGCCTGCAGGGTTGAGCCTGCAGCGCACTGTAAATGAGGCCCCAGCAAAACCTGTCCCAGTTCTCAAGGACACCTGGCTATGCTGTGCCTCTGTTGTTGTCTCCTTTCCTTGTCCTCAGGTCTGCAGCTTCTTTCTACACCCTTTTAGTGTCATTCTGCTCATAGGTAAACCAGGACCCCAGTACCTCCCAGGATGTGCTCAGCCTTGTTTTGCCTTCCTAATGAGTTCAGTAGGAGCAGAAACTCTTGGGTTTGTGTATGGGGTAAGGGTTCAACTCATCCCAATCTAAGATAGCTGCTCCACAGCCAGGCTGGTTGGGATGTTCACAGGGGTTCAGCCAACCCAAATGGTGTCTTTCCCCAAAACAGAAAAAAATATGTGGTAGTGTGGAATAGTCCAAGCTCTGCTTTTCTTTGTCCTTGAAAAGGAGAAAACAGCTTCTTTATCTACAGCAGTCTTCTTGCTAAAACACCATGCTGAGGAAACTTGAAGGGCTATATTCTAGAACTTCTCTTTGAGTCCACAGTCTCAAAGGTTGTATGCGAAATCGTTTGTGCTGTATTGAAATAGATAAAAACAAATTGTTCCCTCTTCTGTATTTATTAGGGATCCACTTTTTATTTAAAAATATGTTAAGGGACTCTTGCTGTATAACCAATTGTTACATTGGGGTATGCAGCAGAATGTGATTCCCCATTCACAAAGAGAGTTTTCTGCTCTCCTAGCTATTTTTATTTCATTTCTAATATGTGCTAAAGCATCTGTGAATATGATATCTCAGCCCAGACAGAAGAATTCTTAATCTGAAGAGAATGTAAATTACTGAACATTTCAGTTTAGCATCCGTTTACTAAACTAAATAACTTCTTGGAGAGGAAGGGGAGAGGAAGAGAGGAGGCGGGGGATAGGGTGCATTTTGTAGCTCTGAATTTCTATTTCAAGTGAAAGGAAAACATTTAACCAAATGTCTCATTAATGAGAGCCTAAAGAACAGACTGAACTTCTAAGCATTTCCTTTTTGCATCACTGAAAAAGTCCAAAGACTTCGATTAAGCTTTTCATATCTAGAACGACATTCCTCCCACATGCCCTCCTACCAGCACCCTAAATTTGCAGGCAACTTCAAATACCTTTAAATATGAATGTTGAAGGACCTTTTTGTAGACTGCATCCTCTTTGCAAGTTGCTGGCAAATCTGTCAGAATTTTGTCTTTCGCCAACAATGAGGATAAAATATATATATCAATCACTCAAAAGTTAAAATGCTGCAGCTTTCAGACTTTCACTCACAACATACACATTCAAGAAATCAAGTCATATGTATATGTCTATTGAATACCCCATAGAACTATTAGCCAGAGAGCAAAACTGAATTGATCTAGCTGTTATCAGACTTTCAAAATTTGATCCATCACACACATTCTAGCTAAGATTAAAAGGAAAACAAACAAAGACTTCCAAAGCTTCATGTTCTTTTAGACACAGAACAGCTTTCCCCCCGCATTTTTATATTTTAATCAGCTTCATGCAGTATGTTCAATCCTCCATGAAGGCAATTCAATTCCCAGAGCCAACAGCTTTATCACTTTTTTTTGCTGACTTAAAAAAGAAATCACTTCCAAGTGGTGGAAGAAAGGGATTGAAAAACTAGAACTTATTTATTTAAGATGTCTCAGCACGCATGAGACCTTTAGATTGTTTTGCAAGTGGCATAGGGAGATACTGCTGGGATAGTCTGTTGAGGCAACTTCTCAATACAGAAGATAAGTAATTTATGAGGCTCCTTGTTTCTGCTAGCTAATGGCCATACAGTACCACAGTATAAATCAATTACTTGGGTTTCCAACATACGGAGTTAAATGTCTCTCAGTTATAAAGGTGTGAATCCTTCATTTCAGAAGATTCTTCCAAATACATTATGATGTTATAACCTTAGATATTGAGCATCTATATCCCTCATGTTATTGTGTCCAAGTCTGTAGAAATTAAAATTCAGATACATACTACCTGACCCACAGAGGGGTTCTAAGCAGCAGATGAACCCTTTCCTATTGGAGAAGCATCTAATTCTGGCTCCATACTTCTTCCAGTGTCTCATCTCCTGGCTCAGCATAACTCTGCTTTCATGTCTGTGGGAAGAGTGCCTTGGCACGATGGCCACGCTCCAGCTGACTAGGTGGCAGTTTGTCCAAGAAGGAATAATTAGTTCCCTAATTTATTCTAGCATCGAACATTTGTGATGTACAGAATCATTGAACAGCTCATGTTGCAAGGGACCCATAAGGATCATTTGGTCCAATCCCTGTTCCTTACAAGGCTACCTAAAACTAAACCGTAGACTAAGAGCGTCATCCAGATGTCTCTGGTCCTTTTGTAGTGGAATGCTGCTGGAACCTCGTGTTTGAGATGCTTTCTTTCACACATTCTCACTTCAGGCAGGTCTGTGCTCCTTGAGGTTACAGCTGTTTTCAACTATGCATTTACAATTCCAATGCAATGACTCATTTTATTCCCTATGGTTTCTCAAAATCCTGGCAAATACCAGCCCGAAAACAGCTCACATCTGCCCATCTGTTCAGAGCAAGAGACTAACTTTTTGTTTTCCATCATAAATAGCACAATTCTACTATAATGTCTCTAGGTCCTAACATGTCTGCCTCAGAAAAGACACATGCTTAAGACACAACTAGGACCTAAATCACCAATTAAGATTAATTTGATTAAGCTGCAGTATATACTATCCAATGGGATATATTCTCCTCCATGTAACAGACTGGGCATTTCTTAATGGTAGTGGCTAGTGTGTAGAGGCAGATAGATCTCTAGCCTTAGAGAACTCATATGTTTAAAACTGGATTTCTAGACCTTCTTTTTACAGAGACCTCCTGTTAAAACATTGCTATATAATCTGATTCATTGAAAAGTCTCTTTTAAATGATTTTTTATTCCTTTAGTTATATTCATCTGTACAAGATCATGAGTGTCTTTCTCAAACTACTGTTGTAATCAGTGAATGAAAAGGGAAATACTGGGTCATTAAATGCAGTAGCTGTTGGCATGTGCAAAAATGCAAAATAACTATTTTTATGTATGACAACAGTAGATGTGTTTATCATCACCTTTCTGTAAGGAGCAAAAAATGTCTAGTGCAGTTCATAGACATTGGACCAAATCCCTCCCGACTAAAAAAAATCAAAATTAATGTTGTTCTGCAAAAGCTTCTCAGAGTGAAGCCTGTAGAATAGACAACCTGATTACAGTTCTTAAGTAAATGGAGAGTTTCTCTAGAGAAACTGAGCACTGTAGTCGTAGTTAATATGTGGCTTAGAAGCATTTCATGGGGCCAAGTGTACTTTGCCTAGTATTTCATAACAGGAGTAATATTGCCTGTGCATATGTATATATTTTATAACAGTTTCCTTTGGAGTCAATGGCAATTTAGTCCCATTGGCTGCAAAGGGAAGGTGAGGATAAACCTTAGGATTTGCCTTGGTCAAGGCAAATGATTAAGGCTTGTGACCATATAGACATCAAAATTTAAGCAGTAAATTGGGTTGCTGTTACAAAAACCCTTCAAAAACCCCTTTGAGTGTTATGGGTGATACTTATTACAGATACAGCTGAAATAGCTTGTAGTTTTGAGGTATAATAGGAGCAATTCTACAGCTGTATATTGTTTTGAAAAAGATCCCCTTAAAGTACAACTTTAAAGTACTTGAAAGCTTATTTTTTCTTTGTGTCATCTCTTAAATAATTTTTCAAAGCTTTCTAATTGAATTTGTAAAATTGTAATCAGTGTAAAAGCTTGGTGAAAAATACTCTTCCTTTCTGTATATCTGAAACTTTGCTGTCACAAAAATAGACTTTTTATTGTATATCAAATCCCCTAAATACTTATTGCTGCAACAAAGTGACTAAGGATGATGTGTTTAGTGCCGGGAAGCTGTCAGGAGGATTCAGTGCTGAGAATAGTGGAATGACTGAATAGGGCTGAGCTGACCAAACAGCTGTTTGCAACAGAGAGTTAGTTGTGATCCTGCTCTTCCTCACCTTGTCACTTCCTCCCTTCAGTGCCTTCCCTGCTTAGGCAGGTATTCCTCTTCCTCGTGCTGCTGCAGGCATGCATCTGGCCCTTGATGAGCTCATTCAGTTTGTTAAGCTGATCCAGGTTTAGCTGAGATGGTGAGCTGAAACCCACTCCCAAGGAACCAAATTAAGGCCAGGGCTGACAAAGGGTGGGGGAGCAAAGTGCTGGGGAGAAGTGAGGACAGGAGAGCGCAGGGAGGGAAGTGAGTAGGAAGCAGGAAGTTTCTGTATCTGAGTTTAGCCGGGCTCATTGCTGATGTGTTAGTCACCTTTCTATGTGAGAAGGCTGGAGCAGAAAAGACACACAGGCACATGTTTTTCTTTACAATTCCATTTGATCCAGCTATACAGGAAAATAAAGCGCTTTACATTCAATTGCTGCAACAGAAAAAACTGTGGGGGCTAGCAAATGAGGAAGGAGGCTTGTTCTGGGAGGGCAGAGGTGCAGATCAGGCTTTGCAGCCACAATGGGGAGACCCAGAATGGGAGTGATCCTTCTTTCTTTTGCTCCCTCATCCCTGGGATGTCAGGGCTGTGATAGCACCTTCCTGTTCTGCCTTCTCTGCTCCACCACATATTGGAGGTTTCACACATGTTGGATGTGGTTGCATACTGCAGCTGGTTCTGCCCCACTTCCAAGGTGGCATTCCCATGCTGACCATCAAACAACAATTGTACTTTGTGTTTACAACCCCGGATCATCCAGAATTGTCCTGTGCCTGTATCACCAAGGCTCCTTTTATTGTCTGGCTCCTGTCTATTGTCCTGTTTTATTGTCTGCTCTCATGGGCCCTGGCTAAAAATTACAGGACAAGCCCTTCTGGCAACAGTGAGCTTTTGGATCTTCCTTGTGTTGTACTCTCTGTCAATGTTTTTGCTGTTGTAAATGAATGTAATGGTGGGGTGGAACCTAACAAAGTAGATCAGTATCTAATCCAGTGCAGAACTGAAAGAAGAAGGAATATTTCCTTTAGATTTGGTTGTTTTTGAATGAAGTCCTTATTGACATTTAAAAATAAATAATATGCTGGTATATATTTGTAAGCAAACATATGACAAGTTGCTGGACAATACAAAGTTGCAAATAACTAAATATTAACATTCAGAGAGCTATAATTATTTTTGTTATGAGACTACTATAGTCTGAAAGAATATTAAGCATCTAATTCCCTTAAAATATTCTTTAACCACCTGAACTTTGGGAACCTTTTTTGAACAATGCTTCTTTAAATGAAGATGGTAAAAGGCATGAAAATGGCTGTGGTCAGCACAGTTGTGGAACAAAATGTAGTAGCTGTAGAGCTCCAAGTTTGGTTTCAATGCTTATGAAATTGTGGAGTTGGTTCAGAGGTGTCCAAGACGAACTATATTAAAGAACCCCAGAATTTGAAGTCAATTCTATGTGTGTAAGGAGTGTATGAAAAAAGAAGTTGTGAATCTTAAGACATTCAGACCTTCACCTCTGGGACATCACCTTTATGCACTTAACCATCTCTTCAGTGCAGAGAAAGCCTAAAGTCTGAACATCTTCTGCGTTGTCTGACAAAGTGCACCTTACAATCAAATTATGCCTTATTTGTTTTAGATCCAAATTTTCTGAAGTGCTATATAAATGTTCAATTCCCTTCACTTCCCTATTCCTTCTCTACAAGCTGAAAATAAGAATTAATGAAAAATTAATTGGATTATTCACCAGACTTTTACCTCAGGGCTTTCCCTGGAGCAAAATAATATTTATGTATTTTTTCCTTTTTTTTGGTATATGTTTTTTATATCTGCTAGAGAACTTGGAAAGAATTTTTAGTGAAAGTATATGTTCCATTTTGTCACTTTGTCATTTTTCCATTGTCACTTTTTTTAATGAAGAAAATGATCACAGACCTGTTATGATTCCCTAATTATGCAACTTTATGTCGCTGTTGTACCACGAACAGTGAGAAACGACACGACCAAGATCAGGGAAAGCAGAATATTATTAATATACAGACGGGTTTTTATCCCCTTTCTTGCTAGGATGGCATAAGGTGATTGGTTCTTTGACCCACCACCTCTCAGAATCATTGGTAGAGGCTATTTGAAAATATTTTCTTCAGAATACTGAAACAACTCTGTCGAATAACAACAGGTGCAAGGACAGAAAATTAGTTTACAAAACCCGTAGCAGTGTTTTTCATAGCTTTCATGAGAAACACAGAGTTCTCACAGAATGCCGCAGAAAGCTGGAAAATTTCTCTGCTAAAGCTTTTCAGTGTCCACAACTTTATATCTATGACTTGTCAAGAAACAATACAAACCACTACAGATGCAAAGGTAAAATAGAAATTAAAAGTCTTATAAGGCAAATTTTACTCTTGTTTGTCACTTCTTCTCAATAGTTGTCCCAAGAATGCAGCAAGTTGAGAAGGTAGATGTTAATTTTTCTTCCTTAGCATCTCAATTCAAAGCTGAGGAGTAGAACCAGAGAAGAAAGTAACTTGCGGATTTGTTTTTAATGTTGCTAACAACAAAGTCTGAATTCTCTTGTCCTTGGCTTCTTAACTTGATCAACCTCTCTCTCCAAAACCCATTTTGGGGAGCGTTCATGCTCAGACAGTTTCCGAACAGCTTCAGTGTGTAGTTCAATTGTGCCTTGTTGACTTCAGCAAGTTTTCTGAGTAACCATCACATCCTGAAGAGGATAACTTTAGGCTGTCAGTGTAAGGGAATGTGTCACTGCCTTTTAAGAGCTGAACAGGCTGTGGTGGCGTGTGTCAAGGTCACTCAAGCAGCCTGCTGAAATCAGTGGCATGTGGCAGACAGTTCTATATAGCTTTTTACGCTGTGTGTCATGCTGAAGACTCCTTAAAAATCGTAAATACTGCATAGCACCAGAGGCGATACTTGGAAAAGAGTAAATGTCCAAAGCAAAGGCCAGAAGGGAGAGAAAGCAAACTAAAAGAGATGTGAGAGCATTAAAAAAAAAACACCCAAAAAATCACCTTCAGCTGAAATGCAGTAGCAGAGTCCTGGAAAAGAGTAAAGTAAGGAAGTGATATCTTGATGCAGGCAGATGTACTCTTAGAGAAAGAAGATTTACAAAAGTTAGCATTTCCGTGCTGTTTCTGGATGTGGGGCTACAGATCTTAAACTGTGTGCATGTAAGCCAGGATGAATTAGAGTGAAGAATATTGTATTCTCAATGAAAGCAAAGTAATTGAAACATGGGTTCCAAATAGAACAGCAAAAGGAAGGAAAGTTCTTTGGAAGGTTCTTGACTGACATTAACTTAGAAAATCAGGCATGAGATCATGCTACGTTATCAGATTTCATTACTGAGATTTGATTTTGATTGAAATCAAAAATCTAAACCAATATATTGAACCCGGACTAAAGGAAATATTAAAAAACACTTTAAAAGGCTAGAAAGCAAGAAGTAAATACAGTAGACACTGACTAAGGAAACATGAGTTAGGGTTAGGGTTATTATTAGCTAAATATATCAGAGAAACACTAATGAGCAAATATCTGTTAAGTTGTAAGGTTATAACAAGAGCATGAAACAGGAACGTTACATGGACACAAACGTATGTCCACAACTGGAAAATCTTAAACCAATTGCAAGATAGATTAGTGTTCTGCAGAAGTATGCAATCAGAACCAGCAAAAATAAAACAACCAGCAAGCACATTGGCTGTGCTGATGCACGTTTATCAGGATGGAAATACAAAAACGAGTGAAGAACAATTCTATATAGAGGCAAAATGCAGAAGATGATAGAGGAAAATGAACTACTTTAGTGGAGACTGGTGCAACTGCTGTGAAACGGAGAGCTAATGCTTGGGTAAATGTTATATCTGAAAATATTGTAGATTATTGGGATAAGAAACATAACTACATAAAACAAGAACCACTACAACTGAGGGCTCACAGAGAAGGCCTAACTGCTGTTCAAGCATTACATGAACTTCTATGGAAACCCTTAAGAAAAAGTGGGTCTGTTTATTTACTGTGAACAATGAGCCACTAATGAGTCTAACAAATGGCAAATCCTTGGTTTGCGTAAGAGAGTACCTAAAGCTCAGTTGGGCATAAACAAATATAAAGGAAATGCTGAATAAATCAGGATGTCAGGAGGTAGAGAGACAAATATACATGCTTGCAAGGAGTACATTTAAATGTTGACTTAGTTTTCTCTGAGACTGCACATTCTATTTAAAACAGAGTATGATCTGTATTAAATTTGTATTTGCTAAACCTAGAAACCCATAGATCTTATTTGATGTAGCTCAAAATATTTGTATTAGATTCTAGATTTCAACATGCATCAAGTCCCAAATTACTCAGCAGAATGTCTGGAAGAGAATGTCAGCATCACTGCAAAGACTTCTAAATGCAGGTTAAGTGCTGGGAAACAAACCCGGTAGCACTGGACTTGAGAGATTTTTTTAAAAAGTGAACTGGTACTGCCTGAACACTCACTGAGCAGAAAAATAAGAAAAAGTCTTTTCATTCTATCCCAAAGTGCAGCAGAAAATACTTAGCTTAGAAGGATGAAATTGAAGAGATCAGGATATCCCACATATAGAAGATACAGTTCAGTCTTGCTATGGGTTCAGTGGTCTGTAGATGTGGTTTGTGCACACAAGGGCATTGCTTGGGAGTACAAGGCTGCAGCTGGCAGGAAGATTGCTCCTTGTTCTTATGTGAGCTCTCATCTCTTGAACAATTGGCTTTAGGACAAGAGGGAACAGCTGCAATTTATTCCTATGAAAAGAGGAATGCAAAGGAGCAAGAGAGAGTCAAAGCATCTGAAAGTAAACTGGAAATAAAGGATTTTGCTGAGCCACTAATGGACAGGATTGAAGCTGCAAGTTGATAGACATTGGGATATTTGTCTGTATGGCAATCCAAACACCTAGAGCTCCTGAAAGCCCCTCTCCATACATGTAATGTAGGCAAAGTTATTATGTCTAAAGATTATGCAGGAATGTAAGCTACCTCATTATACAGTCTCCTGTGTCAGGGAAAGGGAAGCCTGAGAGTGTCACATTGAGATCTAAGCAGCCAAATGTAGCCTGAGCAGCCTCAGCCCAGGGGACAGGGGTTGTCCACAGACAGCTGCAGCACAGGGCAGCCACAGAGCCTGGACAGCTGCTTGTGCCTGAAAGCTTCTTTCCAGCTGGCAGCTGAGTATGATAACTTTTCTGAGAAACGCAAAACACAAAACTTCAAAATATTGCTTCTTCAATAAGGCATAACTTTTGTTAGCTTGAAAGGAAGTTTCTGCTGATAATAAAGCAACACTGGAACTTGCACAAACTGTAGTAAAGCTTCACTCTAAATCCTTTGTAATTTTTACTGCTGCTGTTACTATTAGTACCACCATACAAATGAACAAGAAGGTGTGTTTATGTCTGTGTGTGTTTGCCTGTATATGTTTATCTATATTAATGCATCTTACTTTTTTATCCCCTCAAAAGTACGCTAATAAAAGTGTAAATACTCTCTGAGAAAGAAAATCTCCCCATAGATCCATTTTGCTTTGTTACATAACTTTAACAAGGTCTTTTCCAGAACCCTTAATAACTTCACAAAATCTCCACGGCAGTGTTGCAGAGGATGCTGAGGGATTGTTAACTAGGACGTGGATAGGAACTGAGCCGGTAACTTTCGGGCTTTCTAATTTTCCTTGGCTGTGCAGCAAAAGGCATGTTTCAGCAATTTTTCTTGCCCAGTCTGTCCTACTAGGAAATTTTGTGTGGTATTTGTATGCACAGATTTGCGTGGGCATGCCTTTTTTGTGTGTCTCTGTGGAACAATGGTAGTTCATGCCAATGCTGAGAGGAACAGTCTCAAGTAGAAGACCGCAGGATCCATAATCGCGGATTTGAATTAAATAGGAGGAAATATTTTTGGTGTACTTGATTTACAGCCACAAATGTTATTAAGTACTCTAAAAATGCTCTGCCAAGCAGTCTGATTATTAAGTGTAGATATTTGAGAATGGATATTTAGTGGTATTTGAGATTATAGATCTGACTACTTTGAAAGTGTTCTGCCTCAAGTATTGGATTTATTCACTTTTAATGATTACTTTTTGCTTTATCGCCCCGCAATAATTCCCTTGACACACTTACTTAATATTATTTTAAGACATACAGCATAGATCAAATATTAAGGCCTTAAATTATCTCTAAATAGCATCCAGTATTGCAGTCCTACACCTTCAAATCCAGAAATAAGACGCAATCCACAATAAATAGTGCTCCTGATTGAATGCTTGAAACCGATGTATGTACTTAAAACAGACTATTCAGCATAAACAATATTTCTTTAAATGTCACTAGTTCAAGCTGTATTTTCACCTTTAAGTACAGCAAACAGCTCTGAAAATTTTATCATCTCTAAAACTGGATTTTTTTTAAAGTAGGTACATATGAAACTGTGAAACACCAATATTAGAAGCTGAGGGGATGGCCAGGCAAACTCTCTAGTACTGACGTTTGAATTGTCTGTAGACAGAACAGCCTACCGAGCTGAAGAGCAAACATTTGCAAGGTTTTGCAAAACCTTACCAGGCAAAGCATTTCATGTGGCTGAATACTGCTGGGAAGAGTTTAAGTGTGTGTTTTACCTGTGAAACACTCCAAACTTCCTTTGTTTTCACAGGAGCCTAGAGAAGTCTCAGGTCATCCTTTATTCTCTTTTGATGCATTTCTTCTCTTAAGACACTGTTAGCAGGTATTTCATCTGCTGATGAACTTCATACAGCAAATCTGGCCGAGAACAAGGTGTGAATCTTCTGCTAGGATTACTCCCTCTGAACCTGCTTTCTGTAAGGCCAGGTGAACATCAGTGCTAGTGCAATAGCCAGGAGACAAAAACATGTCTGGGGAGAAGGAAGTGTGGCGGACTTGGTCCACACTTCAGGGGAGCTCAAACAGCTGTGGCATTGTGGCCTCAGAAGCAGGTTTTCTGTCTGCTTATTGCTGTAGCTAAGAGCATTGGAGGAGCTTTGTAAGAGAAAGACAAAGAACAACCATTTTTAAAGAAGGTCTTTCAACTTTAAAATGCTTTACTTCCTTCTCCTTTCTGTTTTATTTGTTGTGAGCCCAAAGTGGTCTAAATTTGTTGACTTAAGTCTAATGCTTTGAAATTCTTCCTTTTAAAGTGCTTACTTGGGAAGAGTTGGATTGGTTGGGGAAAACAACTAATGTCTGTCTGTTAGGTGTTTTTTGGTTGGTTGGTTGGTTTGTTGGGTTTTTGTTGTTTGTTTGTTTGTTGGGTTTTTTGCAGGGGGAGGGAGAGGTTTTGGGGTATTTTTGGTTTCTTTCTTCTTTTCCACAGGTAAGTATGTACTGGGGAAACTGACTGGGAGAATTTTTTAGATGAATCTACCAGGTTAAGAAAACGTTAATGCATATATTTTAATTTGTCTCTATTGTAGAATTTGACCCTGAATCCTTATATGAAATTGCATCCTTAGGTACAGAACAAGCAAGTACTTAGATATTATCCTAAATAGAGATTTATTTCCTAATTTGGAATCAATTATTTGCTTTTCAGTTGACAAAGAATTTAGAGAGATGCTTTTTACAATATTTTAAAGATAGTCAATATATTTTAATTCCCCCAGAAGGCTAGAAATGTCAACAAGCATGGAAAATAAAATTACAGACAGAAATAGTAAGAAATGCTAGAATTATGTGAAAGTTACATATGGGCTGAGAGCCTTTCCATGTTGCATTTCATCCAATGCAAATTAAAATGAATAATAAATGCAGTACCTCTGGAGCATAGTTTTTGTGAAATAAATGCCAACAGCTTCTTAACTGAAGTAGCACAGCCTTAAGGTGACTGTGGTGTTACTGAATATGCCACTAATGTGGTAGAGGTTTGGTACATCTTTAAACTAGTCAGGAAAAAGAAAGCCTCTCATTTTTCTCTGTTCTAATTATCTTCGTTCCAGTGGATTAGAAAATGGAAAATGTAGAAGTCAAGCTGAAGATGGTTCAGAGCTCAATCGCCTGCCAAGTTAAGTCTGACAAATGGCAAGTGTGTGTAATTAATAGTGTCATCTTCCCCTAGACCAAAGGCTGACTGCGGTAACTATAGATTATAATTGTCATCGTTGTCACATAAAATGTGCTATTATTAAGTTCAGGCTGAATTTTATTGCTGAGAATGCTCATAAATTGAATGGTCAGTCATTTAAATTGCCAAGTAGAGAGCTCTGCGGTTTGCTCTAAAGCGACTTTTTAAGTCAATGTATTTGACTTTAGACCTCTGGAAACTAGCTACATTCCTTAAAGAGATGTTAGACAGGTTGTTACCTGTAAGAGAGGATGCTCTGACAGATGCACTGCATTTTGTTCATGTTTTAATCATCCCTACAGTCTAATTTGTAAATTTTTTTGAAAGGCAAGTACTGCATATGCTATGTTGGCAACTTCAAAATTAGGACTTATTATCTTGTTAGTGTAGCAGAGAATGAGTGATGATAAGTTTGAAATATGGATGAATAAAATGCAGTTGTTTAAGATGGAAAGATGAAAGGGGATGAAAAGAAAGCGATACATTCAAAGAGAGAATCTTGAGATCAAGGAGTTTCCCAGCAGGAACTGAAGTTCTTTCATTCTAGGGATAAATTGCAGGTCAGCAGTGATTTCCAGTCTTTTCCTCCTGATGACTGGATAAATCAAAATTTTCAGGAAGGCTGACTCAGAACTGTTGTGAAAATAACACCCAACTAAAATATGAAGGCTTGATGAAGTGAACAGGACCCAGGATAGGAAGGGAACTCCAGCATTCATCAAGTCTTGTTTCTTGCTATTAGAGGAAAGTAGTTCATATAATATCTTTCATAAACTGCTTGGCTGGATCTTAAAATTAGTTTAGATATTTGTCTGCACTGTATAGTTATTGCTTCAAAATACAACTGTCCTAATGGTCAGAAAATACCTCTTTACTTGTCATTTTTTCTTGTTTTATCCTTGTCCTTATCTTTTAGATATGTCTTATGCCCCTCTCGTGTTATCTCAACAAGTACATTTATAAGGCATGATTATGTTTTCACCTAGCTAAAGAAGAAAAATATTTTGTTTTAGTGGGCATATTTGATCTGCTTGGTCTCTTTCATGCTGTAAAATATGCTGTCAGCTGGCTGGCATAAGCCAGCTCTGAACTGGGAGCCATATAACCACTTCATAGCAATGTGGTGTTCAAACTGCTAAGTTCTGCAGCATTTTCTCTCAAGCAGGTTTTCTTTCAGATTTTTCTGGAGTTTTCTTCTCTGCAGTTGCCTTTTTTAAATTTTTTTTGCATTACAAATATTTGTTAGATTGTATACTCTTAACTTATATACTAAACTGTTGGTTTTTACATTATAGGTGCATAGTACTGGGAAAGATCAGCTGGCTCTATGGGTTATTAAGTCAATTTCCCTGTTACTACAGGCAATATATAGAAGAAACTGCATTCAAGGTATGCAGAACATCCACCCCAACCCCCACCATTCATATAACCACATATACTCAGTAACTTTTTCATATGATAGTAGAAGACCAAAACCTAAAATCATAATAAGCCACTAGAAGAAAACAGATGAAAACAAATGTGTCACTTTTATGGTGTATCCTTACAATGGTAAGAAATTAAGTAGATTTTTCTTCCCCAGATGATCACAAAAAGTGAAACAAGAACTATATTGCAGAAAAAAGTAAGCACTCGAGTATCAAGAGGACAATGTTTTAATTAATGACAGAAGAGATATTTCTTAAGTCTGTGTAGAATACATTGAGTGCCTGTGAGTGAAAGAACAACTGCATTGAAAGTTTGGAAGCATCCTCTTACTGCTGAACAATTGTTAATAGCTTATTTGGTTTGTGTGTTGGTAAAAGTATTTGCTAGCTGAAGTGTAGCAATGGATATTTTGGTCAGGTATCAAATGAACATTGAAATCTACGTGCCTGGGTAATAGGGGAAAATGTTACTCTATAGTTTTGCTGATGTTTTGTCTGCTTTCAGTCAGAAGCAGGCTTTCAAATCAAATGGCAATAGCACAATGGTATTTTAACAAGGGTGCTGACTGTGATTAGCTTACATGTCAAATGTGCTTACATGTGCAGGAGGATTATTCCCCTGGCCAGTGTATGCTCTTGTGCACTGTGCTTAGTCAAAGTGCAGTGACAGTATAATGCTTTCCAGAACATATCAGGACGAGAAGATAAAGCAAAAGTATTAAATTGGTTCCCTAGGGTTTCCTTCTCTTTCAGATAAACCCTTCAGTGTGTTAGTGGTGGGCTTTTGTTTTAGGTTTTTTTTCCCTTTAAGCACATTCCTCGACTGGTACAAAGATAAGGAAAACAGTTCTTCATCACCTTAATTGTAGTTGTTAAACAAAAAGTTGTTGCAATAAGACCTGTTTAATAGGACTGAATGGAGTCCAGCACAAGCACACAACTAAGAACTACATGATGGAGTAAGGTCATAGGAATATTCCCAACTGCAATATTTAAAGGGCTGTTTCAACATAAACTGATATGGATCATAAAACTTCTCGTGAGTCTAGCCAAATCAAATGTTCTAAGGTTATGTAAATAACCCAAACCCTGAAACCTCTTTAATGTCTCCACCAGCATGACAAGAGTTATTCTCAGACTTCCACAAAAAGTATCATTTGAGTAAAATGATGTTTTGCAGTCAGCTCCCACAGCTCCCACAGCTTCATTGTGGCTGTAGGGGAAATGACTAAAAGTTCACTGGCACAAATGGAGTTACATCTGCTGGCATTAGGGCTCCATTTGTCACTCTTGTTTTTAATCTTGGGAAGCATGCAAGAACTAAATGGTGCTAATCATTCATATGACATGAAGACGATGATCAGAATATATTCAGACCCAGTACCATGGCCAAGTCAGAGCTCAGCCCTGGCTTCCGAAATGATCTTGAGCAAGGTTTTCAATATGAGCATGTCGTTTCACATTTTCCTATGCATTCTTAGCCCAGACCTCATTTTCTAGGCCACATCTTGGCATGACACCTACCCAGTTTGTGGTGAAAGAATGAACTGATTGTCAGAAGGGGAAAAATAGCCGTATAATTTCAGCCTATTTTCAAGGAAATCTGTGTAGTTCCAGCTAGGCCTGTGGTATGAGTACCAACAAAAAAAGGACGAGCAAAGTGCTGCCATCACCACCAAAAAGATGTCTTTGTCTTGCTGCTTCCCTTCCTATGTCAGCATGAGGCTGCTGGTACATCCTATGAGATTGTCACGCTTGTGTTGCTGCAATGCTGTGAGAAGGCTGCTACTGTGCCACATCACAAGAGAATGCACAGAAGCTTCCACATATTGTACAGCTTCTCAGTGGAGGGGATGTTTCCCTAGATGGGTTTGATCTTGGGAGAGCTGTGCCATAGGGTTGTCTGGCAATGGCTGTGTAGTCAGCACACAGAACCAAATGCAACATAGTGCTACAGCTACAGTAGGCACTGGAACAGGCTCTTCATGTGGCCTGTGAGCACACTGCTCACTGTCAGACTGGGCTGACATTGACTCAGACAGCTTAATCCTACTTAATCCATGTTAATATCTCTAGCTTCATTTCCTAAACTGAAAAAAAGTACTATAAATACCATATATTCACTATATATACATATCTCTATATCTTTCTATGTATCTCTATATATCTCAACACACATACACGCATACAGATATATATAATCTCACATTATATTTGGGCCATATTCTATTGATAGAATTCTGAAGTACTGTTTCTTATTAACAGAATAGCTGGTGTCACTGTGACCTGTCGTTTCCTGCCTCTGAACTGTTTGCTCTTATCCTGCCCAAACACCATGATCAATCCCAGATCATCACTGTACAGCAGGTTTGTGTACTGCTGGACACTGTTTTACTCCTGCCCAAATATTGAGGCCCCTAATGCCCTTTCTCAAGAGCCATCCATTACAGGTACTACCAATACTGTGGATAGTAACACCAGTTTGACTTTGTGCTGTAGTTACTTTCCACTTCTGCTGTTACCATCGCTAATGCTTGTCTGTTAACAGTGTTAATTGAGCTGATTTCATTTGCTATTTTGGGAGGTTAATTCTGTTTCCCTGGCTTCTGAGGATTGCTCTTGAATTTTGGAGAGAAAGAGATCTATTTAGGAGTTTGGAGACTGCTCAATGACTGAATGTCTAAAGGCCTGAAGGGTAGGGGCTGATATGTTTTGAAAAGCTTGGGTGTTTCTGTCATCTCTACATGTAGGAACTGGCACAACAGTTTTTAGTGTAGAGAGAGATCCTGGATGGGAGGAAATTAAGATGTGGAGAGAAACAGGATCACTGAATCCACCCTTTGAAGTGGAAAGGTGGGAGAGGTAAGGCTGTTACCTGTGGATAATGAATAGACTAGATCCAGATAAATGTATTCTGGTTTATTTTGCAGAAAATAGCAGAAGGATGTTGTGTATCTATTTAAGGGTTGAATGGTATTTATTGAATACATTAATCCAAGCTGTACAAAAATGTTTCAAAAATTGTAATATGTTGCTCCCTGAATAAAATAAAAGTTAAATGAGTATGTGGCATGAGTTATGCTGTACTGTGAAACTACGGTATAGCTAAACAATAAAGGGCTGAGAAATATCTTCAGGGGATCCCCTTGAAAAGTGTTCTTTCTTCATCACTTGGTGGTTGAATATCATGGATAATCCTGTATTTAGATAAATGGAAATAGCAGACTGAGCAATGATTTGCACTCCATCTAAAAAAAATTAATATTAACTACTCTGTGTTTTGAGAATATTAAGTATAACCTGTCTTCTCCTTCCTGGATGAGTGGACTAACAACTAGGACTCTCTCTGTTGCTTATGAAAGCATGGTAATTATTCTGTGTCAGATGAAGCACCCTCCAGAGGAAGGCGTGTGAGCACCTCACTACAGAATGAAAACACACATCTGGGTGATAAGGGATTTTTTTTCCCTTGGCTAAAGGAGAGATTTGAACCCAGATGACCACCAGTTAGGGAAGTACCCAGTAATAAAAGACCTTGGTCAAGAACAGCAGATTCAAATCAATCTTTTTTTAAAAAGAAAAAAAAATTGCTTCATGTTCTCTTTTTATTTTTTTTTCCAAATATGAGGGAAGACAGAAAAGAATATCAGGAGATTAATTCAATTCATCCTTCTCTTTAGCAGTACCTCAGTTTTGTCTTATGTGCCTTTACTCGCGTATTGTTCCAGTACTAATCTGCTTTCCCCAGGACATCTTGCACAGAAATGTAAACCATTTCAATCTTCTGGCAAGTCCTGACACGAGCTTCCCATGAAGAAACTGCTGTGCCCCAGAGGAGATAGAGAGGACAGGAGCACTTTCTGGAAGCATGTACAAAGGAGAAGCAGGAGGCAGTGGGCTGGAGGGGCCAAAATGTTGCAGCTGAGCCAGCAACACCGCTGCAGCCCTGCTCATCGCGGAGAGAGATCCCAACTGTAGAGCTTAATTATTTTGTTTTCCTGGATTTGTCATGCCAGTTGTCAGACTAATTTCTTAGCGCATGGCTAAATTGGACATATGTACACAGTGCCAGCTTAGTCTTCTGATATCCTGAGGGAGCCTTTCCTACTGGAAATTATTTTCCATTGAACAGAGGGTGGCTGGAAGATTGGTCCTTATTTGTCCATATGGTAGCTGTTGTTCTCTTCCAGTGCAAATGTCTTATGAGGATATTAGACACAGTTGCTGTATACATGCCTAAAAGTATTTCATTCCCTGTGGTTTTCCTATCACTGACTGTTGGAGTGTTATATTCACTGACAATAATGAACTCTGGTAGCAAAAAAAACTTTAAATACATAAAGCAGATTGTATGCTGCTCACACGTATCGAGGTCTGGATGACATTTCAGACCCTTGTTTGGTATATTGTTCCTTTATTTAAGTAAGACTGGAATACTGGGGCCCTGAATGACCAGTCATGAGATGCAAAAATGTCTTTATATATGTCTTCTAGAAAGACTGGGCCCCAGGATACAAAATTTTTTGGGGATTTTTTTTGTCATTTTTTTTCTTTTTTCCTTCTGTTTGGAATCCTTATGGAAAACTATTTTTGTAAAAGATTACTCTTTTTTTCCCTTCCAGAGCTTGTCTTAAATGAACTGGCAAGAGATTTACATTTCTCTGCATGACTGTAGGATACTGGAGTTTAAGCAACAAATGAAAAATTGTCACAGATTTATTTAAGAGCAGTGAAGTGTTGCTGTCTTAATATAGCCTGTCAGCAGATTTTAAAAGGAGAAAGATAGGGAGCTATGTGATCACTGGGTTGTTTGTGTAAACTGGAGACTTTCAGCATGAGGGAAATGGTTTAGGATTTTATACTGGGTAGCCAGCTGATGCTGCTTCAACAAAAAAGGGCAAACGAAAATTGCAGATGAGAAAACACAACTTTTTGAGACTCTAATTCTTTTTTGCCAAGTCCAGATTTCTTTTCAGTCCTTAAACAGTTGACTATTTTTTGAGCCTTCTGAATCCCACTCAATTCCCATGAGTCAATAAATTGTTTTCTCTGTATCACATCCTACCACAGGCTTTGTTTCTTCTTCTTTCTGTGCTTTGTCTCTATTTTTTCATGGCTTCACTTCACTTCTTTGCTGCATTCTCAGTGTGGTTGTTCTTTTTGCCTCTTTTCATGAAGTTTATTTTTTAAATCAGTTTGTTTGATTCCCACAGTGGGCCAGATACTAGATGCCTCTTCAAAGTAATTCCTGTTCTGTGTTATTTTAGCCAGATGCTAAAGCTCCATATTGGTGAAAAACATTTTGTTCACTGTAAGAGACAAAGAAACTACAGGGTTTTGGGTATGTGTGAGAATGTAATTTAAAGCTGTTTCCTATGCTTTATTTGGGAAGGTTCAATTAAGGAAGCACAAACAATCAAAATTTTGACATCTCATAATTTTTCTTTATTTTACAGTCTTTGCAACCTTAATGTTTCCTTAAATTGAAGTTTGTTTTTTGTGAGGATGTTATAATCTTACATACAATGCATATAGGCAGAAAATATGCAGTGTGTAATTATCGGCAAAGAAACTCAAGCATCAAATCTTCAGGTTCTTTAAAGAGAAAAAAAGGTTTGCAAAGAAAAACAAGATCATGTAAAGATTTAATACATCTCAAAGCTAACACAATTTGGTTTGATACATGACCCTTTTATTTTGCTGCCTTAAAATGTCTCCCTCCTGCCAAAACTATTTGTTACCTTCTTCCTTGGGGAAATATGTAAAGACATGCAGTTATGCTCAGGCCCCTGCACTGGAAGGTTTTTATTTCAATCCTATCAGCCTCTATTCTCGCCAATCATTTTTCTTTTGTTCTCAGTATCCATTCTTTCCAGTAATTCACTTGAGCTACAATATCTTAGAAAGACTGAGCACCACTGTAATTTAAAGGAAAAGATCTTTTCAGGCTGATTTGGTTTCAAGCAGCTTTTTGTGAGAGAGATTGGTTTGCAGCCTCTAGGCAATTAAATACTCTGACTGAAGATTTTTTATCACCAATTATTCCACACAGAAACTACTTTTATTTTTTGGAAGAAGACATCAAAAACTAACAATGAACATTAAATATAGCTTCTTGGTGAATGACAATATAAAACCCAGCTAGGTAAGCACACAGCATTTGCTTGCAGCAGCTGTGACGAGAAGGTGGCAGGCTGTAACGGGAGTGACAGAAATCTGGGATGAAACACTCACTGGACTGCAACCCTCAGTCGGTGCCATTAGCTTCAGCAGGGCCAAGATTCCTGCCCACACAAATATCCACCTGACTGTGTGGAAGTAGCACACCCTTCATTACGGCTATAGAGTGGAGGAACCACCATGTGTACAGAAGACTTGACAAAAGCTTGGCAGTTGGGACTGGCAAGGATTTTTTGCTAGGATTTTTTGCAGCCTCAACTGCAGCAGGTCCAAGCACCTTCAATTGCAATGAATTTTCTATCAGCCTTTTCAAACTTTGTCATTTTGGAAAATCACATGAATGTCTCAATGGAAGAGGATTAGAAAAGATGAAAGTGATGGGTTTGTGTTCATGATTAAATTTCGAATAGTCTTGACGAAATTTTCTAGTGAAAAAGCAATCTGCATTTTTCCTATGGCTGCTCTGCTCTACCTAAAGAGGGAATACCAATTTCCAACACGGAAATTCTCTTCTCTATCTCCCTAATATCATCCCATTATTCTATATTGCTTTAATAAACGCCTACCGTGAAATCAAGAGTGATCTGATTTGATATCAGTTTGGTAGATTAGGATTTGGTAGATCTGATGACCTTTTAAGTGGATAGTGCACAAGATCTTATGCTACAGAACTTAGAGGGCAAAGACAGGGAAATTTTTGGCCAGTGGATTATGGGCAGAGTCAGCATCATGTTTATCCCAATAAACAGGTATTAAACTATAATTAACACCTTTTATGGAATTTTTTAAATCTCATCCCACACTGCAATGAGAATGACTTCCAGTTGTCACCACAATGAGTGTGCCCTTGTGATGAGTGCTTTCAGCTCTAGATGAGAGCAAGAAAGAGTAATGATCCTGAACGCTATTTTAATGTCAAAAGCTTATTAAAGAGTAATGATTACACTGTGACAGGAAAAAGAGCCCACAGAGTAATCAGGGCAAAACCTCTGAGGAAAGGGTGGGAGCAATAGCTCCTTGATTCCTTTTCTTTTTCAGTCTATCCCACAGAAAGGAGGAGAATGAGAGAAGATTTCTTCAGAATTCTTGACCCTTTGGGAAGACAGACATGGAAAATCTTGAAGGTGACAGAACATGTTTGAATTCTTTCCTACCTAACCCCTCAAGATTTCGGAAACATTATGTTTCACTGTTTCTCACCTTCTTTGTCATTCAAATTAGTACAGAGGTTGTGTAAAACTGTAGCTCTGGCATTGCCTTGTGTCAATAAGGGATAGGACACAAGTAAGTGGGAAGTAGGTTGGCAGCAAACTGTCTCTATCCAATTTTCTATCTGGGCATCTCCCCTCAGACTCAGACTGACTCAAATTGCAGACAAGGTCACCAAGTGGTGTCAATCCTCTCTGTGTGGGCAGAACCACAGCATGCACTGGGCTGGGTTTCCTAACGAAGGAACTGTTCAGCTAAGTCTGGAGAGAAGCCTGGATATGAACCATTGTGTTCACCACACAGCTGAGTGCCAGTGGAGGCTCTGACACCTTTGCAACATATTTTGAGGTCCCCAGGTAAGAAGTGATGTATGCATGGAAAGTATTATAAAACCAAGGCTGCCCAAAGAATGCTGATTCATCTCTGCCTAACTGCAATTTGGTTAAATGTAGAAAGCAAATCTAGGTAGAACTAGACAAAAATTTTTCAATGGAAAAGTTTTTATCCAAAAGAGCAGTTTCTTTGAAATACGGATATTTTTCATTTTATCAGTTCTCAGTGAAAAAGCCTTCAAGTGTTTTGTTTCGATAATCTTTAAATGTCTTTTATATTTCTCTCTTTAACCATAAATCTAGGAATACATATATATCACTTTAGAATGTTCTGACAGTTTTGAAAGAAAATACTGATTCTTTTTTGAAATGGTTCTTTGAGGGGACAGAAGAAATTTGCATCTCCCACAAATATCTAAATTTAAACTTTTGCATTCAGATCTGGGACAAAAACAAATACTGAAATGTCAGAATTTTATACATGATAGGAATTCTTTTTTTTCCCCTAGTACATTCTGCTTAGATTACATTGCACAGCATGTGCCTTCCTTCCCTAGTCTGCTTTTGTGTTCAAAAAATCAATTTGAACAGTCTGAACAGAGATCTGCTGCTGGCCCCAGCCTAAAGGGGTTCAGAGAACCCATCACTCAGCCCACAAGGCTTGAGTTACAAATTGATACCTGAGTTCAGCAATGGGAGAGAGCTGGAAAATTAGACCAGATAAAAAGAAAATAAAAAGACATTGATTTCTCCCTCTTTTTTTTTTTTTTTATCTTTTTAATTTCATAACTGACTTTCCTTATTTCCTTTTGTGCTTGTAAAACAAGACAGATGAAATACCACCCTCTCCCAACAGCTGCTGTTTGACAATTTTGCAACTGATCTTTTCCTACATGTTGCAAAACCCCTCAGCTGTGTTGACCAAAAGACTGACATCTTATGCTTGATCTTAAAGAGGACTTAAAGACAGGTTCATGCTGCTGGAACTTCAGTCAGCTCCCAAATTAGGGTGATTTTACGGCTCCTGTGCATACAAAGCAACCTTTCCTGTAAATATTTATGGTGCCTTAAGGCTTGCATTGCACTTCAGATAAATATTCTTGGTCATGCCAGGTCTCTTAACCCTTTGAATTTTTAATTTTAATTTTGCTTGTCTCATTGCTCATAAGATAAGTAGAGAATCAAATGCTAAGGAGGAGGCCATTTAGCATTTTGCCCCTCTTTGGGATCCAGAAACAAGAAACATTTCTCTACTTCTCACTGTATATCTATCCTTCCTTGTACAGTGTGGGAAAATTACTTGTTGTAAACAAGATTTGGACCAGTGTCCACCAATGCTTCAGCACTGACCTTGGAAGGAAGTTTCCCTGAAGAGGAACTATTAGCTATAGCTAGGCTTGGAACTGACTGTTCACATTTGTGTGGAACCTGACCAAATACCAACATGAAGTTTATTTTAATGCTTTCTATCTTAACAGAGGTCATCTCCTGAACTTACCTTTAAAATTTAGCTTTTTGGATCCGGCTTTCCACTGTCATTTAAAGAGAAATCAAGTGTCAGTATGTGGCTAAAAGTGACTGCTGGCTAATTATAGCTGACTAATTTGTATGAACACAACCAAAGTGCACATAGAAAGGAGAGGGGTTAATTTTAGCTGGTGATATATGTTGATTTTGGGAGATTAGAGCTGGAAAGGCTGGGATTCATGACTTTGAACAGTAACTGTTCTTTGGTTAGTACTACCAGTCCGAAGTTCAGTGAGGAAATAGCTTTCTAGCATTCACTAGAAAAGTAGAGAGAGTTTGCTTTCCTGGACAACTGAACCTGCCTTCAGTTCTGGTGGGGTTTTGTTTGTTTGTTAGTTTTTATTTCGGGGTGTTGTTTTTATTACGATGATGTACAAGTCAGTCCTGAAAGCCATACTTACCTAAACAAACTAAAAGGGAAAAAGGGCAAAAAAGCTAAAGAAACCACTCTTGCCTTCTTCCCCAGCCTTTTAAATGAGCCAGACTACCGACTTTGCCTCCAGAGGCTTTCTGTACTTCAACTGGTTCTTTCTGTCTCTGCGCACCTTTTGCCAGCTTGTTCTTATCATTTGCTTGCTTGAAGCAGAACCTAAAATTGCTTTGAAGACATTTCTCTCAAGGATGGATCTCGAGCTCTCTGACGCTGAGCAGCAGATTGCTGTTTGTTCTCAGTACATTGGGCTGTAAATTCACTGTGAGTGACGTGGAAAATGTGTTCATGTACATGTGCTCCCAGAGTGTCTGAGTGAGGTGTTGTGCATTCCCCACTGTCAGCATGTTGTCAGTAACTTCCGGGAAAGCAGAATATAAAAATAATCAAACATATAGAGCAAGGCAGAGGAGGGAGTGGTACAGTTTCTGCACCTGTGAGTTAAAAATGCTCAAAAGTAATCACTTGAAGTGATTAGGAAATGCAGAGAATCTCATAGCAATTGAGAATTTTTTCTTTCTCTCTCTTCCCCACTGCTCCCTGCCTTCCCCATAAACCCAGGGTGCATGGCTTTGGTTAGTACAGTATTGTGCCTATCCACAGCAGAAAACTGTTGTTACTCCAAAAAAATTGCCTGCTGCATGGATGAGCTTAATGTGCAATAAACTCAGCAGTGCAGACGCAAATTTAAGATTCCTGAAAACTGAAATTTAGCTGGAGAACTGTTTGATGGGAGTATCTGTGCAGACACAGCAAGAACATCTCTCTTGATCTTACCTGAATTTAAAGATAACACAGAGTAGAGAGATCCAGCTGCTTGCAACAGTCTTTTGTACGTAGAAAATGAGGAAGTGAGAATAAAAGAAAACTCTCCTCAGGAACTGGCTTTATTTCACAGCTTTCACAGCATTTAAAATACGATAGTAATAATATTCCTAGCTGATGAGACAACCACTTTCTCTTTCTTAATTTTAACTACGTAAATAACTGACTCTTCTCAACCTGAATTCTTGTGTTACAAAACTGAAACAGCTTTCACAGCCTTTCTCCATCATTACACAACAGAAAAATGCAATACCCCAGGCTGACAGAATCTGAGGGAGAAGGCTGCACAAAAAATACCAGCTCTACCAAAGGGAAGGGAGAAATAGGGGGGAGGAAAATGTTTCTCAGCCACTCTAGATGGGTTTGTAAAGATTTATTGGGCTCAGAGCAATCTGTAGCCTACTAAATTGGTGTTTGAAGGTGTCACAAACAATAATGTACTACATCTTGCACTACAATGTACAGGTGTCCAAAAGCTATTACAGTCCAGCCACTGCACAGAAATGGTATGAAAGGGATAGTATGGCCTGTGATTGGTACCAGAAAACTTTTCTTTATTTTTCTGTCTTTTTGGTAGAACTATGAAAGAGGTCCCTAGTCTGATAAAATGCTACCAAGAGACCAAATTAAATTTTTTGAACACAGATTTGGCAATTGCTCTTGTCAATAATAACTATGAGGGAAAGTAACTGTACATTGAAAGTAAGTCCTGAAACTTTTGATAGTTATGATATCACAGTCTCCTGCAACAGATGGATGATACTGTAAAATTTTGTATTGCTCTATGGTATTAGAAACTCTTAGCTCTTTAAAGAATATAACTGTTCTCTCTCTATCCTTGTTTTGCCAAAATTCACTTTTTCTTTCTCAAATCTGTCAGAGCTTCCTTTCCTGCTTCATTATGGCTACTATTATAGCACAGCACTGCTGAGGGCTGAATAAATTTGCCTTCTAAGGCTGCTTTAATGAAGTATTTATTTTGTTGCCATTGAATATTCTGGCACCTGTTAGTATGTTCTCTTTAGGACAGTTTATGTAATGATATCCAGTGATACAATCATGTTAAATTGCACATGCTTCTTAAAGTGGATCACTTTCTTACAATAATGTTGCTTTTGGCCTGAGGTGAAATTTCAAAACATAGAAATAGTTATATTTAAATCTGTTTAGTCCCTAAGAAGAGAACCTACAATTAGGGATGAACAAATATGTTGCCAGTGTTCAAAAAGGGTATAAAGCTATCTTCTGTGTGTGTATACATATTATATATATATGGTTGCCAGTATGAAATATTTGCAACAAACCCTCCTTTGTTCCCTCTTCATTTGCTAATATACTTAGTCAGTTTTTCATTTTTAGTCAAAAACAGTTCTCTCTGTTGGGCAAAGGATTACTTACGACATTAAGTCATTTAGGTTCATAGTGGTTACAGTTATATGTGAGAACAGAAAAGATAGCAAAGAGTGTCAGAAGTTCTGCATCTTCTCTGTGTGGAAGGGAAATTGCTTTAGGATTTAGCAACAATTAAACCTACATATTTCAAAGAAGCTAAAAGGCCTGTGGCACTTATTCCAGCAAAATCTTGTTGCAGCTTTTCTGCTTAAGAAGCCTCCATATGCTGATGCTTAAGATTTTACATGGGTAAACAGATAAACATCATTTAAAAAACTAGTGTGAGTTTGCTTCCATGGTCCAGAGACTACTCGCTAGTCCGAGAATTGAAAGAGATGTCTCTCTTGGGAGATTAGCAGCTGCAGATTTATATGACAAAAATTTAGGAACAGATTAGCTACCTTAGAGTGGTTACAACATAATTACTACATCCTAGCCAAGTTAGGACAAAAAAAATCAGTGAAGATTTTTGTCCTTTACCACAGTAAAAAGTGACAGCATTCCTGCAGGGTTGGAAAGCTCATCTATGAAAGCATTTAGATCAGGAGTTTAATCCCTTGCACAATAGCACCAAAGCCTTTATTTACTGGTAGTTTGGACAAGAAAGACATCATCCACCAAAAATGATAGAGAATAATTTAAAGCTGAAAGGGCAAGGCTTGCTTGATCCTTACCCTGATGCTTTTTGCAACATTTTCAAGAACTGCCCATATCAGTCAGTTATTTTTTCCATCTCCCAAAAGATAATGCATTTTGTGCCTTGTTTTTGCTGAAGTTAATTTCTAACAAAAACCCCCTGGAAATTATCAAAAGAGACTAGTAGATGGCCATAGAGCTAAAGATCTTGACTGGGGGAGAGAGGGCGTTAATCTCAAGACTTAATGTTTGTCCAAGATTTTTAAGTGTCACCTCTAAAAGGGTAAATTTCTCTCCTCTAGGATCCACATAAGCTATGAAAAAATTAAGTGAGTGGGGAGAAAAAAGGAGCTGATACTTTTGCATTTATTGCTCAAATGACAGCACTTGTACTGTTACTTGTCAGAAGTAGAGTTTCTACCTCCCCTTCTCCCTATCCCACTTGAGCCAATCTGTTCCACTATCCCATTTGTCTATTTGGGAATATTTTGATCTACCACACCTTGTCTAAGTTACACCAAAACTAGTGTTGCACAGACACACACCAGCAGAGTGTTAAAAGCTATGTTTTATCGGGATCTTCTCATGAGAGAATAGTTGCATGGGCAATCAAATGTCATTGCTGTCTGGGTAGCAATTAGAATCTCTTGTGAGAGTTGTAGACAAGACTACTCGGCTGTGGTCCTACTGACCACTCCAGTACATGTATCATCCATTGTTAGTGATTGTCACACAATCACAGGACGGAATTATCTCCAACTCCCGCTTGCAAAACTGTTCCTGCATTTGAAGAAACAATTTCTACTATTTACAAGTACCTTATCAATGTCAATTCTGCAAGATGAATGACCCGGATGGGCCAGATTCTGCACCTATGTTATTTTAAATACAAAATTGGTTTTGTGACAGCAGGACTGGTCGGGGGAGAGTCTTCAAGACTGATATCCCCTCCTAAACACCTCCTGCAAGAGTTAGATCCTTTGTGGTGAAGGGGATGATGAACTGGATCTGTTACATTGTCTCAGAGCAGCTTGTTGTCTCAAGCCAGTTGAGTGCCTTGTCTATGGCAGGGACATGACGAGGAGTTCCAGGACACCAGGAGCTTGGTGAATTTAGTTCTCTGAGTGTGCACACATGGGCAGTTATCACAATTATAACTATGGATTCTAACTTGAGTTCTGTTCTTCTACCTCACTTGTAACCTCAGGTCCATTGCTGCTGCCACGTAAGTGGCTTTCTTTGTTTTTCCTTTGATTAATTTTGTTCAGAGCCTTAACAACCTACGTCAGTGGTCAGCACAGATGAGTTGCTTGACATTCTCAGAGTGATTTACTATTTGTGCTATGAAACAGAAGAGAACTTGTGATTTGCTTGGCAAGTGACATCAGCCTTTCAGTTGATATTTTAGAAATAATGTTTTCAGTAGTTTTTTAATTAATGGTAAGGAGTTATATCACAGTGTTGAGATGGGGGAATAAAACCTCCATTTTTAGTGGTTACAAATTATGTTGATCTCCATGTTGCACACAAAAGTAGTGAAAGTGACCCCCAGGTTGCCAGGATGGTCAGCAAGTTCATGAATCAGAGTCTCAACCCTAGGAAATAATTAAATATCCTCAGACTCAGGACAAAAATATTTGTATCTTTCATTTTATGGAAAAATAATTTTATCTGATTTATGAGAAATAAATCATCTATAACGTGCTTTAATATTCCGTGGTAGCTGATGCATACATTTGTTTCAGAAACAGATCTAGGAAGAAGATCATAAACGTCCTGTGGCGGCCCGACATTTAGAGAACCCACCATCAAATTGCTCTTAGAATTTGCTACCATTTCAAACATTGGCACACAGCAGCTGCACTCTGAAGAGCTGGTTCTCCAAGGCTCCATCCTCAGTGATGCACAGAGCAGGCCAGACGGTAGCAGGAGGATGAAAGCAGTGTTCAGCTAAATTATGTTTCAACAGAAGGAAGTGTTCTTTTGGATACTTTATAACACAACAGTCACACAAAGCCTCCTCAGTCACACAAAAAGTCCTCTTTTCCTCAGCCAGACCCCTCTGCTTATCATTATTTCAGTCCAATTTTCTCTGGAAATTCTGTTCCTCTGCTGGTGTTCTTTGCTTGGTTATGTATCAGTCTACTTTGTTGTGCCAGACTGACACAAAGCAGAGCTGGCAAGGCAAAGGCTCTGCTTACTCTGCGTGTATTTGTGCATGTGTGCACATGTGTGTGCATTACTGGAAATAAAACATTAGTTTTATTCCCTGATACTGACATTAGGATAATCTATCCTCATGTATTGAATTTATTGTTTCCTAAGCTTTCTGGAGAGAACAAATGTTTACATTTGATAACACGAACCAGCATTAGCGTAAGTCTCAAATTTGGACAAAAATCTCCTATTGTTTCTACACTATTTGTGCCAAATTTTATAATACTTCCTTTAATGGGATTTGCCTTTCAAGTAGGAACTGAGGAGAAAGCTTAGGATTTTGATTAGAAAACATCTTAAATATTTTCAAACTGGGAGTCAGTGTGTGATATCCATGGCCACCTGCTCAGTATTTATAGCAATTAGAAATTTTACCATAATTAGAACTCGTTATTAGTTACGGCCAAATTGTCAGGCAAAACCATCTCTAGGTCTCTGAATTTTTAGTACTTTGGAAAAATCTAAAACTATTTCACAAATAAGAACTTTCAGAAGGATGTTTATTTCATGTGTTGTAGGATTGCATAGCTTTAACTTACATTGGCTTTGCTTCTTGTTTGAAAGAAGGAGGCCTTCAAAGAGAGCATAAATAATCATGTGAAAAACAGTGAAATATCTTGTTCTCATACCTCTCCTCATTTTCCCAGATCCTTCTCAAGGACCTCATGCCCCCCTTCTCATTTATCAGTACAGATTTTATGTGAAAAGTGTATCTGAGAGATGAGAGTAAGTGAGAGTTTATAGGCATTGATGGAAACTCAGAAATGTCAGGGGGTCAAAAATACTATATTTCAATAGGCATTTGGAGTCTGAGTGAATGCTTCTTTTGCAAAATTTATCCAGTTTTGATACAGCTGTCTTACACATTAAAAAAGCCCCAAAATAAAAACCCAAAACAGCCCCCCCCCGAATTAGATTGCATTAAAACCTGGTAAAGTTTGCATAATGTTGGCTTGACAGTGCATTGCTATTTTCCCAGAGGAAGATTTGTATTAAATAATCAGCTTGTTAAAAGAATGCCATTTCCACTCTCATTAGCTCCAGTTCCCTACTGTATACTTCAAAAAGCAGCAGGGTCATTTTCTGTATACAACCTTCAGTCATTCTAATTCTAATGGGATTCAAAAAGTGCTTCTGATGGTGGTTTTTAACCCATACTAACTTGTGGAATGAACCCTGGAGTTGTTTCCTTTTGCTTTCAAAGGAATTACTGTTCTTAGCATAGGGGTTAATGCAAAACCTTGTGGGAAGACCCTTAAGTCATAGTCTGATTTTCCTGTTGATTTCTCTGATATACTTGCTGAAGTCCTATGTGAGAACACAACTACTAAGAAGAGAATTTAATAAGCTTCAAGTTTAAAAAAAAAGTCTCATTTAAAGGAAAATTTTTGAAAGGCAGAATGTCAGCAGATATATAGAAAGATTCTTATTTACAGAAACACAGAAGTCATAGAATCATAGAATGACTTGGACTTGGAAGGGACCTTTAAGATCATCTAGTTTGAACCCCCTCTATCTGTACATAGAGATTGGCTTAAAAACTCTGATATAGAGAAGTGATATGAACCTTCATTAAACCTGGCTAGAGCGAAGAGCCCAAAATCATGGTAGTAGGGGGAAAGGTCTCATACCTTATACCTAATTATGAATTTAGGAGCATAGACTTAGACATCTAAATCTGTAGATGTCAGCCTATTTGTACTACTTCAAACACTGCCATAGTGACTGAGCTTATACTAGGAAGTTCTAGGAATACAGAGAAGAAAATCATAATAAATAACCTGTAAATAACTTATTTGGCTTATAAGATGAAATAACCTTTTCTTAAAATATGAAATTGCAGTTTATGGACAGGTGGTAACTATTGCAACAAAAAGCTTTGGTTGCATGTGTGGTATAATGGTCCCTGCTGCTATGGTAGTGGTTGCAACAGATTGGTAAGTTATTGTTGTATAGCCAAGCAAGAGTTACTTGTGGGTACTGGTTTTACTTATAGATCCAAAATACTGCAAGAAACTGTACCAAAGAAATTAAAGCAATCTTTATATTTGATAACAATATTTCCAAAGGAAAGTTTTTTAAATATTACCTAGGACTTTGATGATGTCTGTTAAGATAACTGTAACAAAATTACAGAGTAGCTCTTGGAGAACAGCACACGGAAAAGCTCCTCAGAAAAAGTAGTTAGGAATCTATTTAGAATTTGAAGTCAGAATTATTTTTAAGAGATTTATTTTTGTGTTTCTAGGTGCGCCATACATGTGACTGATACTTTTGACAGTGTAAAGGTTTGCTTTATTGATATCCTGTGAACAATGCAGAGTACAGTTCTAATGCATGCTATAATTCCTTTAATATACCCTACTATTTATGTCCAACAGACTAATGAAACAGGCTCTTACCATTTAAAAAAATGTAGTATAGTGAGATTTGTCCTGCTGAAGAAGTTTCACTGTGAAGTGAATATGTAGTTGAGGGTTCCAGTCATAGAGACCCCTTTTAATAACTTCTTCTGCCAGTCTTCTGCCAGCACCAGAGCACCTCTGATCAAAGAGAGGTCAAAGGTTCACACAAGGAACAAACCATGCAAGCAACTAGAACCTGCATTACTGTGATCGGTATGTGACGATTCACTGAGCTTCTATTCCTGTAAATTTCACCCAATACACATGTGTGCACAGCAGAATGAACTTGGTTAAAACAGCTTGGTTAAAATGACAGGTTAAAACCTGTCATGGTGTCCCGTTTGAGAGCTATTGTTAGGGACTGACTGGATGCTGGTAAATCAGGGTGAAGACCTCTGAGAAATTTCCTACTTCTCCCAGGGTTAAACAAAAGTACAGAAAACTACATGCTAGTTTTCCTCACAGTTACAGGTCAAGTAGAGTTTCAATAGTCCAGGAACCGGATATGTAAGATTTACTGTGATCTTCTCTTATGTGAAGGCTGCAATTCCTCTGTGATTATTACATTTTGTATTTCATGCCTTCCTAGTTATGTTTGGATTCATTAAACATGAAGCCTACACAGCTAAGCCTGAAATGACTGTGTGCTGGAAGTGATGTTGCTAATTGCTATTACCGTTGCTAATGGCTAAAGAAAAATGGTAGACTTACAGGAGGAAAAAAGGAAATTTGGTATTTTAAGAAGACTAATGCAGATTAAAACACAGTTAATAAGCCTCATGTGAAAAGCTTGTATTTAAATTACAAAAGTCATTTTCTTGTGGAAATTAGCATTCTATTTAAAGGCCTGTTTGCTTGTGTCTTTCTATAACTAAAGGTGGACTATATTTAAGGCTTTCCTCATAAGAGCAGAAGAGAGAAAAAATGTCCTGAAAGGTTTTCTCTTGGTAAAGAACCTTCACATTTGTATCTATTAGATCAACAGAATGTATATAATTAATATGTTTCTACAGAATGAGAAATTAAAAATTTTGTTAGTTTTTTAAAAATTATATCTACCTCCATATGCTGTAGGGGACTTCACAGACTTATTTTCCCTTTCCATGTGGAAATATGAGTATTAATTTGACTTACAATCTTACACATATTTATTTATTTATTTATTTATTTATTTATTTATTTATTTATTATTTTATTAGTTTCCTGCAGAATTTTGGAATCTGGAAAACAGCAGAATCACATTTATGATTATCTGCTTATGTAGGAGTATGGAAATTGCTTGTAAATCTGATACTATTTACAGGATTTCAGATTTCCACAGGGAAACAAAACACATGGTGAACGGGGGACACTATAGACCAGTAAGAGAGCAGCTGTTTAAAAAACATTTCTGAGAACAAGTTTCCTATTGTCCGAAAAGCTGTTTCATACAATAGCAAACACCAGTTGTGAACACCAGCTCAGAACAACTAGAGAGAGAACTTGTGGAAGAAATACAGAAGAGCAGTCCCTGAGGACTGACTCCCTGGGAACTGGAGACTCTCACAGAGAAAGCCCTCATGGAAATGAACTTTCACAACAGTGCTCTTTTTAAAACTTCAACATGCATTTTTCAGAGTTTCTCTTAACACACTGTTGGTGGCTTAAGATCTTTCAGAACAGTGTAGTAGATAGGAAAGGAGAAGAGAGAAGAGGATAAGAGAGTAGAGAAAAGGAGAGAAAAGGAAAGAAGAGAGTAATTTAGAGGATTTGCAGATAGTCTTAATTAGTCCCTTTTTCTCTGCCTTACTTTCAGAGTACATGCGAACATCTCAACATGTTTTTTTTTTCTGACATGCATTCATGTGCAAAATGAATACATATGTTGTGGTGCATTATGGCCAGTTCCACGGCCAGCAATATCATATTGGCCACTGCCATCTCGCCCTTTTCCCCCCTCTGGTTCTTCCCACAGAGAGTTCTGGGTTCCCTAATCCCCCGTTGGCCCACAGTATTTCTCCACTCCCACGTTATGCTCCATTGGTCTGTACCCTTTGCCCGCCAGGATTCAAACCCTAGGTCCATGTATTATTGGTTGTTTCATGTTTTCCCCGCCCGTTTGGTAAGGGCATAACAAGCCCTGGTGATGGCTTTTCGGGGCTTCTTCTCGTGACCTCCAAATTGAGTAAATCTTCTCCTGCTTTTCCACAAAGAAGTCCCTCCGCCTCATTCCTACCTCCTTGGCGCGCCCTCACCATCGGTGGGTTAGGCAAAACCGTGCTGGAACTTCGCCAACCCTCCCGCGCCCTTGCGAGCTGCCTCCATCATCCCCTCCTGTGTGGGCAGGTGCCCGACACTTGGTCACTCCGCTAGCTGGACAGATAGCGTCACGGCATACATACCTTAAGATACTTTTATGTATGTATTTGCACAATTTGCATCAGTCAACTGAAAATGAAAGGTGCATTCTCTGTTCTGTTCTTGTAGGGTGTTCGTATGACCAGTAGCTGGACGCTTCTCCACTGCAGGGCACAGTAAGTTGACGGACGTGCCTTACTTCTAAAAGTGTTCTCTCTAGCTTCTGCTGGCAGATGGCCAATTGGCCAGAGAGCAGTTTTAGAGCTGACGACTTCAGAGTCTGTAGAGCTATAACAAGTTCCTGTGCCATATTCCTCCCCTGCAGATGAGGTGAATCAGGTTCAGAAGTCCCAGAAAGTATTTAAAACTGCTAATGTTGGTACAAGAAACTGAAAGAGCACAGAGAATTCAAAAACATTCTGTTTATTCAGTTACTGCTTGCAGCAGATCGTAAATGCACATAAATCAATGAAAAGAAGTGAAAAATAATTTTCCCTCTATAAATACATGCTACTTAGTGAATCCTGAGGGAAATTCCTAAAACAACTCAGTGCAGCAGTATGTTTTACAGAAAATTAAAACCAGCTTGTAGTAGGATCACAGTATTAATAGAACACGTGACTGTAGAAGACATCTCTCTGATATTCAATACCCTGTATGACAGTGGTTACCATCACAACAGAATGTTTCAATAGGTCTGAAGAACCTAATGTAAAAGACTGAGGAATCTTTTCCTAGTTTGGAAGAAAATATTTTCAAGATGGCCCAAGAGAGTACCTCAGAAGGCAGGGAAACTCTTCCTTCAGCTATGTTGAATGTGTGATGTAATTTTAAATAATAGAAAAAAACTTGTGCAAAAAGTAGAGGGCAATCTGTTGAAGCAAAAATGAAGATTTCTGTGATAGTTTTCCTTTCTGAAAAAGATTACAGATATAATCAAATAGCAAGATGTAGTGAAACTGCAATAGTGCAACTGGAATAAACGAAAGGATAAACCAATGTTTAGAACAGAGAAAAAGGAATTGTAATTAGCAAACACAGACTCATACCTTTGTGGCCAGACGTGCTCTGTCCTTAGATGACCAGTGTGAAATACAGCAGTGTTTTACATATTTGTACGTGGCCAGAGACATAAACACAAGCTTGCACTGCTGCACTCCCGGAAAAGCAAAATTTGTAGAACTCTGTATTCAAGGTAAGATAATAAATTCCGCTGAGACAAAATATATTAGTTCTGTCCTGATAATCTGATAACATGGTCACGTGGTTTTCAGACTGAGATAGGGTCACGACTCCCCAAGTGAGAGCACAGCTGGAGATCTAGTGTTGCCTGCAGTATGCACTTGTCTGTCTGTTCAGGGGAGGGTTAATGGGGGTGCAGTGGAACAGAACAGTCTCTGGGCTTGCCAGTTCTTCATTTAAGATCCAGGGGAGTTGCTTGTAAAGCTGGGCTGATCTCACTGAACTTACGACAAAACTGGAAGTGAACATCGCAGTATCCCGTTTAGAAAGCTGTTATTGTAGAAAATGCCTGTTTCTTTTGAAAGAATGATGAAGGCAGGTATCTTACAATTTTTCAGACTCTTGAGATGATAGGTATGTCTCCTCTGTGATTTATACCAGTACATTCATGATTAGCTTTACTCTTGTAATGAGGGCTGCTCCAGGCAATCCACATTTTTAAGCACTGATAACTCACCATGCACAACACACACCAGGTAATAAGACACAATTACAATAACTCTGCATTTGAAAAAAATCTTTCTATTCTCAGTGGATACATCCTGAACTCTGACATGTCTTCCAAAAGTAATTATTCTATTTTCTTGTTGCTTTTTAACACATTTTTGTTGTTAAAATAAATCTTGAATTTACTGTCATTAGACATGAAAATAAATAAAAGCTACACCACTGCTACTTGAATCTTCAAGGGTAACTCAAAAAAACTCAGTAAAGGCATCATTCTGTCTTCCAAATTGCAGTCATGATACATATCTGATAGCAAATGAAGTTAGATTTGTTAGTGGAATTCTTGCAAAAGTGTCTTATATGAAGAGAATTTCCTCTTCCATTTATGTATGAATTTAGATTATTTGCCCTGTGAAGTCCTCTTTGAAGAATTCATTCTCTGCACCACCAGATAACCATAGAAAAATGAAATTAACTGGGTTAGTTATCTTAGCCAAATGTCGTTGCTGAGAACATCAGGACTTTCTAAATCTTTTATCACTGTTTTGGTTCAGGAAAAGTAACTATTTTTGCTTCAATCCAACAACAGATTCTTCAATCTTGAAAACCTGTTGTTTTCTAGAGAACACACAATGTGATGAAACTGTCAGTGCTCAGTAAGTGAGCTTAAAATTCTGACATAGTTTGTTACTACATGGAAAGCAAGACAAAGTCTGATTATCTTTTTAAGCACAGGTCTGAATCAGAACTGCAGAAGGGTAAAGTCAAGTAGATATAAAGTCAACTGTTATTTTCCATCATCTTGAAACTACCTACACCATTTTGACTGAAACTGAATTGCTGCAGATGTAATTTATTTTTTTTTTAGTGCATAATTAATAAAGGTTGTAGCTGAGTATCTACAGAACTCATCAGACTTACCGGGATTCATGTCTCACCTCTGTGTAGGGAGAATCTGTTCTAAAATTAACCTTTTTTGGAAGTTCCCATGCCGTTAGAAAATTTTTTATTCTGATACGGGATGATTTGATGTTCTGGATGATATTCAAGATGTTACTGAACCTAACATTGAAATCATAGTGGTCTGTTTTGGGGTGTATGTGGCCATACTATGTGGCCATGAGCACCATTCCTCTCTTCTCTGGTGAAGAATTGTGCCATTATTCTCTACATAATCTGTTGACTACTAGATGTTTCAGTTCTGCAAAAGGTACAAAGGAATGTAAAAGATGCCCTAGATTAGTAGCACTGTTGATACGTTGCTATAAAGAAGCTGACCTATTATGCAGAATAGGATCAATATCCTGGTTCGTTATTTAGAAAAGAAAATAGAGACTTGATATTTTATTATGGATAGGTTGTTACTGAGGATTGCTTTGGTTAGTGAGGAAATGCAAGATGAATCTGCAATAGCAATTGCATTATAAGTACTAGCATGAACTCCACAAGACAGATTTATGAAGCTGATAAGAATCTGTCACATTGTTTAATAATTTAAGTTCTAGGAAATGAAGTTGAGACATAATTTTTACTGAGTTCTGTATTTGATTTCCATTTTTAAATTGTTTCCATTTATAATCAGGTCTATCTCCATCTTTCCCTTATCCTTCATCTAGGCGCAAACCAATCTCTTCCCATGCTATCCCCGTCCAAATGCTCTCAGGACTTACTCTGTTAAGCCTCTGTCTGTTCCTTGGCTCCACCTAATCTATCCTAAGAGCTGTTCCTTGCCTGAAATTCCTTCCCTCCATTGTTCTGTTTCTCCTTCTTTGCACTGAAGAGATAAAATAAGTGGACAGCAAAGGCACTTCCAGCAGTTAAATCTCATTCTTAAAGAACTTCATTTCCAAGTTGCCAGGAGTGTATTGCCCCATGAGTAAGGCTCCTGTGATGGCTGATGAGGCAAAATTGAAACTCTGGAAAATTAGGAAACTGCACCATGGATTGTTCATGCATTAGATGCCTCAGTTATCAGTGACAGCTATGTCACATATCTCTGAAAAAGTCACTTAGGCAACACAAGGGTCTCAGATGCCTGAAGGTATCTCAGCTAACAGCTGATGAATTAGGCAGAAATGAATCTGTGTAGGCAGATGAAGGTGCACTGTCTGGCTGAGAAGCTGGAGAAGGAGCTGTTTGCTCACAGATGTGAAGGCCTGTGTCTCTGATTTCGTAAAGAGGCCTGCAGGAAAAGGGTCCTGTGCATGCTCAGCTGCTCCCAAGTTTCTCGATAGAAACAGCAGTCAAGGATCTCTCCTTTCTTGCTGGAGAGGATTTTTCTCTTTTCCTACTGATGCACTGTAGAATTGTCTTGGGGATTTTGTTCAGAATTAGAGTGGTTTATGATGAAATATTGATCTGTTTTCTTACTATGAAAAAACAAAAATGTTTTCTCTAAAAGACAGTAGCATTTCAGGGATTTTTACGTGAAACTAGGTAGTTATTTTCAAAATAAAATACAGAAACATTTAAAATTTTATGGTTTTGACTTGACATAATTATATTTTCACTAATTTTAGGGAAAATGCAGCATCAAATCTATGGACATTTGGACAAATTTTCTGCTGTGATTTTTCCTTAGAAACAGAGAATACAATTGCACCATTGCAAGATAGAAAGGGTAAGTGGAGAAAGTCCATGTTACTGTTAAGAGTTTATTGATGCATATCACAGTGTCAAATGCTAAACTCTTTTTCTGGAATGCAAAATGTTGAATTGCATTTGGATTGGTGTTGGAATGCAAAGTGCTCTTCCTGGAAACACTGACATGCAGGTACCAAGACAATAAAGCTAGGAAGATTTGGCCCATTATGAAATGAAGCTCAGTACTGAGGCATGAAAATGCTTACCTCCAAAAAAGCTTGATGATGTAATCTTGTAGCAGCGTGCAAGAATGCTTCAATCTGTAAGCTAGTATCGTCCTGGGGCACCAGGACACCAGAAATCCAAATATTCTAATGTATATTGCTGTAAATTTAACAGATGACTAATGATTAATCCTAACTCAGCAGCTATTAAAGGGAATTTGTTGAAATAGACTATAAAATAAGTATCAGTGCCGGGGCTATCTAAATCATAACTCTGAGAGCGGTACTGCAAGTTGGAACTTTTCTGTGGGAGACAGAAGGAGAAGTGAGGGAAATGCTGTGATAAAGAAAAAAAGAGAAAGCAATAGCTGATGAAAAGATTTGTTGACGAATCAGAGAAAATATTACAGTGGAAAGGAAGAAGGCAAGAACACTTACGGTAATCAATCAATCAATCAATCTCCCACCAAAGAGAAGCCCAAGCCCAAAACACAAGAAAGAGTAGAGACAGAGAGGAACTTGAGGGAAAATGAGGCCAGTGTGAAAAAAAGGCTGTGTGAGACGATGGGAACAGAAGGGAAAAGATCTGCAGGCAGAAGGCAGAGCAGAAGGGAAAGGACTGAAGATACCCACCATCAGAAAGAGGAAGATCTGTGTGACTGGGGATTCTTTGTGAAGAAAAACTGCCAAACTGCCACCAGACCAGCCCCAGAAAATGGAGTGGTGTCCTGTCAGAGTCACAACCACAGCAGCTGGGGTTGAGATGATCTGGCAAGAGGGATCCATGAGAAGCACTGCCACATTATTGCTGGGATTAGTCCAGGAAAACATGGCAGAGTGGGAAAGGCAAAAGGCTTCTTCTCACAAAAAACCCCAAAAACCAAACCAAACCAAAAAAAAAGAATATGTGATCCTTAGAATAGCTGCAGTTTCTAGGTAAGATTTGACATGATGAAGGATTGGTGTCATAAAGAAGATCTGCGGATGCTCAGTCACTAGAATTCACTGAAAACTTCTTGACGGGTGACTGTTCTGGAAAATTAAGTTCCTAAAATAAGACTGCTGACAAAAAAGTCATTGAATCATGACTTTGTATCTGCAGAAGTTGCTTGAGGTAGAAGATCATCAAATGTCCAGGTTTAAGGTGAAAGAACATATTCAAGCTTTGGAAATTTGTTTTTTTCAAATGAGAGTGATAATTTGAAGCTTCTGCTTCTTCTACAGCATTTAAACAGCATAGAGTGGTACCTCCAATAATGTGTGGTGAGTCCCTCAGATGGGAAACCCTGGCTAAGCAAGGAAACACAGCAAGGAGCCTGACCATCACAATGGGCTTGGGAGAGCCCTAGAGGCAATGGCATTGAAAACGTGTTCTCTCCACTCCTGAAAAATAAACTTCCCTCTCCCTGTGAGTTATAAGCCTGAAGTACAGGTGCTACAATTCAGATGTGCCAGGTGCCCATTGTGAGATGCCCTATTTCTTTCTCAGGAAGTAGTTCCACTTAAACATAATGAAAATTATTATACTTTTTGAAACCAGAAATATTGGCAGCTACCTTGAATCCAAATGGTTTAGAATGACATTTTCTTTCCTGGATAAAAGACGAAGGCGATGGAAGCTGAAAGATGCTGCATGCAGGAAATGCTAAGGCAAGAACACAAAACAAATTTTAAAGAAATTTGCAAGGGCATTTGTAGAATTTGCATACAGAGTTATTTTTTCTGGAGCTCATATACGTGGTGGTCTCTTGATGTGTGCTTTTATCTAAATATCTCACAGCAGAAGGGCTGTTTTCAGCCAACATTTTCTGACTGTATTGAAGAGCAACTACAGCATTCAGTATGTCATGTTCCCTATGGCTCAGAGGCTTCCTGGGTGGTAACTCCGGCTCACACAATGTTTGTCTGCTGGTCACTTAATTGAGCAACCATCGGAACCACTTTTGATGACTCCTGAATCACAGTCTGTACTCAATCTGTTAAAAAAAATTTGGTTTTTTTCCCATCACTATTTTGTTTGTGCCAGGCTTTTTTTGACCTTAACCCAATTTATGCTACGATGAGAAGTAGCAGCTTTGGACACCCCATGTGCAAACCTCCTGACAGACAACAGACATCTATCTGGACCCACAGGAAGCATAAAATCTAATGGAGACAGCACTGATTGAATCTACATAAGTGTTTTGTTTCAGATCTCCTCTTGTTTCTTGTTTACAGAGAGGTACTGTTGTGCGTAATCTAGAATCCTGTTTGAGGAAAACTAAACTAGGTCACTTCAAAGCCATGTTGTTCTTATTTGAAGTTTTCAATACAAATTTCTTCTTGACCTTCAATAAATCTGCATCTGTGTACAGTGATGTATAAGGCTGTCCAGGATAGGGTGGGTTTATCCATCAAAGTCTCTAATGTTCTTTTTATTCTGTCCCAGGACTTTTCCTGCTTCATCATCTACAGCATTTGCCCAGGATGGGGATGACCCGAATACTAAGCATGTGGAGGATCAGAACTAGCTGTTGTGGTGCATAGTTGAGGGATTTGGTTCTCAATCTGTTTCAGTTACACGTCCAAACCAGTAGGTCAACCTGACAAGTTTCCCTCTTCCTCTCATTTACCACAAAAATAATCTTGAACCTGAGCAGTGTTTCACTTTCCCATGCAAATTTAGAGTCTGACAGGCTAGTTATTTCCCAAGAGGCTGTTCCCACACACATCTGTTCAGGTGTGTGGGACTCAAATACCGCTCACATCTCCAGTGTCTTCAGTGCTGAACTAAACACTGCTAGACCAGTTTTGCCAGCTACAGTATAGTATCTTTAACAATCATATTATACACTTTATCCAGTGTTTTATGTGTTCTACATGTGCTTATGTGGCTCTGGTTTTTTACTTCCTGTTTAGTACAGTGTCAGCAGTACAGCCCTTCCCTGGATTTTGTGCTTGCTTTCTTAATCAATAAGACACTAGAAATGAGTATCTGTTCTTCTAGTTTTTGTCTTTTCTATACTAACCAAACCAGAACACTTCCAGCAGGTTTGGTGTGAGTTTTTTGGGTTGTTTTTGGTTTTTTTTCTGTTTTATTTTTTCCTGTTTTTTTTTTTTTGTTTTTTTTTTGGGGGGGGTTGTTTGTTTATTTGTTTGTTTTTTAGAGTTTTTTGTGTTTTGTTTTGTTTGTTTGTTTTGGTTGGTTTTTTTTTTCCCTATAGTTGTCACTAAATCTTTATCTTTTGACCAATACACAGGACCACGATGAATTATTTCTGCTGAAAGGGAAACTGCTGATCTGAGTCAGGTAGTTCTCTGCCACAATCTGTTACTGTTTAAAACACTGTGCATGGATTTCTGAATGCAATGGAAGCTGTTTACTCTTTTGTATGTTCTGCTCTGCTCTTGCAGGATTGCAGTTACCAGGGAGCTAACCATTCGCCCACACTGCTGTAGCGGTACTGTTCCCATCCTGTGATGCTGTCCTGATTGCCCTGTTCCCATATTCCCCATATGGCTACATGTACCCTTGCCTTGTCAGGGGCAGCCTCATGACCGTTCTTTCGCTCTCAACTGCTTTTTTTTTCCTGCAAAGAACAGCAGCACACAACTATAACCAATAAACCACTTCATCCCAGTGTTGGTAGCCACTTTCAAGTCAGGGTTGTTGGTATCAAATCAGTGGACTGTTGGATCACCTGACCCAGAGGGAAGGAACAGCTCAGGAACTGGTACCCATCTTTCACATGGGCAGTACCAAATCACTAAAACATAATTCCAGCTCATTTCAGTTAGCATGGCTTAGACTTGGAATTTGCTGACTTGAGTGACTTCCCACTGCCTTTACTTAGTGCTGTATCAAGGGATATCTAGGGATTGTACACAGACACCTATTAAGCTGAAAAAAACCTGTGCTCATTCAAGATCAATGATTCACTTGCGATAGCCATTAAACCCTTTCAGAAAAATTCCTCCAGCTCAATTTCGTGCATGCCCTAGACGGAATTCTAAATTGCAGAGAGCCTATACAATCCATCTGTTCAACCAAAGTGTTATAATAATAGTAATATTACTTATAAAAAAGCACCTAGAATTCATATAAAAATCTATCTACTGACAAGAAATCAATTTAAAAGGCTACGCAGTACCGATGGAATCCAGGAATACCCTTATAGGGTTTGGCTGCACCCAGTTTAAGATTACCTGCATCTCAGCTGAGTTGAATCTTACTTATTTCACTCAAAGTACTCCCTGTGAAAGCTTCTTTTGTGCCATATTCCTTAGTTATATCTCTTTTTTTCTGCTCCCTGACATTTTTTAGATATTGTATGCGCTGGTTTAACACCAGATGGGAATTAAACCGCAAATAAGCCTCTCCCCTTCATCCGCCCCTCTCCAGGGAGAAAGGGACAAAGGCAGAGACAACGGGTTGAGATAACAATTTACTGGAAGCAAACATCAATGGAATAAGAAATGCACAGTAACAATAACAATATTAATAACAGAAATATACATAAGAGAAAATGATTTACGCACAAAAGGTGTTCACCCCTTGACTTAGCCCTGCATGACCGCCAGGGCAAAGACAAGATGGTGGATGCTCTCTGCGGCTGGCTCTCCCTGTCCCTGAGCCCTGGGCTTGGCTGTGGTTGGCAGTATTCAGCTTGACTTGGCCCTGCCTCCCGGCTCAGGCTCAGCTCTGCTCCTCTCAACTTGCCTTGGGTTTGGCTCCTTTCATCTTGATTTGCTGCTTCAGAGCAGCATCTGCGACTCAGCTGTGCTCTCCCAAAGGACTTAAAAGGACAGGAAGGGATGAGCAGTGGTGGGAGAACAGAGCCCGCACGGCTGCTCCCACCAACTTCCCTGAGGAAGAAACAGCAAAATGGCGCTGCTCCCAGAGGGCATCACTGCCCCCGAAGCCACGCCCCCATGATGACATAACACTACAGAGCAGCGACATGGCCCTGCCCACACAGCTGTAGCCCTGCCCACACAGCACTAGGCCGCGCCTCATGCGCACACCAGGGATGCCGTGTTTGTTGCCCTGGCTGCTTGGCATGCGCGCTCTGCTGTGCCAGTCTGTACTGGGCATGCCTGAGATTCCTGCCATCCCGCTGCCCTCTGCGTCTGCTATAGCAGGGCTGTGTCGCCCTGAGTTTTGCAGTCTTTTGATGTTTTCATTTCTGTGATGGAGTTCTCACACACTTTCTGTAAATACAGTTGTGTTCTCATGTACTTTCTGTAAACATAGTTGTGTTTAGCTAACCGTTCTTTTTGTTTTCATTCCTTCTTCTGAGGCGGAGAAAGAATGATAGTCTTTTCGTTTGACCAGTGTGGTTGGAGAGGTGGTAACCTCATCCTCCAATCCACGGTCATTCCTAGAAACAGATATATATGTTGTGAAATAAACAACAAGGACCTTTTGGGCTTCTCCTTCTGTCCTGAGCTGAGCTAGGTCTGCGTAGTTCTTTCGTGTCCGAGTACGACAGGGCTGCAGGCAAAGTCAGAGTCCTCAGATTTTTCCAGAAAGATTTCTGGATGGGTAAAGACGAAATGTCCTGGGACACACAAACTCAGGAGTCCTATACTCTGTGTTGCATTTCCTCCTAATCCACGAGGTGTGAATTTTCTGTTTGGAAGGATGCTGTCTGGTATGGGAACTACAACTGTTCCTGTTTTTGAAATGATGTCCCAGGAAGACTTCTGCCTGTAATTTCAAACATGTCACACAAACTTAAGACTTGTTCTCCTGGAACCAAAGACATGTTTCTTTCGTGATCTGTATATGTTTGTACTCTGCGCAAAGTAGGCAAAGAACTGACTAAAAAAAAAATCTGCAGAACTGGGCAGATCAGAAGTTTTTATGATCTTGCATCTTGATGTGGCACTTTGGCTTCCTGCATTTGCATTTAAGGATTGTCATCTCTGGTGTGGTGGCCAGCTTATTCCACAACAGAGCCAAAGAACCATGTGTTAATCAGAAAGGTGAAAAGGGCTCATACAGGTATGAGCTAAACTTATTTTGAACAGGATTCTGAATTCAAACAAAGTGCCATGCAATGCCTTTGAGCATTGAATAGATTCCAGTTACAGTGAAATGAACTTGAAGAGCTACACCCATACTATAATTTGTACCTATTATGTAAAATTTGTCCATAATTTGGTGCTGAAAAGACCTTCCAGAGCTAAGTAGTGTTGTCTCAGGAGGACAGTAAAAGGTGCATTGTTTTGATGAGGCAGTTTCTTATCTGTTAGTGCCTCTCATCTACAAATATAAAGTTACACAAACCTGAGCCTGCTTTTATAATAGTTTAGAGGTATTCAGTTCCAACTAGAGGCAAGAGAGATGCAGCCATTTTGTGTGTGTGTGATGTTAGAAGTAAGTATTTTGGTGCATAAACCTGAAGGTTTCTGCAGGAGCTGGGTGAATGCAACAGCAGGTTCTGATCCTTTAAACTTTTTCTGAGACCCATGTCAGCCTATGAAATATAGGGTAAAGTTGAAAATAAAGTTTTAATTAATAGCTGTCATTTCTGAGACTCCTGCCGACACCTGCTGACTTGTTAAAATGGGTCACTGTTTGTGAAACTGTCATTAAAGTCATTCTGTGTGGTACTTCTTGCCCATTTCTCAACACAATCCACTGCTGTCTTCCCAGTCCATGCGGTTTCCTCTTTGCACGCCCACGCATGGTCATCACTGCATTTTGTTACATTCTACGTGACAGCTACATGCTCATGCCACCTCATTCCCAGCCTTTTCAGTAGAATAAGTCTGGTTGTTTATATATATATATTTTTTTAAGGAATGGTGAGGGATAGGCAGGTGTGTCACACTTTACATGGGCAGGAGAGTGTGCTGACCAAATATTAAATAGCTTGCACAAGCTGAGCACAGGAAACTACTGTGCCTCAAAGGACTCGGGAGTGGAGACACAGTGCATAGGTTCCACTAATCTCCAAACTCAAGTGTCATGCTGAAGACTGGATTGTACTATGCTACACTGCTACAGACCTGCACAGTCCACAAGTAAATACAGATGGCATTTATCTCAGCAGCAAAAAGGGTTTGGTCAGTTTAAATAGTTACCCAACTAAACTAATTTTGAGCACCCTTAGGCAACTGATTAAGAATGTTCTGCTGAACATTTTGGTGTCAGGAGACTGGCTAATGTGAGCGGTGTCTCTTTTGGTCCATTAGTCTATAGCACCTTGTCAAACACCAATTAGACTGATGTCGAATGGCATCACTCAGATGAGCTGGGCTGGGAGAAAAGCACCAACACCTTCTAAAATTGAACAGTCTGGCTCATTTTGCATACTGCAGGTTCCTCGCTGGCCATTTCTATGTCTTAGCAAAAGGTCATCCTTGAAAAAGGCGTTCCTTCAGCAGTTGATAACACTTCAGTATCTTGCATTAGTTGTGAGTGTCTCTAAGTTGGACACAACTAACCTGTCTTCCTTTCATTTTTTTAATGTAAACTACCTTATACATGAAAAATTACTTGGCCCCAATTATAAAACTGCATAGGGCCAATGCCCTATGAAATGAATAGAAGTACTCTGGCCCCAGTGGGTCTTTAATCAGTCTCATCTGGCAGACAGCCAAATAGTAAAAATAGTTTGGTGATTCCTCATGGATTTACTGTTCTTTAATAAATGAATATTACTTTATTTTGAGGAAAATAGAAGGCAAGAAAGGGAGGAAGGAGAATATAATTTGATTTTACTGCAGGAGAAAGAAAAGTGAGGAGGAAGATTGTAAAAAATGTGCTGGCAAAAATAAAGTTTCTCCTTATACAAACCACACTGTTTGAACAGCTACCATACATTTCAGAGAATGAAGCTACTCTAATTAATTACAGAATACTTATGCAGTGTTTTGCTGATCAGTAATGAAGATTGTTAAAAAAAATTTGCTAAGTTGTTATATTATATCCTGACACTTGTGTGCTGTTTTAAAAAATCATCCTGTCACAGAAGGATGCTAATGACTTAACAACCTAAAGCTTGCCAGCTCCTGAAACCTTGATGTTTAATCTAGATAAATGTGCTTGTTTATATAGCTGTGTAATCAATGTTTGTAGTAGAATTATGGTGCTATGCAACCATTAGCTCTGTTTACATAAATACTATGTTTTATCAGTGGACAAATGCATCACTTTATGCTAGAATGTATCACAGAAAGAAATTTAGAATTTTAATGAGAACTTTTTATGGCATATTGGATGTCTATAACATATAGTGTAATTTTTCATAAAGCTTCAGTAGTCATTGTAGAAAATCGTTGATTTCATACAATTCAAAAATTACCTGGCTTGGGAAATTTGAACTTTATGAGTTATTTCTAGTTTGTGTAGTTTGAGGAAAACTGTTTCTGGCTGGATATTTCTCAAAATAGTAGAACTATTCTGTTCTATATTTGTCACTTGTTAACATATGCAATAAGCATGTTTTTAGAAGAGCTGTTGATATGGGAGTTGGAGTTGGAAAGTATATGTTTCTATGAAGTAGATCATAGGAATAGAAAATCATAATCAAGGAGTAAGGTGAAAGCTATGACAGGGGAGGGATTGTTACTTAAAGTATGAAATATTAGTTGCCATTGAGATCTGCACCAGAGCTTTTTCAGTTTTAATTTAGTATATACAAAAATGTATCAACTACTGCATGATATACCTAGGCATATTTATACAGTTGAAGACATAGAAGACAATATTTTTATTTGTGAGGCAGTAGTCTGAGAAAAGAGAAAAACTAATAGGAGTGGATGAATTGCAGATAGTAAATTTATTAGTAATGAAGCTTAGTGAAGGAACACACATGCATTAGAGCAAAGTTGGTAAATAGAGAAACTTAAAATGAGTAAAGTAGATAAGATTAAAAAAAAGTGAAAAATGTTTTCCTTGTATGTTTTCTAAATTTAAAAGATTAACTTTTCATTTTGAAACTGCTTCAAATCGAAAATGCCTTTATCTTCTATGAAATTGGTCTTTTTTCTATGAAATGAAACAAAACTATAAAATGTAAATTCTTTGAGGATTATGCAAAGTAGAAACTTTTTTATATGTGAAGGAGAGGAGATTGGGAGGATTGATAAGGGTGCAGATAGGGCAAATTCAGGATTCTCACAACTTCACTTATTTGATGTTCTACGTTATGTATGCAGCCTTAGTAAAATATCCTGTTGTTGTGCTATATCTGTGGGAGTTCTGTTGTGAATTTGAAAGGCTCCATGATTTCACTCTCAATCTTTATGTCTTTGAGAAGGATTTCTGCACTTATTTAATGCAGAGAGAAAAACAGGAAGGCAGAGATGTTAGAGACTTTTTGAGATGGGTGGATTAGGAGAAGATGGGTGGGTTATGAGGATGTTCTTCCTAAGCATTTAGACCTGGATATAAACCCTTTCAATTTCTCTTGTGTCCCTCCCAAGTACTGCTCCATCTTGATTCATTCCTTAGTATTTCCCTGAAAGTGAGAACATTGAGTAAGTGCATAGTCAAAAGCGCCAGAATTACTCACAAAGTCCTGTATTTTTTCTGCTGCACCAATCAAAATATAAGGAAGTGGCCCACAAAGTGTTCCCTCATTTTAATTACTTCATGCACTCCAGTGTCAAACAGGTATTGAAAAGTAGTAGTGTCCAATGGACTAGGCAAACTTTTTAAATACAAAAACAGGATGTTACTTGAACAACATAAATTAAACTGTAGTCTTAAGAATGTCTTCAAATCTCTACTTGAGATTAATTTATTATTTTGTTCTCAGAGAAATGCAGGTATTGATTTGGTCTGAAATAAATATTAACTGATGAAGCCAGCAAAACATCTGAGAATGTCTGTACTTGGTAGCTATTATTACAAATACTATAAAAGTTAAGCTTTAAATGTTCACTAACTTTGTGGCATTTAGTTTATACTTCTTCATGGGAGGATATTTGCACACTTATGACTTGGCACTGTGTGTGCAAATGGGACACCCAGGCCATATGCACAGATTTCACACAGAAATCCATGTTTGTTCATGTACAAATGATTAGCCAAAAATTCAGCAAGAGATATGAAATCCTCTAAAAAGGCTTTGCATTTATTATCAAATCTATGTCATGTCTTCATTTCTATAAGCTTTTTTTTGCAGCTTTTTCCGCTGTGAGTAGAATGCAGATTCAACACTGATGGTTTCTAAATGGTTTAAAGTATTTTAACATAAATTATTTGCATTCAGAACCTTGAGCTTTGTTCTTAAGACCTTAAAATTGTCAGGAAAATCCGAACTTCATGTCATTTGTTTTCACCCATATGCATTAGTAAAATTCTATCTCCAGACTGTAATTCTGATTCAATGTCTTTTAATTGAAGATAGAGGCAGTTTCTTCTGTAATTTTCATCACTTGCTATTTATGAATTAAACGACCTGACAACCCACTATAATGGTTGGACAATTCTTGACATTTTTAAAAATGACCTGTCCTTGAAATGCCTTTTTATAGTTTCAAGGGTGATGATGAGGGTGGTAGGAAGAGAGTTAATAATATGCCATACATATTATGCAGCTTTAAAGTGAAACATAGCATGACTTACTCCATGAAACCTAGGTAGGCTGAGACTTTTCAGTTCTTAAGGAAAAACTTGCATCAGAAAAGAACATCTGTCCAAAACAAACAAACAAAACTCTCCCCAAAACCTCACCCTCCCATCAAAAATCCCAAAACCCACCAAACTCCTTTCCCCTCCTGCAAAAAAAAAAAAAAAAAAAACAAACCTTGGGAAAATATCTGTTTGCTCATACGGTCAACTGAGATACAACCAGCTTCCTCTGGATACTGTTGAAGGCACTGTAGCCCGTGGAGGACCAGCAATGGAGATAAACTGCTATAGCCTGCTACAGCCCCCAGCACCCCTTGTTGCTTTACTGAGGTGACTGTTACCTGCAATGATAACAAGTGGAAGGAGAGGAGCCAAGTTGAGCATGGGGAAAGGAGGAGGAGTGTATTTTCCTTAAGTGTTTTAATGTTTTTTAAATTTTTTTTTATGTCTCCCCTCCCCAATATCTGAATAAATACTTCAGTATTTACATAACTCAGCAATAAACTAAGCTAAATTGCCAAGCTGAATAGGTTTTGCCCATGACAGTAATTGGGAAGTGATCTCCTTGTTTTTATTTCATGCCACGCATGATCATGGCCACTTGTTTATGAATTATTAAGGGGTCTCTCATACCATCATGTCAATATCCCTGGGACAAGCTGAACTGTAGATCTTTCAATGGTCAAGCTTCTGCACAGACTGCTTGCTTTCCTCATTACACTTGCTAACACCGTCTGAAAATTGGCCTAAAGCAAATCAACGTGTCAGTCTCCTGGTCCTCTTCTTCTCGGCACATATTCTCTGCTTCTCAGAATGTCTAATTTAGTTTCTCTTGTAGTACTGATCAATGGCTGTCAGCTGTTTTTCTTTTCTCTTGAAACTGTTTCTAAATTAGCCTGTCATGTCTTCCTTGAAGGGCACATGTAACAATTGTCCTTCTTTCTTCCACCATCAATGAGAAGTCACGACTGCTGCAAAAACTCTTATCAGAGCTGACCCCAGAAAAACCATTCTGTTTAAGATTTCTCCTTGTCTTAGCATCTGTCTTAGACATGAAAACCTGACTCTTATTTTCAGGTAATCTAATTTGTTTAAGATTTATAGGGTATTTACTGTCACATTTAGGATTCTTTTAACAGGTAAAGAAGAATTACACCATGTTCAGTTTTTTTCTGCCAATAATGGTATGTCAATTATTGCACTATGTGCCTTTGTATTCATGCCTATGTGAGGTCCTACAGAATATGTTTAATGATTTCCAGTGTCTCCTACTGGAGGGTGTTCACTTCAATATTTTTTCAAAAGCCTGTCGTTAGAAATCATTAGCTGCTAGCAAAATCATGTCAAAACACTAGTGTAATCATTCAGCCGAGGAAGGGCTGATTTCTCATTCTCTCATTTCTTATGATCTCATTTTCTCAGTTCTCTAGCCTTTAAAATTCCAGATCTTAATTTCTAAAGTAAAACAAGGACGAATTACTTTAGAAGTTCATACTAACTTTTTAAGTAAGTAAAAAAAAATTAAGCCTGAATAAAGCTGAATAAAGCTTATTTATTTTTCTTTAGTCATTCGTCCTTTACATCTGCTTTTGTGATTGACACTTGCAAGTGTTCAAAAGGAGTGAGAAGGAAACCAAATTATTTCCATTCCCTCACACACTTTCAGGACAACCTTCATTCCAGCATAGAGTACACTGCAATAAACCAGCATTCTGGTTAGATCTGATTTAGGTGACAAACCAACTCTGAAGTGTACACCTTATCCAGTTTACTTTTGGATGTCATGGGAGAACATTATCTTAAAAGTGTAAAGCAAGATCTAACTGGACTTATGCACAGATCTCTATCCAGTAATAGAGGAAAACAAAAACGGAATGATGTCTGATTTTGTGCAATGCATAGGAATCAGGTATTTCACAATGATCATTCAATGACTATCACAGTCTTTCTTCACTGTTATGATGGATAGCCTTTCTCCGCTTCCCTTTATAGTGGTCACAGTGACACTGCAGTTCCAACTAATAAGGAACCATCCTGGGATGGGATGATCTAATTTGCTATTTTCATTGAATCAAATTCTGAAAATTGAACAAAATTATTTTTCATCGCTTTGCCCACAGTCTTTTCTCACTCCTTTTCCTCTTTTTTTTTTTTTTTTTTTTTTTTGAAAATAGGCAGCATCACACCAAATAGAACATGATTTTGAAAAGATTATACAAGAAGTACTGAAATTGCTCTATCTTGCCATTTTTATTCAATTTCAAACTTTGGGTTAAAAAGTCTTCATAGTACAAGATAGAATTATGTCTAAGGATGCCTTCTCTCCTAAAGAACATCCAATTGCTGAACAACACATGCTGTTCCCAACTGGTCTCTTCCCATGAAAAGCTCTTATGTTCTGTCCATCTATTATCACTCAATATGAATTACTAAAGTTTGAAACTTTCAAGGAATTATATTTTGAATATTCTCCTGAAATGAAAGATCCATATATGTTAGATAATTTGGACTTTCATTATGCATCCTTGAAGGAGGATCTGTAACTTGGAGAGTTTCTTCTCTGTTTCTCATCTTTCACTGTAGATGAAATATCTAAGACATTTAATTATTTTAAATATGGTGAGAATAGATAACGGAGACAGATCTTGTGAATTTCACATGTATTGCCAGTACTTTCCACTGTGTAATGCCCAGGAATATCAGTGTGAATGGAGATGTCATTTTACATACAAATATATCCTAAAATAACTGTGTTTCTTTTGCCAGTGGAGTTACCTCTAAGACCTTATGATGCTTCTAAATCTTGATAATGATGACCTGAGAGACATTATTAGTACATCCCAGATCATGAATTTTACAATGCTACCCATCAAGTAGCTGCTTTGCTGTATAGCTTCAGGATTTGAGAACGGAGGAATGAACTGCATGATATCGCTAAAGACAGCTAATTAAAAGACTAAAACATGTAAAAAATAATCATTAAAAGCAATGAGGTTGAAGGAAGTTTTAATTTCTCATAAATTTTCTTTAAATAATATAGGAGGCAACAGTCATCTGGTCTGGGGGAAAAATATTAAAAAAAAATAGATTGTAATGTTATTTTAAGGTTATGATGAATTTAAATATGGGACTCAACTTTACTGGATTTGTAGATTGCTACATCTAACTTATCTTGTGATTGACAGTCATATTGTTGAAAAGATTTCATGACTCGTGATTCATAGCTGTCAGGAGAAAATAAAACATGACTTTTTTTTGAATCACACAACAAAGAAAATGATGGTTTTGTCTTCTTCTCATTAATTTTGGTCAGTGATACTGTTTATTTCCCAGTTAAAAAGACAGAAACAAACTTGTGAAATTTGAAAGTTCAGCCTAAATAACACCCAAGCAAAGCCCCCAGTTTCCTTCATGGGATTTCTTATAAGATTTATAATTCATAGCACACTAGAATGAAAATCAGAGGAATAAGCAAGCAAGAAAAACCTCAAGCTGCTAAGCAGCAAAACTGTGTGGGTAACACAGTCCAGTTTTTGCCCTTAATAGGGTCTGGACATGTACATCAGCCTGAATCCACAGCGACTGAAAACTGATACCATCTTGTCAGGTCTCAGCTATGCTTGCAATCTACTGTCAGAGACTGAAATACAGTTTATGACTTAAACTTTTTCATGAAGGACTTTTAAAACGGTATTACAAAAGCTGCAGAGACGACCACCGCACCCTGAATGGGGCCCTGACTGAGGCCTTACACTGCTCGCTGATGAAGACAAGATAGAATAACAGCTCAGGGCTGGGGACATGCACAAAGCCTAAGCTTAACACCTCCAAGGTGGAGACCACAGTCCCATGGCTGTCAGCTGGCCAGGCTCGCACGGACCCTCGCACCAAAGGGTGGGGGAGAGAGGCTTTGGGTGTGTGCTGGAAAAGCCTCTGGTGAGAGGCGCAGTGACCGCCCATCCTCCGCTGTGCAGAGGAGCCCAGCTGAGGGGCCCTTCACCCAGGGAAAAGCTTATCTGCAGCAGAGGGGGTGTCATGGCCCAGCAAAGGGCCCCCCTCAAAGGGGGCCCCAGACCCTGCACCAGAGCACCAGAGCTGATGCAACAGGCCCTCAGTGTTGCAAGGGACAGTGCCAAGCCGGCCCCTGCAAGGGAGACATGTGGGCGTTCCCAGCTGCCCAAAGTATATATTAATCTGCAGAATTCTTTACTCTTCGGTGTGTGGCAGCGTGTGGCCGCGTGTGGCCGCATGGCGTGGCATGGCAGCGGGGGACCCTCCCCACCAAGAAGACCAGATGGAGGGGAGCAACAAGACGTTGTTGGGACCCCTGGACGGGTGATATGCTTACCTAACCCCTGTCACCCCCAGACTTCTTTCTCTATGTCTTTCTTTCTTTATTTCTTTTCTCTTTCTTTCTCTTTGCCTCTTTTACTATTAAATAAAATACATCAATATTTTTGCACCAACATCTAACCTCGATTGATTTTAATCTTGTTTTTGGGAATATTTTGAACCTTCTCAAAGTTCCTTCTGGTTTATGCACAGAGACTTAGTTTTCTTTGCTCTTCTGAGTTTAAACCGGATTGCAACATCTACAGCCAGGGAAAAGAAAAGGCAAGTAATCAGTTGTCCTTCACTGACTATCAGGACTGGGGTGCCTTTGGATGTGTCTTTGATGCAGAGCCCATCAAAGACTAGTGACTCTTCAATTAAAAATGTTCTTAGACCTTGCTCTTCTCTTTTTCAACTCCATCAGCTCTGTGGGTAGAGGACTGTCAGTACATTTATCAGACTTAATGATCAGTAAAGGTAAAAAAGACTGGGGGGGTGGTTTGGGAGGAAAAAAACCCCAATCCTTGAAGTTTGACATATTTCTTTTTTTACTTGATTAGTTTTGTGCCAATGTGAATCAGATTTTTAATGAAAATTAGCAGGATGTTTTTATATTTGCTGTGCTTATTTTCTGTTGCTGGATAATTTGGAATGCCTGTTTTGAATTTCATGCGAAAGTCACAGAACTACACATTAATCAGGCATCTAGATTAAATAGGGCTTAAGTATATTAATCTGATCTGGATAAATCTTGAATGGTGTCATTGAGAAATTCAATTAAAAACAAGATTTATCCAGTTTGGGTAATACATCTTGATGATTGTGAGCCCACACTAGTCAAGAAAATTGAAGGAATCTGTACCGGGAATCTGCTCTGTAAAACAGGTACAGTGGGTGGTTAAATGGACAATTGCTTTTCTGCATTAGTGGAGTGTCACAGGATTTAAGTCCCTCACTCTGACTTGAAAATAAGAGTAGATATTGGCATGCATTTTTGGATTACACCTGAGACATTAATTTCAGACATTAGCTATAATCCTTATGTCCCTGTGTTGCAGTTTTAAGTAGTATCTTATATATAAGCACAGTAAGTAGTTAACCCTCCTTGTATTTGTATGTATGAACTCATAAACGTACTGAAAAACTCTGTCTCTGGTTCGTGTTTGCCATCCTCTCTGCATGTATTTATCTCAGTGCAAAAATTTACCCAGTACATGGTTGCAAAGCCGGATAGACCTTTGCACCAAGGTGATGAAAACAAAGACATGTCTGAACTTAATGGTCCTTAACTTTAATCTTTTTTCAAGGTATGGGTTTGTTGTTTTATTTTTGAGAGGGATAGTAGAGGATGCAATTAGAGTCAGAGTTTAACATTTTCTCTGTGGCACTTAGTTTATTCACTTTCAGAGTCACTGACTAGTTTCCTCCTTTCAGCTGGGAACAGCCAACTTGTATTTCAAATAAATCTTTCATCTTTTTCACTCCAGTCCATTCTGTCTGGATTATCTTACATGCCTTATTTATAGGTATAGCGAGCAGTAAATAAAGACAACATACTGTGATTTTGTACTATAAACAAGAAACAAAAAATGAAGGAGAAAACCACAGGGTGGATAGATCCATGATTTTTTTTTTAACTTATTTTAGATTTCATTTGTAAGGGAAAAAAATATCCAGACAAAAACAAATTTTATGGAAGCAGTGTGTTCACAGATAGCAGAATTTATGCAATGAAAGTTCAGAAATGTATAATAAATAGTTTGTTCTGAGTTTTCAGCCCTCTTCCTTCCCATGGAAAAGACCTGGATACTTCTTATTTATAGACTTTAAAGAAGAATATAAATCTCTGAAAAATGGAATTTTGAAAGAAGGGGGTGGAAAACCAGTCCCAAAAACGTATTCATGAACACAAAAAAAGTTAAAAATGAGTTTGTAATTTACTGCAGCTCAGAGGCAGCAATAACTAATACACTGGAAATTTACCCATTTTATGCATCTATTTTGCCTGCTTTACTGCTCTGCTGTTCATAAAAAGAGCATTTATTTCAGCAACTGTCATGTCACTTGGCATTTATGTGATCTCTGAGCTATGTGTGAAAATGCACTTTTTTTTCCAGTTTCAATTTTTATTGAAAAAGTTATTTATTTTACAAATTGGTAGCAAGGTGATTTGTTCTACTGTCTAACTAGTTTTACTATTCTGCTTTTATTACGTTCATTCTTATCACTTGGGAATCAGAACCATGAATCATTTGGTTTTGTTTTTCATGTCCTGGGTCCTACTACTGGAATTGCATTCCATCCTCTGCGTGTTGCTGCCTTAATTCCACCTGCTTCTCTCCCACTACAAACTGGGAGATTAGAAGCTATATTTTTTAATTCTTATACGCTTTCTTACTCTTATGCTGTACTTATGAGGTGTTTTGGATTGTCCGCTGTGTTTTGCTCTCAGCTGTGTCTTTTGACAATTTACTCTGACGTTTCTCTTTGCCGTTGTTATGATCTCTCTCCCCTGCGTACTGCAGAGCTCTACTCCAGTGTCGGAGCTGCTCCGTGGTTGGTGCTGCTCATGTCTGCCTTGGGAACTTCGCCTGTCCTGTACAACTTCCAGCATCAACTGTGCTGTGAGAGGCATCAGATGAATAAAAGAACTAGACAGGGGAAATGCAAGGTAATCATCTTCCTGATGAAGCATGCCCTGAGCTAAGGTTCCTGATGGCTGTTCTGGCTGTTGCAGAGATGTGCTCTCTCCTTTGAAACTGCAGTTTCAGAGGTTCTCCAGTAATCACCTAGAGGGAGTGAAGATCATTAGATAATCTTCTGAGGAGCTCACTGTAGTTTCCATGAGATTTTTTGTTCCTAGTTCCACTTCCAAAGATGCCAACTGAAAGGGAACTAGAAGATTAATTAACTACACCGAACATTTAGAATTTAAAAGGAGAATCAGTTTAAAAGCAGCTGAAGAGGTAGTTTGAACATGCTCAGTTGCAGTTTCCTTTTAGCAAACCTGGCTTTCTACCAAAAAGCCACCCCTGTATTTACTCAACTATTAAATGAACCTGCAGGTCAGCTCATTTCTCTGCTCTTTTGTTATTGCTGTCAGCTTAAGTGGCCATGCTTCTTTAAGAAGATTGGCATAAAATGGAAGCTGTTTATTTCTAATCGCAAGCCTTACAAACGACAAGGCCATATTACTTCTTCTTGGTCTAAAACTGATCACAGAATAAGTGTCTGCACAATGGCTATTGATGGGAAAATCTCATCTGTTGCCTTGGCAGTTTCGGTATATTTAGAAGCTGAGAACCCAGATGTGAGTTCTCATTGTGCTTGTTTATGACTAACACAATCTGCAGGGCCACTCAGTCCTGTAAAATATTCAAGGCTTTTCCCTTGCTTGAGATAATTTAGCTGCAGTGTCTTTTCCGGGCTCCACATTTTGTCCTGACACTGTGTAGAATTTATAGAGAAGGGGTAAAGGTGGAATGAAACCTAATTTTGTGGAAATGAGTCAGAACTGCTATCTTCTGAGCATCAATTGTGAGACAGAGAGGGCGGGCTGCCTCACTCAGGAGAGCCCACCTGTGCAGCAGGTATTTTTACAACTGCATTTCTATTCCCATGGAAAAGCCTTTTGCATTCACTTGTACTGTGTCAGATGTTTGCAAGCCAAACAGCAACTGCATTACTTCTGTGCTATAAGGACAAGCTGGTTGCTGGCCCATAAAATAGTAATGGGAGAGCTATAAAATGCTCCGAGAGATCTGCTCATTTGAGATCTGCTCATTTCATGAAAGCTGTGCTTCTATTTACATGCAGCACACCCTCTAATCCTGAAGGAGATCCCAAGCGTAGGTATGATCCACAGATAATCAGTCACGTTTGCTTTACAGGGAATGTCATTTTCAGTGCATCTGCTCTCAGACATACCACTGCAAACAGTGCTGCCAGTTATTAGTTCTCCCTTGCCTCAAAATTCTGAGGAAAAAACCGGAGTGCTGCTGACAAAAACATAAAAGCACAGACTCTGCTAGCTAGCTCTGAACATTGCTTTATTAAGCCTGGTATTCTGCATCCAGCAGTAGCTAATGCGTCATGCTTCAGAGGAAAGGCAAACCCCACAATTTGTGCAAAGCCATAAAATAGAAGTATTCCTTGCTGAGCCTGCAGCCATCAGCTTATTCCCTGAAGCATAAGATTTGATTATATGTTTGTTTCTTGAGGAGAAGAGCTGTGAGTATTTAAGCATTTCAGGCTGGAGATCATGCATTAGATTAACCTGGAGGACTCTGAAGCCCATGTAGAACAGATTGTGGAATTCCCTTGGCAGAAATGAGCAAAGCAGCCATTACTAACATGCTGTCATACTGTTAACTGGAGCCGAATGACAAATCCATAGGAAATTTTGCTTCTATTTCTGCTCTTGAGCTATCAGTGAGAAGCTTGTGATTTCTTCTGGGTGTAAGTACCAACCTTATTTCCCACATAGTTTCTAAGTTTGTGTTGTGTTTGCAAACATTTAATTCTTATATGAGCAGTAGCTGGGACTGAAGAGCTGGATCATAGCTCTTGTTTGCATTTCTAACTGTGCACTGCCTGAAAGGCCTGGAAAGCAACAGTTTTGGCTCTGTTCACTCTTTTCTAGCTATCTCCGAATCATCTTCCTTTTTTCCATTCTAGGAAGAACAAGGTACTTTCATTTTTGATTAGTCTTTTTTTTTTTTTAAATTTTATTTTTTAATTGCTTTTGTCTGTCTGTTTGCTCTGGAACTATTTAATATTTGCCAAGGAAACCAATGCAGACAGTACCTATGGCTCCAGTCCCACATAGTATGGGGCTAGCCTGAGTTTTGTAAGGAAGATTCATCTAAAGAAGGCAGATGGAAAAAAATAGAAAAAAGTTCTGATTTGAACTTTTATCCTGTGGCTTGTGAGCAACCTCAAAAAGATCAAAGAAACTGCAAGGAGATTTGAGATCGCAGCAAAAATGAATTCAGATACTGCCAGGCTCAGGAGCAGGAAAAACACAGAGGCCTCTTAAAATTCTTCCTCCACTACCCTTCCCTCATGGCCTGCAGTACTAATAGGCTACTACATGGTGCATGTTCTTCAGTCATCCTGCAGTATCCGACTGGACTTAGGGACTGTGGGTAACCAGTTACACTTACATTCAGCCCAGACTCACAACGTGCTACTCTGTTGCTATGAAACCCCTGGCAGTGCAGCAGAGAACAAAAAGTAGCATTAACCTGGTTAACTAAAGCAAAAGCTTCTTTCCTACCTGCTCCAGTTTTGGACAGAAAATGCCTTTTTATCTTCATATAGTTCTTTGTCTTGTGAAAGGGAGGAGGTTGTGCAGTATTTTCTTCAAAAGTGGTAGAGTTGTTTTAGCTTCCCGTGGGAGCTAAGGGCAGTGAAGGGTTCCAGACACCTCCCAGCATAAAATTCATAACAACTCTTATACTGCTCCCCCTGTTTTGGCAGTAGCAGCTTTGTGATTGAAGACTAAACAACTGGCATCACCAGTGGACGCTTGCATGTGAATTAAGTCTCAGCTCTGCCAGTACAGAGTAGCTGTGTTGTCTTGTGGGTGTAGTTTAGGCTTCATTTTGTCCTACATCAAGAACCTTGAGACTATGAGTACAATCCATTCTTCATCTTGGAAGCAGATCCAGCATTGTCCCCAAACCACCTGGGCCCTGTGGTTTTCTCCTAGCTGCACAGGATGGGTTGCTGGCTGCATGAGACTGAGGTGGTGGGGTAGGACTGAGGAACACCTAGTTCTCGGTGTGGTCTCAGAGCCCTGCTTATGGCAGTGGTAGGTGGATCTAGCTTGTTGCCTGAGACTGATGATCCTTCACCTGCCAGCTCACATTTCTCTGATGGTTACTGGATTGTTGGTGGAGTCTATCACAATCACCTGACCCACTCTGCTCACCTCACTCAGGTACAGTGCTCTGATCAGAGAACTCATATCCCTAGGTTGTCCGTTATGTCCCCTAGTCTGGACCTGTAATAGCCCTGAACAACTTAGAAAGAAACCAATTTTTCAGTCTCACTTGCAAAATGCAATCAATATTTCTGATTTCAAGGGTATTGCACACTGAGAGAAAGTAGTAAGTGAAAAGTATTATTTCCAAGTTATAAATCATGATATTTCCTATCTTCCATTTACTCAAATTTTTTGGCATCACATGACTGGCTTGTTCATCAATCAGTTGTTTATATTCTTGCAAACACTAAAAGACCTTATGAATGTATTGATTTGAGTCAGAGATCACATAAAAAAATTTAGCTAATAAAAAAACTATTCCACAAAAAGTAATTTTTTGCTCTTTGGAGCATGAAATTTACTATCAAAAATATTCATGAAAAGTTAAATTGTGGCAAAAAGACAGATTGTTTACAGGTGATTCCTGCTATGCAGAAGCATGTCATTTTCCATTTCATAAGAGCTAAACCCTTTGTTCTGGTGCTAAGTGAGAACTTAAGTTATAAAATGTAGAATAGTTCCTTCATATCTATTTTCAGGCATCTGTATTTAGTTTCTTGGTTTTAGAGATCTTACTCTCCAGATTTGTGTTCTTGTAGGAGTAAAGATTAAAACTGATTTAGGTAGAAACATTTTGATGTTAACATAAAACATGATTCAGACCAAAAAAAGCCTGCCATTGCACTGCAGCAGTAGCAGCCCAAATACCTTAGAAGACAGAATGAAAAGGGCCGAGTAACCTTACTAAGAGGTGGTGCTATTCTTGCTACTATTCTGAAGTTATTAAAAATTGCTTAATTTTTAAGATTTTAGGGAGATTTTAGCAATAGTATTAACAGCACTGTTACAAAACATTTTCAGTCCACCAACATAGTTGAATTCAATTTCTGATGGGGAAGATTTTCATTTCCTTGGACCTGGGATGAGAGCCAGGTGGTGGTCTCCTCCTGGCTGACATTTTCCTACTGCTGTTCTGCAATAAGATTGCTTACCATCTTGCAATATAAAATTGCAAAAACTGGTTAATATTTCCCAGTGCAGCTGGATCTCCTAAACTTCATTTAAGGTTATAAGAACAACGGAGTATCAGATCACGAATGCCATCTTCTAGATCACTGTTTTGGTCTCCTCCTCTCCCACTTCTCCAGCCACTCAGCAGAAAGCACCTTAGACACTCAACTGGGACTGCATTTTCAAGGTGTCTTTTAAAACTTTTTTTCTTTTTTTTTAACTTGAAGGTTTTAAGCCTTAATTCCTCTTCTGCTTGTTCATTGATGGAGCTGTTCTCTCTTTACTCACACTGTGATCTGTCCCAAATTCAAGCCAACAAATCAAGTCAGCAGTTTGACAGAAGTGACATGGATGGATTTTTCACAAGCAGTATTCTCGGAATTCAGATGTCCTTCACGTAACATTGTTTAGTACTGCATTCCCTGAAATTACTGTATTTTTTCAATCTTAAATGAAAAAGAATCAGTGCTGGCATTGTCATAACTTGATCTTTCCATGGTTTATGTGTTATAAGGCATTTAAGATGAAATGCATATTGAATAGATAAAATGTTAAATGTAGGAGAATATGAATTTAACAGATTTACTTTACTGCCAGTAAACAATTTCTAATATGTAATGCAAACTCTTATTTTCATGATGTTTTTGTCTCATGGGATATCAGGCAACTATAGACTAACACTGAGCCTTACAGTCAGTATGCCTATTGACCACTGAGTAATACAACACATTGGGGTATTTTATGCATTAATTTCTTCATTGACCAAAATAATAGCTGGGGTAAAGGATCTCTGCTCACAGGAAGCCAGTTGAATTTGCATGAGTTTGGAGAGATCTGACAGAGAACCAAGCTCAGCTGTTCTGAGTGCATCTACACTGGCAGTTTAAGGTATAGTATAGGGGTGTTTTTCAGTGTGAATCCTTCTACATTTTGCCCTTGATGTACTATAGATGACAATTTTGTGCCTCCCTGGTATGCAGAAACTGTATTCTTTCTCTGACCTGGACTAAGGAACAGAAAATTTCTGGCATGAAAATTTTCGGACAAAAAGATTACTTTTCCTGTTTAGTTTTAGCCGTATCACTTCTCAAATCAAGTTCATAGTGCCAGTATAGCTGAAAGGGAGATACTGATGGCAGGAACATATAAGTCAGTATTGCCACCAAAAAAACTTAATCTTGGAAAACTATAGCCTCTCAAGTAGTCATTCACATTTCCTCAGTTTGTTGTGTTTTCCATCATAACTGCTAAATATTAAATGGAGAATACACTTCTTACTGTCAAAGCTGATGTCTTTCTCCAGGGAGCTGTCTTCTCTTTGTGCATTGCTGTACTTTTGCACATAAACACGAATTGCCAAAATCTCACTTTAATTTTTTGACTTGTAAGCATTTTTAGAAGCTACAATATTAGTGTACTGGTGTCTCTGACCTGAGTAGCTGGTCACTATCTGGGATCTTGCCAGCTTGTTGTCCTTGAGAAGGTGGTAACAAGCTGGGCATTTTCCTTTGTGCTGATTTTACAGAGTGTACAAAGAATAAGCCTAGTTGCTCCTAATTGTACTTAAAGGTGCCAAACGCCCCACAGCTTTATCAAGATCTGAGATTGCCTGAAGGTGAAAGCCAAGGTTGAAGGTAGCCTTCAGAGTCTTCCCATGCACAAACCTGCCAGGGTCTGGGCAGGAAGAGGGTCTGCCCAGACATGCAAACAGCAGAGAGCAGCCTTCTCACCCTGAAGCTTAAAAATAGCCTCACTTGGCCCCCAGGTGTCTCTAGCAAAAAAAAAACCCTGTACAGAACAGGACTGATGACTAAAATTATATTAGAGAAAGATTAGGTATTTAATTTCTTGGTTTCAGATGAGCAAAAGTTAAGATTAATTGCTATAATTCTTGGGTTTGGATTAATATGCCTTAAGAGAAAATTAAATATCACAGGATTTGGAACATTTCATAACAGGCAAATAATAAAGTAAAGTTTGGGTTTTTTCTTAACAATGCATTTTTAAAATAAATCTTATACTTGCAGAGGAACTTCACTTCTCCACTTATTACTTGTTGACACTGACATTTTTTAAATAGACATCTCTGAATCAGATACCTATTTATCTTGAGTAATATGTTACAGGGTCAAATTTGGAAATTCAGTCCTTTTAGGAAAGCATATGGCATATATTCACTTCCTACTGCTATAAAGGATTGTACTGCATGTTTATGGCTAAGCATGTGCTGAAGAATTTTCCTGAATGGGCATATACACAGAACCGCACTTACAAAATTTGCTGGTTTAGAGTTCATGTACAAAATGAATTGTGTCATGTTAATGTCATATTATTAGTGGAAGTTAACCTCGTGGTACCTTATAAATTTATTTTAATTTATTACAGTGAAAAAGACTCTGGGCAAAGCTTACAAGAACAACCACATTACAATCAATTCTAAGGAAATATGTAAAAAGCAATCTTGATCCTCCTCTGTGCCTGTATTAAATACTACATTTTAAATAGCATCAAACTGTCAGCATCACCCACAGTAGATTTAGTGACCAGGGCACGTGTTTCATATTACCACCAATTCTCCTTTCAAAAGCCTGACTTTTTTTGTTGAGGCAATCTTGACCTTTCCTGGTTTTATTCATGGAGACCCTGTACCATTCAACTATGCTGACACATGAATTCCTTCTGGATCTGCCACCATCTATTTTCCTCTGTGAGTTTCTAGTCAAGAAACAAAATTCATGATCTCCTTAGTACCAAACGAATACAAGGTAGACTTAATTCTGACTTAGGAACATTTTACACTTTACAGTTTTTCAAAATGTCTGGAGAAAATATAGGACAATGACTAAGCAGAATTGTGTTTTTTCTGGTAGGAATAAATTACAGAAACATTTTCCTTAATGCATATTGATGTATTAAATGTTTTGTAAAATCTATCAACCCTCTCCAGAAATGAGGGGTTGAATAATATTAATACCTAGATGAGTCATATACAAGAAGTAGAACAGAACTTAATTTTACCCAAGTAAATATTGCCACTACTTTCTTTTACAGTAATAAGTAGTTAAGCCTTTTAGGCCAACCTCCAAAACCCTCTCCACAAAAGTAGAGTGTTGACAGTTCTTGTGACTCATGCTATTTATTATTCTCTCTAGGCAGCTTCCTCCTCTCTCTACCTCATATATATAGAGTCTGATTCAAAGGCCTGAAAGGCAGAGGCAAGGGGAAAAGGCATAGGGAGTCAGTAGAGTATCTAGGAATCAAACCCTAGAAAGACCTAAGTAAGAACCAGTTTTCGTGTACTGCCATCTTCTGACATTCATTTTTTTTCCATGTGGTATAGTGAGGTGCAATAAAACAGCCAAAAGGTGAAATAAAGACGTACGTGAGTTACAGAACACCAGTGTTTATTACTTGGGTCTGAAGTAGGTATGGTGAGATTTATTAGATGCAGCAAGGCTTAGGATAGCCAGTTTTGCATGCTTGTCTTGATTCTTGTGAGTTAGCATTTTACCTTTTTTCACCCGAATCTAGTTAGAAGTTTAGAAATTGAGAACTTTCTTTCAATAAACAGTTCATTAAACATTCTAATAAACTAAATAAGTTACAAAAAATTTAAGTTTATATTAGAAATCATACCATAAAATTTCAGATCAGCTTTAATCCTCAGCTCGATCCGTTATAATGCCTTATGATATCTGACTGGTTGTTTTATACTTTTTGATTAAATGATAAAATAAATATTATTGATGTCAAAGAGACATTGCACCTTAGAGAAAACAAATCTGAGTAACATCATAACTACAGATTCTTTACTGACTGAATTGCCAGGATTGAATTCTCAGACATAAGGGGAATGAATGTGATATTAGCCTACAGTATTAGCCAGGATAACCCATTCATAATAGGGGCAATATTTATGGTATATTAAAGGAAATCTGTGTGCTTGAAGAGCAGAAACCTGACTAATAGCAGGAAGTTTCATTTATGCTATGCACAGGTGGTGTACTCATCACAATGGATTCTATTATAGACAACAATTTTAGGCACCATGAACAACTGCTTCTTGGAACAGTTATTTCAAAAAGCTACAACAGAAAAGCTACTTACCGTTGATAAGGTCCTGAACAACAGGTAGAACAAAGTTCAAAGCATAATCACAAATAAAAGTTCTTCAAAATTAGTATAAAAATGCACTAAAATTCAACAGCATTTTTTGAAGAGAAAAAAATTATATGGTTTGATTAGAAGGGCCTGAATAAGGGTGTGGAAAAGCATAAAATTCTTGTAGATGGCATGAGATTTCAGATATCACAGTGGAAATGCTGAGTAAATATGTATTACTTATCAAAAGAAAAGATTCTGAAAGAACCATGTAAAACCAAAATGATAAATAAAATTCTGGCATCATTAACCACACAGTCTGTTAGAATTAAAAGTCACAATTCAGAAATAAATGGAAGACTTGTTCAAATGAGAAAATTTGAAAGGAGCATAAATACTCCATAGTTGAACCATAAGGCCATAGTAGGGGAGGACAAAAATTATTTTGATGTAGAACTTGCTTAAAACATTAACAAATACTGAAAGTTCCTCAGAAACACAGTCTCCCTGGGCAAGCTGTTCCAGTGCCTCACCACCCTCACAGTCAGGAATTTGTTTCCAATATCTAAGTTAAATTTCCCCTCTTTCAGTTTGTACCCATTATGCCTCGTCCTGTCACTATGATTCCTGATGAAGAGCCCTTCTCCAGCTTCCGTGTAGGGCCCCTTCAGACATTGGGAAGTTGCCATGAGGTCTCCACTCAACCTTCTCTTCTCCAGGTTGAACAGTCCAAACTTTCTCAAGCTGTCTTCGTAGGGCAGGTATTCGAGTCCTCTTATCGTCTTTGTGGCCTCCTCTGGACTTGCTCCAACAGCTCCAACTCCTTCTTACACTGGGGGCATCAGAACTGTGCACAGTGTTCCAGGTGGGGTCTCACAAGAGCAGAAGAGACGGACAGAATCCCCTCCCTCAACCTGCTGACCACACTGCTTTGGATGCAGTCCGGGATTCCTTTGGCTTTCTGGGTTGTGGGCACACATTGTCACCTCATGATATGTTTTTCATCAACCATCACCTCCAAGTCCTTCTCCATAGGGCTGCTATCAATCGCTTCTCAGCCCAGCCTGTGGGTGTGCCTGGGATTGCCCCAGCCCTCATTCAGGACCTTGCACTTTGTGTTGGTGAACTTTACAAGTTTCCCACAGGCCCAGCTCTCAAGTGTGTCAAGGTCCCTCTGGATGCGTCCCTTTCCTCCAGCGTGGCAACTGCACTGCACGGATTGGTGTAGTCAGCAAACTTGCTGAGGGTGCTAAAAAAACCCCCAAACCCCCATAAAACCTTAATGAATCCTTTGTGCCAGCATTTGCTACAAAGGAGCTAAAGGGATGTTCCCACATGGAAACTTATCTTCACAGGGGTTGAATTTAAAGAATTGTTTCAAATTGAATGTTCAGTAGAAGAATCTTAACTGCAAACTGACAAAATGAATGATAAACTGCAGGGCCTTTTCTGAAGTGGCTTTTTCTGAAGAGTTCTAAGGAAACTGATATAAAAATTTTCAAAATTTATAACGTTGTAAAAACATTTTTGTAAAGGATACTTCTGTCTCTGCAGAAGTTGTTTCCACACTGGAAAATTTTTTAAGCTATAAAACAAATTATAGGAGAAAACAGAGATAATAAAAAACACACAGAGAAATTATATAATTAAGAACATGTTTTATTTCTTCTCCTAAGGAGATGTCACTTAGCTGTGAATCTTAGCATTATTTGAGGTAAAGAATTACTTACAGAGGAGGAAGAGAGGAGATCTGGATTTAGAATAATCCTTTCACTTACTGAAGACTTAAGGAAATTAAGCTGTAAATAGAGAAGAGAGACTGTTCACTTCCGGATTAAAAATTGGGTAATGAACATATAAATACTGTTGATCCAAAAAAGATTAACAAAGGTAGGAAAATGTCATCAGAAACATGAAGCAAAGAAAACCAAAACAGACTAAAATTTTTTGACTTTGAAAAATCTAAAGTTACTAATTGCACGGAGAAGTTTGAAGTATTTAGAAGACAGCATTGTATGAAAAAATAAGTAGGCTTGTAAAACACAAGTAGAAAATGAGTGGTTTTCCACACAAAATATCATTAGGCAGATGAATCTAAAGGTTTTGATACTGAACATATACATGAGCTCAGCAAAGAATGAAACAAATTCACAAAGAACAATCCATCAGGAATCATTAAAAATAAATGGCTAGATTGCATCCAGACTCAATCTTTGTATCAGGGACCTAATATCATACATTACAGGACGGTGGGTTGACACAACCAGCAAGTGTTCATCTACCTTTTGATAAACCTATGTTGCTAGTCAGTGAATGTTATATTTGGCCATATATGCCCATTTTCAAAGTATTTTTAGCTTACTGTTTCCTAGTGGATATTTTTTGTCTAGTCAGGTTGTGCAATGAAAGGAACATGTTTTAAGAAATCACTTTCATGATATTATGAATAACTGTTATATTCCTATCTACAACCATTCTATTAATATTATTAATAGAATGTCTAGTAAAGGTACCTTTTTAGTTGTGATCTAGTTTGTATAATTTTTAAGGAGAACTTCTGTCTGACCTCAGGTTAAGGTCTTCCTTAATTGTCTACAGTTAATGTGGGGATTCCTCATCAATGTAATTTTTTTCTCCTGTTTCCTGCTATCTCAATTCCATCTCACAAAATGGATTTGTGACATTTAGATTATATTAAATGGTAGTAGAGTGTGAAATCTAGGCAAGTGTATCTCATGGCATTTCTTTCATTCTTTTACCTTCTATTGTTTTAATGAATGACTTTAGAAAGTCCGGATGTCTGTTTATCTTGGTTTTTTTTACTTAATCTTTCTGTATTACAATTGACCTTCTAACACTTCTTTCTCTTTTACAAGCGTTTGCAGCTGAGCATTAATACTAGGTGAGAGGTATGGAATTTTTATTTTTTGCATTTTCAAATTTTTTAATCTGATATTAATTTAGGAGTGATTCAAAGGGCGTGATGTGGCCTTTACAGAATTCTTAGCTGCAGATCGACTTCAGGTTTGAAATATACTTTTCAAACCGCAGTTTTTGCACAGGCCTATTGTATGAGGTAGATTTATGTTCACAAGTACTTTGTAGGTAATGGAACCTAAATTTCACACTAAACTTCCTGTTATACAGGACTTAAGCAATAGGATCATTTGCCACTAGCTTGAGTGTAAGATGATAACAGTTACAAAATAGCAGATAGCTAATTACACAATAAAATAATGTAAAATCCAGCTTGAAACATAACATGTATTTGAATAATTTATGGTAAAGAACATTGAATTGCATAATTTGATCCTCCTACAATAGCACTTGGAGTTTTCGTTTCTTGCATGAAAAGTTGGTGTTGCAAACTCTGAAATACGTCAGACTCAAGCAGGGGCTAGAAAGAAGCTGTTGCTTCTCAAGGGGGAGCAAGGAAAGATCTTTGTGAGATGAGTTGCCTGGATCTTTGAATCTGGATTTTACAAATGTTTTTTCCTGCTGTTCTGTCCAAGGAAAAAATCACAAGGATTTTTCACCTTGGCCACAGGTTTCTTTCTAATAGTTAACTTACACGTCACATACTTAATGTATGTCCTTTTATGCATCCTGTTTTAAGTGCTATATGAATTTAGTGGCCTTGTTTGGAGTTACAGATTTCATGAGGTAGTAACAGTCAAAGCTCAGATTTGATAAACAAAAGTCTTTCTATTGTTCTTGGGTTTCATCTAGGAATGGCCTAATGGAGGACATACAGCAAAGCGTGTATGCAGCAGATGTTGCACGTAGTATCTTACCTAGGAGGAGAAACTGCGTTTTCTACCCAGAAATGTGTCTGCTGACATTCCTCCTGGTGATGCCATGATGATTTTTTGCTTTTTCATATACACCTCTCATATAGCCTTCCACATACCCTTTTATACAGCTTTGCATGTATCCTTAGTGCTTTTAGCCCACATACTTGTAATTCCCCAAGTCTGATAACTAGCTTAGACCCAAAGTTCCGTTAAGCCAGGAGACCAAACATCTTGAAAACCCCGAAGTTGGGTCAGAAAGCCCCAGACACCAAGGTCCTCTCCAGAACACATTCTGTAAACCAAGATAGGCCCATCCAGGGGGAAGGTTCCTCAGGACGGGGGCTTCTCTTGAGCCTCTCATTGGGGAATCTTTGATAGATATGCTGATGTGCAAGGTCTATAACTGCATACGCGAATTATCGTGTGCGTGCATCTCGGGGTGGGCATCCTGGTGTGCATCTTTCGGGTGTGCACTTTCGGTGTGCATTCGGGGGTGCTTTCTACCTGGATGTGGTGCACCAGAGGATCCTTAAATAAATACTGAGGTAAAACCCTTTTTCCCCTCTAACCGTGTTTGGCTTTTAATTCTAAGCCCAGGGAAAGGCATCACTGGAACCTGGAACCATCCGCTCCGTAACTCCAAGTCTCTGAAATCACTGACACCTTCAATAAAGTGCTGTAGGCAGTGAACACATTTGATGAGCAAGACCATTGTTCCTCTTTCATTTAATGCTGTAAACATAGGAGTGTCCTGCATCTAAACATAGCTTATTTCTCTCAAAATATGTTGATTTCATCTTTCCAGTTAAAGTACTTAGTCTATGGTGATGTATCTAAGATTTGCTAGAACTAAATTCAGTTTTAAAAGGTTTTCCATCCTTTTATGAGTAAAAGTCACAGTCAAAATAGACTTTTGTGTTTAACAAATGTTGCTGAGTGGTGAGATGTGGCCCAAAGGGAGTGTAAGCAAAAAGATTCAAAAAGGAGCCGTAATCTGTCTGCTTCCTGAAAAAAGGTGAATTAGAAATCAATGTTCCTGCAACATGGGAAACTATAAAGTATGCAATTCAGCACTGTAACTTGTTCATTTAAGTGAGTTCATACATTTATGAAATGCATGAATTAATCCATTTTGCAGAAAAAAATTTTTGAAGTGTTGACATGGAGGGAACTTGGACACAAAAAAAGGAAATTTTTGAGATCTGCCTATAGGCTTCAAGAAGGCACTTTTGCTGTGTTTTCTGAGATGCAAATATAAGTCTCAGAACAATACAGGTGAATTTCAGTGTTGTACTTCTGAACATTTCCTAAATTTTTGACAATAGTAGTTCACACATAAGTGTGCAGTACCTAAACTGACTGATTATCTTGTCAATGAAATTAGTGCACTATGTATTTAAAAGCAAGCTAGATCTGAGGCTACCTTCACACATCAGTTTAGAAACAGAACTGTGATGGAAAGTTTGTAAATATACATAAGTCTGAGAGAGAAGAAACTTTGGGAGTTGGACATCAAACCATATAATGCCAGATTTCCTAGGCCAAGGAGTTAGAATGAATATTTGCATATTAAATTCTCAATTTTCAGCTCTACTGTAGCATGCTTTTCAACAGCAATCAGTATTTGAGCAGTAGCCATTACAGTTATATAGAATTAGCAGAAAAAGGAATAAGTTAAAATGAAATGATAACCCCCCATTTTGATATAAAATATTGCCAATCAGAAAAAAAAAAAAAGAAAGAAAAGCCATTGTAAGGGTAAAGATATGAGATAGGATTCAGAGAGTGAGCTTTATAAAGTCCCAAACTTAGAAGGAATAGTGATAAAAGGATAGATATTTTTTCATTTATCTTAGCTTGCAGCTGAGAAGCCACTCCACATACTGTGCACTGTTTGCGCAGATTTACTGTGCCTTCTGTATGATGTGACACATTTACTCAGTGCCCACTACTAAAGGTTAATGGCTTGGTCACAATCTTCATATTAAATATGGTACAAACACTCACTTGTTATTCATGGGTCATGAGAGAGTCTCAGGGTCACCTTTTTACAGGCTTCTAAATATTGTCTTTAAATTTATGCTTGTTATGTTGCAAGTACCCAGCTTCAGCTTTGCCAAAGAGTAGAGACCATGAATAAAAAGGAAATTCCACCCTTTGTAAAAAATTGGCCCTCTAAACAAAGATCAACAGCCATAAATAAACTGTCCTATCGAAAATAATCTGGAGGCATCAGTTTGGGAAATGTCTCTTGACCTTTCTGCTGCCTTTCTTCTTTAGTATCACAAGGCAATTGCCTGAGACATGGTCATAGCTGTTGACTGTGATCCTTCTTCTTGTATAATTATTCACACTGCCTAATACAAGCTGTTCTCCAAGCTCACGCAGTGGTCTGACAATCAAAATGCAAACTGAAATTCAGAAACAACTACAATGCATGTCTGGCCACATGTTATTTATCTGACTGTAAAATACTGATTTCACAATATTTCTTGCCACAAGCAGAGCCAAAGAAGCCTCTCTGGGCTATATGCACTGTTTGGTAGATGGACTTGCCAGTGTGGCTGCACAGAGCAGCCTCTTCCAGTCAGGACCAGAGATCCTGTGATGAAAATCTGAAGCTTCTGTCCACATGGTCATCAAATTCTCCCAGTTTTTTTGCTGCAAGATCTCTGAATCATTTCCACTGCCGTTCTTCAATTTCTCCTAGACCCTTCCATTTGTTCTTGTCCTGGTTTACAGTGTGTTCTATTACCATCTTCATGAGCTGTCGAAACCAGGTGTAGCAATGTTCCCTGCCTCCTCCCTCCGGACTATCTCCTGTTAATGGGCCCAACAATGCCTTGCCTCGTGACTCACCATCCCATTGTGAGATGCTCCGCCCAGGGGGAAGGAGCCAAGCATTCTCACCTGGATATAATCTGGGGTTTGGAACAGAACAAGTAGCCTTACCTACTGGGTTCCCAGAGGACAAGAACTACACAACCACCAATGGACTTTCCGAGGAGGACCAGTCTTTTTCTACAAGATCACCGCTTCAACAGAACCACTTCAAAGAGAACTGCAGCTATCACCTAATCGGACTGCTACCACCACCCTGCCCGGCGGGGTGTCAGGTCATACCCTGACTCTGTCAGGTTAAACCAGTGTTTCTGTATTATTGCTTTGTTATATATATATATATATTAGTAAAAGAACTGTTATTCCTATTCCTCATATCTTTGCCTGAAAGCCCCTCAATTTCAAATTTATAATAATTCGGAGGGAAGGGGGTTGCATTTTCCATTCCGAGGGAGGCTCCTGCCTTCCTTAGTAGACACCTGTCTTTCAAACCAAGGCATTCTACATGTTTAATCCAGCAAAAAAGAGGCTGTGACAGATGGCTGCTGCTTGAGAGTGATTCACAACTGCTTGTCCCTCAGTGTGATGCTCACAAAGGTCTTCAGTCCCCCTGCCAGCTTTCACAAAATATGCAAAGTTCAGGACATTTGCAATCTCCATCTTATTTTAATTTTGATCAAAAATTTTTGGGAGTTTCAGAAGGTATGAGGAGCACTTGCAAAAGAAGATGATGTCATGTCTTGCCTTATGGAAATCCTGATTTCCAAGTCCGGGCTATCAGGCAGAGCTCTTTTTACAGCTCCACTCTCCAATGTGTAGATTAGTGAAAGAATTAATACAAGAGGGTAAGGAGAGTTTAATTTGAGATGTAAAGAGGATTCAGAGTATGATTAAAAATACAGATACTTTGATAAAACCAAGATGTCTTCCTAAACATGACCCCCTAAGAATGTATAAGTGACTTCAGGTTTCTAAGAAGAAATTTAATCTTTTATGAGATCAATACATACATCCAGTAAAAGCCAAGCTGTTTGGAGCATACTCTTATAGGTCTGAAATATAAGCAGTAGTCTTCATAATTGAGTACATGCTGGGAATGATTACTTCTGGTTCAATTGACACTATCCAAGTTTAATTAAGGAGAATTTTGGTGCCTTAGTGAAGTAGTGAAGAAATAACTTTGATTTTCCTGCATTGTAAGGTATTCCAAACAGTGGCAGAATTTAGTGGAGCAGAAGACAACAGTTCTGTCTGCAGCAAATCTTGTAATTTTTCCAGCTATGTCAATTAGTCTTATAAATGCTACAAATCCTAGTCCAGTGTAGGATTACAATACAATGAAGGGTATACCCAAAACAAGGGCACCATTTAACAGGGACATTTCTCCAGTCTGTCACAGCCCTTGAAATTAGTGTTAACAATACTCAGCACTTGCATCTCACTGCTTATCTCTGAAATAATTTAATTAGATAATGTATATAGTAATAGTTGATGTGGTATTTGAAATCAAGATGGAAAGATTGTAGGTTTAGGTAGAATATGAAATTAAAAAGCCACTGTAGCTTTGCAAAGGAACAGTTGAAACAATACACTGTTGATAAGCTCTGGTTATTCCAGCCACAGTGTTTGAGCACGATTAGGTACCTGAGACAACACAGGTCACCTGTGGTGGCCAAGGCAGTAGCTGCAGGATCCGGTTTCAAGGCTACAATAGACTGCAGAAAAATAGTGAGGATACAGACCTATAGTTATTACCAGTTATGATGCACTGTTCAGTTCAGGCAGAAGAAGCAAACTCCTTACTGAGTCCTAGCTGGCAGCAATTACAGTTCCTGCCCACTCAGACAATATCTTTATATTCCTTCTGAGTGATCTGACCCTGTGTCTTTTATACTTGCTTTTAGTATTTCACTATAGTCAGAAGCTCCTTGTTCGTCCACCCAGGCCTCCTGACTTCACTGCTTGATTTCCTGCTCATCAGGATAGATAGTTCCTGAGCCGTGAAGAGGCATCTTTGAAAATCAACCAGCTGTACTGAACCCCTCATCTTTTTGAGGCTGTATGTCATAGTGTTGTAAGATTCATGAAATCTGCTCTTCTGAAGCACAGAGCGGTGATGCTTTTTTTCCTTTTGTTCTCTGCTTTTAGGATCCTAAAGTCCATCATTTCATGGCCACTGCAGCTAAGACCACCCACAGCCTCCACATCTCTAACTGGTTCTTCCTTATTTATGAGGTTTAGCAGAGCATCTCCACTCATCATCTTCTTAATCACCTATGTCAGGAAGTTCCCATCAACTTTATCCAGAGATCTCCTGGACTGCTTGTGTCCTGCTGTGCTGACCTTTCAGCTGACATTGGAGTGGTTAAAGCTTCCCACAAGAACCAGGGCCTGAGAGCAAAAGGCTTCCTCCAGCTGTCTGAAAAAGTCCTAACCTATTTATTCCTGTCTGGGAGGTCTGTGATAGATGCCACAACAATGGCATCACTCTCATCTGGCTCATCACCAGTCCCAAGGCAGAGTGCCCTGCATCCTCTCTGCTCTGTCACATACAGTGCAACTTGCCCTGTCTACCGTACTGTCCTATCCTTTCTAAAGGAGCTGTATCCATTCATACCAGCACTCTGGTCATGTGAACTAATCCCCAACATCTCTGTGATCCCAGTGAGATCACAGCCCTGTAACTCCATGCAGAAATCCTTCTATTCGTTGCACATGCATCCTTCAGTGCCAAAAGTCACAAGTTCCCAGCCTTCACCATCAGAGAAGTCTCAGTTTTCCAACGTGATAAGCACAGGCTTTGCCTGACCATCTTTGAGTACAATTTGGGGCTTGAGCTGGTGAACCTGCAGGGTCTCAGAGAAGATCTGACCTTCTTTTTGGCATCCCTGACACTGCATAACTTGCTGAGCTCCTGCAGCTCCTTTGTGCAGCTCCTACACAGACCCTTGCCCAGCACACTCCTCCTTGCAGGCAAGGAGCCCATTTCCCCAGCCCCAGTCCTGGTGGGAGGCTACAGACAGGAGTGTGCAAGAGAAGAGTGCAAACCTGTGCTCCAGCCTTCTGCAGCCTGAAAGAAGCAGAGCCTGCATCCCAAGAGCAAGCAGATTGTCAGCATCAAGCTGGAAGAGATACAAAAAAAAGTGCTGCCACTCATAAAAGGATTGTGATTTGATCCTAATCACAAGGAGTTTTGGATTTTAATTCTATTTTTTATATGTGATGGAAAATCAGCAACTAACTAAAAAAAAAAAAAGCAGGCTCAGATTAAAACCCAGGGTTCAGTCTGACCCTGGGAAGGTAGTCAAGTTTAAAATAGATTTAATGTACCATATGTACTGATTCCTCCTCTCTCTCACTCAAAATTTATAGGACTATTGTTGAAATCATAAAAAATGGAGATTGCAAGTACATTTTTTGACCCAGAACTAAAATACTACCAAAGAAAAACAATTAGTCCAGCCTAGTGAACTGACCTAACTACACCCTGACAGAGCAGCAGAGGCTTAAGAGAAAGCCGGTGAGAGTGACTTTGAATCTGTTTAGAGTGTTGCCTTAGTACCTAGTGTAAGATGCAATCTATTTCAGCTGCAGAAAGAAAAATGTTTCTAAGAGCAGACAAAATAGGTGCTAGTCTAGTGACTTTTAGCATAATAAAATTAAACAACAACAACAAAAAAAATCCTCCAGGGACTGCTGGTAATTAGGAAGTCTCCAAAACTGGTTCATTAAGCCATTTGCTGCCCAAGTACAAATTCTAAACAGAGAAAAAGAAATTACACTCTGTGTTTTAAATGTTACTACATGTTTTAACTGTCATTATGACCAGCTGAAGGAGATAATGGTCTTAGAATTAGTGCCTGCATCTCTGTGGGAAAAGCAGGCTGAGACAGAGCTCATTATACTGTAAGTGGAATGGCCATTTGTTAGCTATCGATTGCAGTTCTAGCTATCTGAAGACTGCTGTGCTGTCAGATGCAGCATGGATTTCATACCCTCCCTAACAGCTCTTGTCAGTTACTGGATATGGAATTCCCACCACAAAAGCCATGTGGGATGTGAGGCACTGTCACACGATAAGAGATATATGCACATCTCAAGGAATGAAGGCCACAGCTCTATGGTATTTTCTGAAGGAGCTGGCCAGAAAGAAACAGATCCATCTTTAACAAGCTCACCATAATCACACACAAATATATGTGTGTGTATACACATAAATATAAAATGCTTATTTATACACATATTTATAATAATATATGTAAACATAAACATATATAAATAAATCAATATGTAAACTTTTGTGCACATGTGCACCTGCATTCATGCTTATCTATGTTGGCATTTTGCATTTGTGCTGGGTTGGGCCAAATTCAGGGAAAACGTCCAAAAGGAACGTCTCCTCGAAGGAAAGCAGGTTACAGCCACCCCTCCCCCGCCAGGTTCGGGGAAAAAAAATATTTTCCTCGGAGGAAAGTGAAGGAAAAAAACTATTTATTTAACAAACACACAGGAAAAGAATAATAAAGCTAAATAATAAAACCTCTCGCTGTGGAGAGAAACCTGGGAAGATTTTAAAGTCCTTCTGTGGGTGTGGTCTCTCTCCTCCTCTTCGGAGCTGGGTCAGCCTGGGCCCCCTCCGCGCCTAAGGTGGAAATTTTCCCAGTGAGTTCTGGTGTTCTGATGTTGAAACAGTCCAGAAGAGAAGAAGGGAAAAGCCGAAGTCCCAGAAAGAATCTTAACTCTCAGTCTCTCTCCAGAGAAACAGAGCCGAAAAGCCAAGAGAAGCAGAAAAGGGTGCTTCCTTCACTCCTCAGCAGCAGCAGCAGCAGCTAATCTCTGTGTCCTTGAAGCACAAACTGTTTTGAAAAGTTTGCTCAGTTTTTTTTCTCTCTCTTGCACCCAGTTTTAAAGGCACAGAAAGGCTCAGGATCGTATCTGGGCATAGAGCAGTGATAGGGGATACAACAGCATAAAATCACCTCAAGACAGCGTTCCAAATTGATGCTGGGAAGTTTTTCCTACTTTTAATTGGGAAGGACATTTAACAGAATTGTTCCTCTGTTGCCTCACAGTGCTGACGAAGCTTCCTCGTAAGGATGTTTTTTCCAGCATCATAATTAAAATGTTATGGTCTTGAAGAACATGCTCAGAAGCGCCTGGCAAATTATCTGGCTTCCTCTGAAGCATTCAGCATTCTAGAGTAAGTAGACAGAAAATCTGAGTCCTATGCAATGAAGCTGATTTATCAGCAAATGTTAAAAGGGAGAAATTTAAATTCTGTCAATAGAAACCAGGAGTGTGAATAAAAAGGAAGGACTGAACCAGAGTCAGATGTCCTGGTTACCAGCTCAAGCCAGTTTTAAGGGCAGAAGTACAGAGCAGCCACAGCTGTTTCAGAGGGGTCTGTACATGCCATGTTGGCTCACTGTGGTAGGGCCTTTATAAAAATCTGCAGAGGCTTTGTTCTAGCTTGAAAGGCTGAATGAACTCTACTGAGTGGTGGATTCAGCTGTGGAACTTGATGGGCTGGTGGGAGCTGCAGTGTTATGAACCATCCCAACCTACTGTTTTCCACAAAGTACAGAACTTTCATCATCAGCATCTGTTCCAGTGTGACAGAAAATCACAACATTTTCTTTAATCTGTGGATAATGTAAGCTTTCCAGATAATATAATTAGTGGACAATATCATCCTTCTGTGGATAATAAGCATTCCTAGGAAAGTTTAATGCTGTGATGCTTAGGGGATGCTGAGATGTAGGTGAAGCAAGTTTCAGCCTTTGCTTGGACTGCTGTAGGTGAGCATGAGGCTTCTGTGTCCTAAATGAGTGTCCTTGCTTCTAGAAATTCATCTGTTCTGGGAGAGAAAAGTCTGTTCCATAATTTGCCCAGGGAAAACCACAAAAATTCTTGGAAAAAAAATTCCATAAAAGGTGCCAGTTCAGTAACATCAACTTATTTTTCAACCCTCCAGTGTCCTGAGAAGCTTTTCTGAATAGTTCCTGCCTTCTGAGGAAGCAGTGCATGATGATGCCCTCACTCCTACCAGGAAATGTATGCTCGAATGGCATGACCTAGCTTAAAATTTAAAACTTTAAGCCTTTCACAAGCCAGGTGCATCGACTATGGTGAGAAATTGCTGTGTGTGTGTAAAAGAAGACCAAAGCTCAGTAGTGGGTATCAGGAAACGAAATGAGAGAAAAAAAGAGTTCTCAGTGATGAAAGTGTCAGTCTAGAGACTGGTTGGTCAAACACTTTCTACCAAAATTCTTTCTGCTTGGAAATGGTGGGAAGAGGAAACAAAGGTCAATCCCAGTAAACCAATGTTTGCTATTGAATTAGAAAATACTTTGATTTTGAAATGAAATTTTAGTGCTTCATGGGATCATTTGCTGATTGCCACAGATTCCCTCACTTTTTTTTTTTGAATTGACACAGATACCTCAGACAACACAGAATAGCACAGCTCTGTATTCAGGCCCTGTATAAATCCCATATTTATCCATTTTGTCTATCACCAGGTAAGATTAGCTCGTGCTAGAAGGCTAAAAGCATGTAATGGAGAATGTATCACAACGGTTCAAAGCCTTGAAATTATGGGATTTGAGCAGTTTCTTCACAACTTGTGCTGCGGGTTGTGAACAGTTTTCAAAAAACATCTCAGTCTGCATTGGGAGAAAAATTTCGACCCTAAATCTGAGTGATTAGTTAATCTGCCTTGATTTAATATCATTTTTATTAGTTTACATCTCTTATTAATTTTTTCAGTTGTTATCTATAGGGGATGAAGATTTCCTAGTCAAGCAAAGAGTCAAGCAGACTGCACAGATAACTCTAATGTGGGTGTGGTGTTAGTAAATAGTAGTTATGTTTTACATTATCTACTTTTGTAGTCTAAACAAGAATCCATATTTTGAGGGTTGCAAATACATGCGTATGGTGAATTAAATTTTCTCTGGGTAGTTCTCAATCAATTTGAAAAAAGAGAGGCAGAATTGTCACTGTTCTGACCAAGACCCATTAGCTCTCATAGAGGTTTTTTCCGTTATTCTGCTTTTCTAGTTACTAATCTTTTCTTTCAAGACAACAAGAATGACGGCTGTTTGATGCTACCCCCACTATCATTCCCCACCCCTCCCCCAGTCCCAAGTGTTATCTGTTTAATCTGAGTGCTCCTTGGCTGCATCCGTTTTTCAGGTGAATACCTGTAAGTCCTATGTTATTTCTCTCCTGTTCCTTTTGGGAACTGGAAATAGACCATTCTCATGGCATGGATTTAAAGGGATGTTTTATGTAATTAGGAAAACAATTACATATACTGGGTAACCAGGAGACTGACTACTGTATTTTTACTGGTATCAACCATCAGTGAACTGCTGCTGAAATTTGCTCATAGCTGAGGATGCAGGCACACTTCCATTAGGAGGGGATAGAACTTTTTCCATTGAAAGCAATACAGTTCTGGTTACTCATGGGCAGCATAGTTACTCATCAGGGAGGTAAGCAAGCAGGCGAGGATGAGCAGTGACAGAAGGAATATGGTGAATGTGTATGAAGTTGTTTAACATTGTATTCCCTGCCCACTCTATCCCTCCACCCAAAATAGTGCTGCTCCAGCAAACCTAGCAAGAAAAAAATGTCTCCATGAAGCTTCTGTAGTCCAGTCAGTTATCCTTTGTAGCCTTTTTAGTTCATAATTTCCCATATTGGCACAAACCGCCTGTAAAGGAAATGTAAGTGAATGCAGACAGGTATAAATCCCCTCTGCAGCCTGCCTGCCTGCCCCAGGGGTCAGCAACCAGCTTTTTGCAGAGGTGAGGCAGGTGTTTAAGAATGGGAGAATCTGAAAGTACATCAGCCTATTTGCAAAAGGATGCCTGTATCCCTCCAGTGTAGGTTTCCTTGAGGTCAACGTCTTTTTTTTTTTTTTAATAAATTTACATAGGTTTTCCCTAGTCTCATTTGCATTGTGTTACCAGCATAGCGAGAGCAGTAACATGTGTTTGTTATAAAAATCACTTAATTCATACCAGAATCATTATTACTTGGGCTAGGTAGTGGTTTATCTACCAGTTATCTAAGAAAATGTTTTCAGGATTGCATGCTATTCGGAAAACATGCCTCATTATCCCTGGAATTCATTCAGAATCTTCCGGTACCTGGAAAGACATCATATTTTTTTCTGTTCTTTACTTTTTTACTTCAGAACTTCCAGTATTGTGTTTGGGGTATAGGTGTTATAATTCCACAAGATTTAACAGAACCTCTGCAGTGATGCCTCCTAATAGAGACTGTTCAGTATAAAAATATCTGCCTCATTTAGTACAAATGGCAGAGATAAAGATGAAGTCCATATTCAATCAATTCAAAAATTAATATTTAGCATGCAGTGGTTTTGACTTGGCAACCTGATGTTAGAATAATTATTTATTAATCTGCTATCACTCTCTTATCTTTTTTCCCTGTTTTCCCCTTCATGTATTTTGCAACTAAACATAGCATGTCTATACTTACATAATCTTCTCCTTCCCTCCTCCCCTAAGAAAACAACAAAATGATGATTTTTTACAAAGGCTTAAGATATTAAATGGCTGCTGGCAGAAATTGTCTGAGGATCTCTGCCTCTGCATTGAAACCTAATGAGAGCTCTGCAGACAGGAAATTTCTCAGGTTTCAACCTCTTTAGTGGTTTAGTGGTTCCCAGGGAAGTGATTCTAGAGAGGACAAGATGCAAAGTAAATTGTCTTCAGGCCATATTGCCATTTTTTGAGGAATGTAAAAAAAGATAGGCTCAGCTGTAGATCTTTGGTCAGAAATCTCCAATGCAGGAAGGAAAAAATATTCTCAGAGAGAACTGTCCCTTCCAAAACAAGCCAAAGCTGGGATTTTTCCTGAGAAAGGGCTGATTTCTGTTAGAAAAAAATCCCAGTTCAGTGAGTAAAATTTGTATCAAAGGGCTTGGGGTTTGGTTAACATGTAGGACTTAGCCATGGGACAACAAACAGGTTGCATCACAAGAACCTGAAAATTGTTTCTGCGTGATTTAATGTCCTGCAAAAATGTTTGATTAACAGTAGAAAGGGCATAGGTTATTGCTCTGAATTAGATGTTTGGTTTATGCTGGCATTAGAATATTTTAGGAATAGGTGCAAAAGATCCATAGACTCTTACCTAAATATGTGCATTTCTGTGGTCCTTCTCTGCATGAAACTATTGATAAACAGAATCAAACCCTGGGGATGGCTGTCTGTTACATAAAAGCTGAATGAGTAATTTATAAGGCCGTGGCTTCTGTTCTATGAAATCCATGTTAGAATTAATTGCTTTAATTGCTAAACCAACAGAGTGATAGCTCCTCTGATGACCATAAAGGCCGTTCTCTAGTCCTACAGCTGATGATTTCATAACTGATCCACTGAGATAAGTGCAGAACAAATCCTTCACAAATTCTAGCAGTAAACCATTCTAAGACTAATTTCTTTATGCCACTGCTTTCCTACATGCATTAAGTAAATATCAACTGCCCTTGCTGCTGCTGCTGCTAGTGAATAAAGTGGAATTTTCAAGGCATCCCTGGGGAATGGAGCCCGTGAGTTTTTTTCTCCCTTTGGCTAATAAATCTATAGATGCTGATGTTATTAAATAAATAAATAGATAAATAGATAAATAGATAAAAAAATAAAGAGTAGCAGCAGCAGGATCCTAGATGGTTCTGCACAAGTAATCTGACCTGACATTTGGTAGCTCTTGTAGTCTCTTTTAGCTCAGTGACCTTTGCTGGAAAAGTACTTGTACTTTGAAGTACTGTAGGTGGGATCTGATCCAATACCCACTGACAGCAAATTAGAGCTTTCCTTTTACTTCACCTACATTTTGACTGGGACCAGATCAAGAGATGTAAATGGGAGTGCAGGACTTTATGTCAGCCTGACTTTATGAAGTGCATGATAGCCTAGAAAGATGAGACTGGCTCCAAAAGAACCTGACTTAAAAAAATCTATCACAGCTCATGTCAGAGGGGGCAACATCTTTGAGAAAGATCACATTGAGGAGGAATCAGTATGTCCTCTGTGGATGTGCACTGTGAATCAACAAAATAAGCAGAAGAGAGATTGGTCTAAGTTAGCAAACTTAAGTTTAATTTCTTCTGTCTAGAAAGGAAGATCTTTACAATTCTCAGAATACAGACCCATAAATCACTGCATTGTGAGGGTTGATTTCTTCTTAATGACTAAATAAAGCATGTATTACTATGCTAGTGTACTATGTAGTATGTCAGCATCCATGGTTAGTTTTACCCACTCTCTGTACTGGTCCGGTAAAGTAAGGATAAGGTGTAAGTGTAAGTCATTGTTCTCTGCTTAGAATGTGTAATTCAGCAAAGTGAGACACAGCTGATCTGGCTGCTGTGTATTGAAAAATAATTGTTCCCATGAGACAAGTGAACTGAGCATGCAGTACTTTTCATAATTAAACAGCCCGTGTCTGGCATGATGGACAGCTGGAAATGATGCTTTGTTTTCTACGTCTTGGGTATACAGTTCTGTGTACTGCTGTTACTTGCTGTTTTATGGGGAGGATCCCTGGGGATTCTCTGTCTCTTACAACTCAGCAACCCAGTGCTTTATGTACATCTCTGACTGTACGTAAGTCCTTCAAATGAATCTGAGAAAATGCAGGGTCTGTAATCTGGTTCAAAAGATTTTAAATGTCTTTGACATCTCTGACATCTTTATCTACCAAAAGATGCAGACACCTTTACTATTGCTCCAAAGTGACTATAATAGCCTTTGATGACTAGGTGCTGGTGACCCAGTCCTGCCTGGTGCTGATGGGTTGTGTGCTCTTCTAAATACTCTCAATATCCATGGAAACAAAAGAGAATCAAGGGATTAAGGCCTATGTAATTTACATTTCCTTGTATTCACTAAGGAAAAGCATTATTTTAAAATAAACTGAAAACACTTGTTGATTGCAATAAGTTTTTAGTTTTATGTATAACAGACATCAATAGTACATCCTCATGCAAATCCTGAATGCAAACCTCATAATAACATTGTATGTCTTGTTTAAATACTCTGGAAAAGGAAAGTTTGTCTAAGTTGCAGTTGCAGCTGCTTTTCAAGAAAGATGCTACTCTGAGGTAGCTGATAAGTGTTTGACCCAACTAAAGAAAATCTTTCTCTGTACAGGTTAGCATTCAAACCCTACTTTAAATATTCCTGCTTGTCCTGTTATTTTAAGCTGTGTTCCAGCAGAGCACTTAATGAGAAGTAAAAAAACAGTTGTGGAAATAAAAAATTTAACAACCTGCCTTATCACTGTAAACACATTGAAAGGAGGTACGAACCTTGACTGGCATCCTCAGATTCCTGGCACATTACTGCATTTTGCATATTCAATGCAATAAGCTTCACAGAATTGAAGAACAGCCCAAGTTGGAAGGGAGCTCAAAAGATCAGCTCGTCCAGTCTTTCTTGGGAAAGGGAGACTACATGAGGTTTTCTGGTATCCTGTGCAATTGCATCTTGAAAACCCACAGTGGTGGTGACTCTACCCCATCCATGGGGAGGTTGCACCAGTAATCAAATGTTCTCATGGCAAAAAATATTTGTATATTGAGATAAAACCTCTCCTGGTGCAACTTGTACTTGCTCCTTGTCTTCTCCATATGGCTCCTCATAAAGATGAAGCATCTGTCTTTTCTGGAGCTGCTATGTTGGTACTAGAAAACTGATCAAGTCCTCCCTGAAGCTTCATTTCCTCAGGGAGAAAAGACTGAATGCCTTCAGTGTCTCCTCAGGTTCCCCATCCCTTTGATCTCCCATCCCTTGGATCACCTTTGGGGCCCGTGTTTGGACCTTCTCTAGTCAGTCTGCATCTTTCTTGAATTCTGGCGACCAGAAATGGACACAGTACTCCCAGCCCAGCCTAACAAACGCTGGGTAGAGTAGGAGTTTCACATTTCTGTCCTTGCTGGTAGCCCTCCAGCAGGTGCAGCCCGGGGTCCAATTTGCCTTTGTTGCTGCAGTGGTGCACTGCTCACTCCCGTTCAGCTTGTTGTCCACCAGCACCCACAGGTCCCTTTCAGCAAGGCTGAACCACACAGATCCTAACCTGTACTGAGATTTTTGGTTATTTTGTCCCAAGTTCAGAACTTAGCACTTGTTTTTTTTAGACTTCATACTGTTCTTGCTAGCCCACTCTTCTACCTGCCCAGGTCAATTTATTCAGCAATAAACTCCTTTTTCACCAGGCTGAAGGTGAGTTGGTTATATAAAAGCGTCCACATATTTTGTGAGAGCAGAAAAATGCAGCCTATTATCTATTGCTTGAATCCTTCCATTTGTCTTTGCAATGCACTCAGAGCTCCAGGGCATGGTTTTGGTAAATAATTAAGGGCTAATCCTGGAAATGCTTTGTGTATGGAGCTGCCATTGAAATCGATGGGTGTTCTGAGCATGGAGAACTTGCCCTCGTGGGCCCTTAATCTTGCAGTAAACCAGAGAGGCATTTGTTTTGCAACTGAGTGTTTGGTGGAATAATGAAAGCATGTGTATTGAGATTTTATTTTTCATCATTCTTTGCAATGAGATAGGACACTGTAATGTTTATCTTCATCATCTATGCAGTATAAGAAAATAATAGTGGATTTCTGGAGATATTATTTGCTTTAGTTTATAAACAAGTCACTGTTGACTATCAATCATTATCCATTTTTCATCAATCAGAACATGAAAGACACACCTCAGCAGTCATTAAAATATTTATAATCATCATTACATTATCCTGTTTCTGTGAGTCTGCTTACATGAATATAAGTAATCAGAATAACTCTGATTTTCTCTCTCAGTAAAAATGTCAGAGGTAAAACTGCAAGAAATCCAAGGCTAGCTCATAAGTACAACTAAGGTAACTAATAAAAACCAACCATGAAGGATATCATAATAACATATAAGATAAAGCTTACTGAGAAATGACAGATCTGTATGAAAAAAACCTTCTTTGCATTGCCAATGTCTGAATAATTTCTTTGAAATTGCTAGCTATTTTATCATCATTATTATAAGATTTTTTAAAATAAAATGGTAATTCAGCTTAAAGGTCAGGAACCATAAATAGATAAGACCTTCCTTTAGATATATTGTCTGCATATAAAATAAAGTTTTTAGTTCTCTTTAGAATGAAAGTTTGAGTTAATCTCTCATTTTTTAATACTGTTATTTACAAAGCAAAAGATTCTATGTGTCTCAGTGGGCCAAAGCAGATTATTAAAAAGCCAGATATATACTATTCTAAATTGAAGTGCTGATTTACTTGCTGTTTTTTAAAATGTGCTGTGGAGAGTTCTCCATAGTTTATTTTTCTCATCAGAGAAAAGCTGCACTGATAATGTGGGCCCAGCCCCAGTGTTGAGGACACATGGTGCCGTGCCAAGCCCAGCCTTCCCCCCAGCAGACCTGCATGCCTCTGTCACATAAGGCAGATCTGTGTCCACAGAGACTGCAAAATGAGTTGGTATCTGCTTCCAAGCAGCATGAAGTGATGGGCCAGAGGCTGAAATTTGGCTTTTTTTTTTGTTTGTTTGTGACCCACATTGGGGCCCACTGTGGAGGGCTGTGAGCTCTTGGTGCCGGAGCCCTCTGCACTGCCTTGGAGGAAATAGGCTGGAGGGCCAAAAGAATCTCCCCAGACATAAGCAACCTTCCTCAAATTAGGGTGAGCTCCCAACATGCCTTGTTTCTTTACGGTAATAGCCGGTACCCTGTTGGATAATTGATTTCTACCCCACTCCCTGCCTTTCCCATAAAAAGCCTCTGCTTCTGCCCTTGCCTCATGGGAGCACTTGTCCCTGGCCTCCCCTTCGCAGGGTGGCTGGACAATAAAGGCTACCTCTGTGGAACTGCTGTATGAGGCTCCTGTCTCTCTGTCCCCGAGTCTGCCTTGGGTGGTTTCACAAAGAGCTGAACCACAAGAGCTGAAATCACTTGTAGCTGAGAAATTGCTACACTTGCTGAAATCACCTGTCACTCAGGGAGGCCTGCCAGTGCCCCTGGAAGGGCTGTTCCCTGCGGGAAGCTCTCTCTAGGAAGGTCGTGACATACTGGTACTGATCAGCACCGGACCCCCTGCGACAGCCCACTTAGAACATCCTTATTTCCTGCTTTGGGTCTGCCTGACATGGACCAGAGATCTGATCCCAAGGATGTGTCCTGACCTCCTGCCCCACACCTGGACAGTGCAGCAGCAAAGTCACCCCAGCTTCTCTCTTTACTAAGGGAAGAAATGGTATAGGTACCTGAGCATTTGAACTCTGGGGTGTAAGCTGTCTGGTTAATAGCCTCTTTAAAACACATTTTACCTGTTTTATCTTCCTTTCCCCTTCTTTTCTGAGTGAGTGATGGGAAAAACTTGGCAGGGTATGAAATACTGTAGAATTAAATACTATGATATATACATGAATTTGTGTATGCCTTCCCTCTTTTAAAATCTCTGAAACATTAAAATATTTCTGGTTAGTAAATATTGATAAAACTGTATTTCTAATATGTGGATACAATTTTGGTCGAATGAATTGAATAAAATGCTCCTGTGTGAATAACATTTCTCTTCACAGAACACAGTGTTTGAAGTTAACTATATTTGCTAAAAAATTTTGTTAGCTTTTATTTAAAGTTTCAATGTTTGCATGATTTTCACGGGCTTTATCATTTTCTCACACCTTTTTGTTCTCAAATTGCAAGCTTTGCCCAGTTGTGTTTTGCTTGGCCTTATTTCTAGCACATCCCTCATCCTGGATCACAAATATCCAGGCTAAAATCCTTAAGGCAGTGTGGGAGAGGAGAGAAAGCTGGCTGGGAAAAGGAGCCCCAGTCTTTTGAGTACCAGCATTTCCAAATCTTTTCAGCACATTTTCAGTGGAAAGCATCACATCCTTTTGTTACATTAAAAAAAACCCAAAAACACAGGAATAGGAAACGAAGATAAACTTTCAGAATTGGATAAAAATATCTTAAAAAAATTCATGGTACATTGTGCTTACAATGTTGCCTTTAAAATTCTGCATTTTAAAATCCCAGGACATAAATTTTATGTTTGGCTGAAGATTACCAAACAGCCTTGTTCATCCAGCTGAACATCAAAATTGAACACCACCATGCCTGAATTTGACCTCCTAGCATTTGAAGCTGGATATCTGGATGCTTTTACTTTCTCTAAAGTAATGGAGGTAAACAATAAGGTAAATACTAGTCCATGTCATGCTCCTGGATCAAAGGGGAGAAAAAGATTGCATCATGAAACATAGCGCTCCAGCAGAAAGATGGGCTTGCATCATCAGCCCTGTAACCTCCACAAAGCAATATGGCATTTGATTCTGAAATGATTCATACCTATTATACCCAACCTTAATAAGACCAAGTGTTTTTATCAGCCCTTAAGAAAGACACAGAAATACTGGAGAACACTCAGTAAATAGGTAAAGAAAGGATTCAGGGCCAGGGAAACAAGCCTTATGATGGCTTGTGAAGTTTACAAAGTTCAGCCTAACCAGTTTGCGAAAAAGATACTGGAAGCTGGCTGCAGGAGACTGGTGATTACATATAGTTGCTGCACAGAGAAAAGAAATTTGAAGAAGAGACTTTTCAGCTCTCCACAGGAGGATATGACTGATTTCAGTGGCTGGAAATCTAAATTTCACTAATCACATTTTGAAATATGATATGATTTACAATTAAAATTAATGACTTTTTTCTTTTTCTTTTTTTTTTTTAAACTTTGTTTTCTTCCACTGCTTTCTAATGAAGATACTTTAATCCAGATTGTTAAAAAAAATTCTACAGCCTGTACACACAGAAAGTGATGCTCTCCTTTGGTCTTATCCGGGTCCACAAGAACAGCTGCTAGAACTACTCTGGTTTATTAAAATCCATCAGCATGTGGTTTGTTTCAGAAATATGAACAATAGATTTTCTATAGCTAAATTCCATTTCGTGATTAATAGAGGTCACCTGGATCGAGACTGCAAAACGGGAAGCCTTCAATTTGCTTGACCTAGTCTTCTAAATATGCCTTAATCTGTGGGTTTCTATACTGAGATTTATTTCCAGCAGGCCAATTCATCATCCATTTTGTTTTAATCAGCCTTTTAAAAAGTGAGTGCAACAGAGCTACCTAATAGCAAAGAGTAAAATTAATAAAGACATTTTGCATCTGGTCTATGAGAAATAATTAAACTATTTAAATAAAAGAAACTAAATTGAATAAGAGTCTACCTTAACTGTGGGAAAGCAATAAATATCAGCTAGAAGCTACAGATAATGGTATCATACTGGCATCTGTTGCTTTCACTTACAAAGTATATCTAGAATTTTATGAAGGTTTTTTTTTTTGCAGAACATAATTTATTAGCTGTCCTCAGTGTTTATTTCTGCCTGAAATATTAATATATTGCATTAGAAATGGTATTACTTAGCGAAAGAAATAAATTTGAAAAAGCTTAAAAGATATTATTAATGATACGCTGGCTTATGACCATCTTTTTTTTTTATTATTTTCTTTGAAGTGAAATTTTTTGTAAGTAATGTTAGTGGTCTGCCAGGGGGGCTGAGTGGGAGGTAGAAGAAACTCTTACATTAAAAAAAATATGTTGTGTTTTAAATTTTGCTTTGAAATCTGAAATTACTCAATAACGTTATGGGACAATTGGAATCCATTAATGAAGAAATTTCCTGAGACATCTTCTCTTTTCTAGCTGCAAGGGGAGGGCATGAACACCTGGGAATTAATTTGGGGTCTGGATTTAATGGCTGTATTAGTTTTGCATGGCCTGGGTTTTGGTAGCAGGAGTGCCACAGAGGTGGCCTCTCTGAGCAGCTGCCAGAAGCTTCCACCACATCTAGCAGAGCCAATTCCTGGTGTCTCCAAAGATGGATGTGCCACTGGCCAAGGCTGGGCCAATTAGAAATGGTGGTAATGCCTGTGTGAGAACAGATTTATGAAGAAACCGTAACAAAGGTTGTGGGGGCAGTTTTAACTGTGGCCAGAGAAAAGCAGAGTGAGAACATGTGAGAAGAACAACTCTGCAGACACCAAGGTCAGTGAAGAAGGAGGGGGAGGAGGTGTTCCAGGTGCCACAGCTGAAGTGGTGAGGACCATGGTGAGGCAGCTGTGCCCCTGCAGCCCATGGAGGGCCATGGGGATGCAGGGATCCACCTGCAGCGCGTGGAGGAGCCCCACCCTGGAGCAGATGGATGCTTGAGAGGAGGCTGTGACCCCGTGAGAGACCCATGGAGAGAGGGGCCCTGCTCCCAGGCTGGAGCAGCCTGTCCTTGGAGGACTGCACCCCATGGAAGAGTGACCCACGCTGCAGCAGTTTGGGGAGGACTGTTCCCCATGGGATGGACTCACATTGGAGCAGGACACAGGGAACTGTTGCTCGTGAGATGACCTCACATTGGAGAAGTTTGCAGAGAACTGTCTCCCCTGGGAGGGACCCCACAGTGCAGCAAGGGAATGACTCCTCTCCCTGAGAAGTGGGAGAAGCCACGAGTGATGAACTGACCATAACCCGCATTCCTGGTCTCCTTGCACTGCTGGGTAGGAGGTAGAGCTGAGAAGGAGGGAGGGGTGGGGAGAAGGTGTTTATAAGGGCTTATTTTGCTTCTCATTATCCTGCTCTGATTTTGTTAGCAATAGATTCACTTTATGTCTCTAAGTTGAGCATGTTTTGCCCTCGATGGTATTTGATGAGCAAACTCTCCCTGTCCTTATCTCAACCCATGAACCTTCGTTAAATTTTCTCTCCTCTGTCCAGCTGCAGAAGAGAGTGAGTGAGCGGCTTTGGTTGGTGCCTGGCATCTGAACAGGGTCAACTCACGACAACGGGCCTGAGCTCATATCATGAAACCATTGTCTTGACTTCTGCTTTTAACATTCATCTATTCTCTTTTCTTCTGGTAAGGTCTTTGGGGACCATGGAGTGCCAATTCCTAGGAGCAAGCTCAGGAAATGAATTAGAGAGGAAAGTCCAAGGCATTATTTATAGTTTGTTTCACCTTATTCCTCTGCTTTATTGATAAGAAGCTTTATCCAAGCTTCAGATTAAAACCCAGACTCCCTAGACATAAATAAATGTTGTTATATCTTTTTTTTTGTGCCAAAGACCAGCGTAAGGCAGTCAAATAGTGTGTTCTGGTTTGACCTACTGCCTGATCCTTAGCTTGCTTGAGCAGTGATGCAACTGCAATTGCCTACACTGGCCCTGCTTCTCCATCTCTGAGGGAGGAGCAGCAGGACAATGATTCAGCTGCTGCTCTTCCTTGCTCTCTTCAGAAATACCTGCCACCTGCTTATGAATGTCTTCCAGTTAATGTCAGACCGTCACTAAACAGCTATTTGGGTTGTGGTTGTGCTCCTTTGAAGGCTAGTATCAGTCCCTTTCAAATGTTCTGCCCCTAGGGCAAGCTACCACCAAACCTTAAGCTGCTGCTGGTCACTTAGTAGCTACAACCAACCTCCAAAACACTCATATCCCACAGCTCAGGTTTTGCTCTCAATGCTAGAACTTGTGCTGCAGCTCCCTCCATCTACTGATGTCTCCTGTGTCACAGGTCGGTCTCCACCACAACACTGTAGTACAGTTTGACCTGGATTTCAGCATCCTCCTCCAAAAGACAAGTGCCAAGTCTTTCCTGTACTGTCCAAGACCTCTCTGCACCTTCCAGTCTCAAACTCTGATGAGCCTCTTGTTCCTTAGGTACTTCTGAGACAATGTCAGAGGCTTCCTTTCTGCTTATACCTGTACAATCTAGAATAATTTCTGACTCCCTTACTGTCCTCCTCACAGCAATCTGGCATGTTCTCAGCTGATGCTGCCCTTCTCACACTGCTCTGCAAGGTCTTGTGGGAGGGGCTATAGGTGCTAATTACACAGCAAGGACAGCACTCACACTCAACAGCACATAAAAGAATCCAAACTAACAAAAATGTTCCCATAAAACTGTTGTCTAATGCTCCTGAAAACAGGCCATTTGTCTCTTTGTTCTGTGCTGGTTGTCAGCTTATAAATGTGTACCAGATCAGCTCAGGCTGTTGTGCTGCAGGAGCACTGTATTTATCCTGGTCACTGACCAGCACTGTTCTTCTTTTGTACGTATCTTCTTTTGCTGGTGTGCTGCTGCCCACCAGGAGAGTCAGGCTGGTTCTTCTAGAAAATGGGAAGCAAAACAGACACCAGCTGGCATGGAGGGAGGAGGCAAAACCTATGGAATGCCATCTTAGCCTGTGGGATGACAGTAGGAAAGGAAGGAATTTAAGTGACATGGTGGAATGACAGTGGGAAAGGTTGGGGAAAGGCAGGAGACTAGCAGGATTTGGAAAAAGGGGGAATGGGAAAGGTGTTTGGGAAAGACAGGAAGGCAAGAGAAATATATGGGATATATTAGGACTGATTGCATAACTAGAGAATAGAGAAATGGCAAACAGGGCAAAATTACAGATTAAAGAAAAACATTAGAATATGGAAAAAGACAAAAATGGAGAAATAGGGAAAATAACTAAGGGAGACTAGAATTATTCAGTTCACTTCAGTCGTGAGTCAGTCTATCGTTTTTCTGTTGTCCTGTTGATGTTGTAATTTCTTTTTAGACTTAGTGTCTCTTACTGTAGTAACAATGGTTAGATTTGGAAAGTATTAATTTGGCAAGAATTTAATAAACTGTTAACTAACTGCATCAGACAGGATTGATGAAGAACAGCTTTCTCCAGAACAATAGTTCTTTTGAAATCTAATGTTTCATGGAACTTTTGGTGACGGGAGCATGGGAATGTCTAATGTTTCTCTTTTACAGTGTTGAAATATTTATATCAATTTGATTTGACTTACTTAGTAAAGATAATATAGTCTCTTTAACATTTTAATACAAGAGTTTAAGTGAATTAAGCCAGAATGCTGAAATCTGAGATACTTTGACAATATTGAAATAAAAGGTTTTGTTAATTAATTGAATTCTTCTGAGATGTTTATTTGTCTTCAGTTTTTTACTGAACAATTTTTTTACTGAAATTTCAGAATTCTTTGTGGAATGAAAGAACTGATTCCAAGTCATGTACAGAAATAACTTCTAATACTTTCTTAGCTAGTTGATTTAAAAATTAATAACTCAATTTCTTAAACACTGAAGTAATAGATTACAAATTAGAATGAGCTGGCTGCAATCCTCTAGCTCAGGCCTTTACATAATGGAATGTCACTTGAGCAATTCCTGCTTTAACAAAAGCCTAGTGCTTAGAATGTGATTTCATATAGGAAACCCACTGTAAATCATGCTATATTGCCCCTTGTGATTACTTTCAGTGTTGCAAATTTATGCCTCATTGCCAATGCAAATCTAGTTTCCCTCAGTCTCCAGCCACTGTGGTTTTTTTCTGATTTTTTATGTTAGATTAAAAAAAATAAAATTGTTCTTTTTGTCAGTGTTATGGACTGGGATTATATCGTCATTTAACTTTCCCTGACACCATAAGTCAGCAGAGCACTTGATATCTTGGTAGCAAATATAGAGTTTGTAATAATCAATATTCTGATATCCACACTTGTGAGATGATGGTCAGCCTTTCTGGCTAATTTTACTCTTAGAGCACTTACAGCTCAGGTTTGGCTGTTGCCTCCACATCAAGTTCAGGTGTTGTGTAGATTCCTACTTTTGTTAATTAATCAAATTCTTCACAGACATTTATTTGTTTTCAATTTTTCCTGTGTGTTATGAAATTTCAGAATTCCTTGGGGAGTAAAAGACCTAATTCCAAGTCATTGGCAGAAATAGTTTTTAATATCTGTTTAGCCAATAGATTTAAAAATTAATGAAAGCCTGGTTTCTTGACCACTAGAATACTAGATGATAAGTCTGAAAGACCTGGCTACAATCCTCTGCCGAATCTTTTGTATAGTGAAATGTTTTCTTATATACCAGCATGTAATTTTATCAGAGAAAAATCACAGAATCCCACAATTGTTAGGGTTGTAAGAGACCTCTGGAGATCATCCAGTCCAACTTCCCCACCAAGGCAGGGTCATCTGAAGCAGGTGACACAGGAACATGTCCAGGTGGGTTTGAATGTCTCCAGAGGAAGACTCCACGACCTCCCTGGGCAGCCTGTGCCAGTGTTCTGCCACCCTCAATGTAAAGTTCTGCTTCACGCTGAGGCGGAAATTCTTGTGTTTTGGTTTCTGGCCATTGCTCCTCATCCTGTTGCTGGGCACTACTGAAAAGAGCTCAGCACCATCCTCTTGGCACCCACCTTTGAGATATTTATATGCATTAATGAGATTCCCTCTCAGTCTTTTATGGTCTTCCCAGGCTAAACAGGCACAGCTGCTCATAAGGAGTCTCTCCTCATAAGAGAGATGCTCCAGATCCCTCATCATCTTTGTGACCTCCGCTGGAGCTTCTCCAATAGCTCCTTGTCTTCTTTGCACTGCAGAGTCCAGAACTGGACAAAGCCCTCCAGATGTGGCCTCACCTCCCTCAGCTGCTGGCCACACTCTTCCCCATGCACCTCAGGATACCATGGCCCTCCTGACCACAAGGACACACTGCCGGCTCATGATCAACTTGTCACTCACCAATGCTGTCAGTTCCTTCTCACCAGAGCTGTTCTCCAGCAGGTCAGCCCCCAGCCTGTTTTGGTACTTGGGGTTATTCCTCCCTGGGTGCAGGACCCTGCACTTCCCAACTCTCCAGCCTATCAAGGTCCTGCTTAATGGAAGCACAGCCCTCAGATGTATCAGCCACTCCACTATAAAACTCCCCTTGAACTTCCTTCCTCCTATCCATCCATCCATCCATCCATCCATCCATCCATCCATCCATCCATCCATCCATCCACCCACCCATCCATCTTCAGCAGGTCTAAGCAAGCTGTTTGCCCCCAGTCTTTAAATGCCTTTAAGTTCTGTATAATCGTCCAATCTTCTTTAGTAGCAGTGTTTCTGATTTCACAGCTGACACTTCTCTGAGTAGAATATTGGAGCAGATGACCTCTTAATGTGGTCCCTTTCAACATATACAATCCTGTGATGCTGTGAACTTCTTTCTAATACATAGAAGAAAAAAACAAATGCTTCCCTACAGTCTTAATGCTTGATAATAATTCATAACTGTATTTTGAGACTAATTCATTGGATTTTAATAAATTAATGCCTGGTCTGTTGATTTTGTGTTCCCCTAATTTCTTGGTCAAAGCCTTTGCATGATACCAAACTACATGCCCTAGAGAAACTTCCAATATCATTACTGTTCATTCTACTAGCCAAATTTATATTCTCATCAAAACCTCTCAAAATGCACCAGCCTTTTTAACATGGAATTTTTAAGTAAAGAGTCATAGATGACTAAAATTAATGTTTAAGCAGAGCCAGTAGAGAACTCAAGAGACTTGTCTTTGATTTATTAAGTGGGTAATAGTTCTTTCTCACTCGGTAACGCTCCCAAGTTATGGTTTAAGTCTTTGTTATGAGAACAGCAATTTGAAGGATGATGCCAAAATGATCAAACTTATTTTTCAAAAGTCTCTTTCTCTCTCTTGCTGCCATCTAGTTTTTAGGTTCATAAGCAGCAGAAAAACTGTTGTTTCTTATATTAATTTTTTAAAAACATACTTTGTTCCCTACTGATATAGTGAACTCTGTCTATTTGAAATAAGACTTCCTTTCACCTTCTAAAAAGGGCAGGGTAGGAGGAATTTTTTTATTTCAGTAGTTTAGCTTCTGTATGAATACATGTGCATGTTAGATAAGTGTTTGAAGCTGATTTTATGCATTACAGTGCTATTTTTATTAATATATAAACTATAATCGAAAATAAATCAGTTATCTTTATTATTTAGGCAAACTCACCAACTGTGCTTTATGTAGAATATTCGGTCTGCTGAATTTCACTGATATGATAGGCAGTTACAGTTCTGTTAGAACATCACAAAAAGATCACAAAGAAAACAAGAAAGAAATGTGGAAATAGAATTGAAAAAGGATAGCACAGTTTGTGTCAGGGTAAGAAAAAATGATTATAAAATGATAGGTAGCTCTTACTCAAATACTCAAATGAGTTTTGAAGGCTTTTATTGCTTGCAGAGGCAGCAGTCCAGGGGAATGCTGCATCTCACCTGCCAGCAATGCAGCAGAGTACTACAAGGAAAAGCTGTGGGATTTGCATGCAGCAGCAGAACAATAGATGTCACAACTAAATTGCTGATCCTTATCTGCCATATTTCTGAGAAACGCTTGTCTGTTGGTGTCCCCATGCTTGGAGTACATCATCCTACCGTCAGTTCCCTTAAAGATTACTGTCTGCTAATGTGTTCCCTCTGCTCTCAAAAGACACCTGTGCAACTTAATTTCCATGCATTTCAGATAGTACTGGATGCGTCACTGTCCCTTTGCTGTCAAGGGACTCTAGACTTAGAGCAGAAGCTTGACACTTCAAGTAACCTATGCAGGTGTATGGATGGTGGGATTGGCTGTGCTGGTGAGTCAGAGCTAGATCCAAGTAGGAAATCATTGTTGACAGTCTGTGACGATTGTATCCATGTTTTCTTAATACTAGATGATACTTTAGCCATGGCACGTTAAGCAGTGTGGAAGAAATGGCATACCTATGCACAAGGATGCATACGTATGTAATTTGTTTTTTGGCGATTAAGTAACTCCGTATTTTTTTTTAACTTGGTTTCCTCGAAGTTTCTGGTTGTTGCACCAGAGAACATCAAACACACCCTTTTTCCTGTGTGAAATGCAAATGAAAGAGAAGGCTAAATGGGTCTGATGCGAAATAACAAAGTGCTGCGCATTAGGTGATTATGGTAAGTTTGTCTTCCTTACTGCCTAAGGAAAATAACTCAGCATGGGTCAGATCCTCAGCTGACACAGTTGGTGCAGATTCACTGAAACAGAAAGAAGGCTGTATCTATAAATATTTTGCCCGTTCAGAGTAACTCTGAGATGAAAAATAATATAGCAGAGGCTGTCCTTTACTAAGTTGTTCTTACTCCACATACCACCTCTGGTGAACTCCAGGCATATTTAATTATGTTACCATATGTTGCCCTCCTCAACAGACATGTTTTTAGTAAGTTAACTCAGGACTGTTCATGAATAATTGAAGACTGGAAGGGGTAGAAGCAGAGAAGGTTGGGTTTTTTCTTTATTCTTCAAGCTGGTCCCCTTTCTGTCTCTGTTCCTATGCCTCCACTCAAAAATCCTCTCAGTTTTAAAGTCTCTACTGAAAACAGATTGAAGCAGGTTGCAAACAGCAGATAGAGTGTATCGTGCCTCTTTTAACAAATTAAAATGTGTATTGCAATCTAAGCTAGTTCTATGCTTTTTCTTTGGTGAACAGTAGAAGAGTTTAGGCAAAGAGCAAGAGGGCTTAGGAAGCAGGTTTATCCCACCCTCCCCTGGGTGTCTCGGACCAGTGTGATGGGCTAGGGTGAGTCTATGTCCAGTCATGAAAAGAGCCAAGGTGGTCACCTTGGACTAGACAAGCTTTTTACTGAGCCATTGTGTCAGCTTGACTCCATTAATATCCATGAAAAGGATGTAAAGTAGAACAGAAAAGTTTTGTTTAATTAAAAAAAAAATCTAAAGCCTTGATCTTTTGTAATCCTGGCTCAATCTAGCTGCTGTAATGGCAGGTAGACTAGAACCTCAATCTGCAGGTGGGTGTGGATGAGGAGTTGACATAAAACAACCAGTGCGATTAGAACTGCCTGCTCTGGCCTACCATTGCAGGACCATAGATGTTTTGATAGGCTGTGTTTTGGAAACAAAATTTCTTGGTCAGCTAACTTACTTTTCAGCTCAAGTTTCACCTGGTTGAAGAGGCCAAGAGCAGAAAACTTTTATTTGTGATTCAATAAATATTGTGTGGAGGTACATACATCAGGCTTCCCAGGGAAGTGGTCACAGCACCAAGCCTGACAGAGTTCAAGAAGCAGGTAGACAATACTCTTAGGCACATGGCGTGACTCTTGGGGATGGTGCTGTGCAGGGCTGGGAGTTGGACTTGATGATTCTTGTGGGTCCCTTCCAATGCAGATTATTCTATGATTTTGTGATCTACAGACAAAGGTGCTGCTATTTCTATCTAATTACCAGTGTTTGGGTTAATCTGGAGGATGCATAATTGGCAGACGTAGCAGAAAATAACCCTCGTTTCCAAAGAGAAGATAACTGTTGTGTCCAATGCCTGATGATTCTTGATGCAGTTAAGGTGAGAGATTTTTGATATAAAATTTTCTTTTGGAGACTGGGGAAACATTCTACTGCTTTGAAGCAAACAGAAAATAAAGATGTGTCTCTAACTAGAAGAAGAATACAGTTCTTTTATCAAAAAGGAATCAGATTTATTTTGGAAGGAATGGCAAATGAGATTTTTCTCTCAGTTCTTTGAGGTCTGAGATATTTTCATTTTTAAATGCTTCCCCATATTGCAGTGTCAGTGGGCAGTGTGATTTGTTCTTCCTCTTTTGCTGAGTTCACATGATGCCACTTGTGCTGCTAATGCCATGGTGTCGGCTCGACTCCATTAATGGCCATTGTGCATTAAACCATTTTGCCACCTGGCATCTTTCTTTCACAGCATCTATTGCTTGCAACAAAGCAGTCAGATAATTTTTCTCTGTGGCTGGCACAGCAGAAGATGTTGTAGGAGCTGGTCTGACAGAGCAATGATGGATGACCATAATCATCTCTGTCTGGGTAGAAAGTGTATCACCTACCAATTTGTTCTGTTCCTGCCAGCTAGAAAAGCAAACTAACAAAATAGCAGGATGGCTCCAGCATGGCAACAAACTTCTGCACCAGCTACTAGAATTGTTTGACACCTATTTGCCATTTAAATAAAGAAACTAAGCTTCTTTATCTAGGTACAAACTAACCAGGTTGTCTGTTAATTCTGCACTGTAGAGTCGCTGAGCAGGCAGGAAATGTAAAGAAACAAAAGGAGCTAATTCTGCAACAGTGGATGTGCCTCACATCTCCCAATCTCATGTAATGACCAAAGCCACAGCTTTAAAACAGGAAGGATACTCTTCAAACTCTTTTCTGTTCCTCAGGCTCTTCTCATGTTCTCAACACATACAGTTTGCCTTCAGACATAATGGTTATAAGGTGACAAAGTATTTGAACCCGGAAACAAGAAGAATTTCTCTGAGTTGTCCCTCTAAATCTGGGTGGGGTTTGAGGGCACCAAGATGATGTAGGAAGACAGGACAAACAACCTCAGTTGCTGGTTGCTCGTTGGCTAACGAGGTAATTTGGAAAATTACTTCAGTCCTGCTCAGCCCAAAACATACTGGACTCACTGCAAGGCTCCTCGGCAACCAATGTGTCTACTCTAAAAAGCCCAAGGCTGATAATTTCTTTCTTACAGAGGGATGCTTGAGACATCTCACTTTCCCAGTTATCAAATACCAGTCCCACATTCAAGGGGCTGCAGGTTCACTGTCAGTATTGCGAACTCTCATCAAGAGTTTTCTCACATTCAGCTCTTCTAAAAGGTTCTGGAGCCAAGTGATAACATGCCAGTCTTGGATTTAATTTTCAGCATCACAACATTTTTATTTCTTCTGACTGGGAAAAGAGCTTGAAATTGGAGATTCAGTAGGACTGATGGAAAAATCCGCCACTAGCTGTTTTAATTATTGGTGTTTTAAGAACACCTCATAATACCTTCCAAGCTGACTTGTAGCTTTGTTCAGTTCCTAGCTAAATGCTTCCTTTCAACAGTTTCAGGTAAGGTGCAGAGTGTGTGTCAGGTGAACAGTGATACAGGCACTTTGCCCAGGGAAGAAATATTTTTGTGGAAATATTGAGAGCACAGGATGGATAAAAATCAGTGTCCTTTTTGAAATATAAACATGGAAGCATTTAGTTTGGGATGGCTTTTAAAAGTCAAATCTTCTCATAAGTACTAGGGAAAACTAAAACAAAAAAAAAATCATATCAGTTTTATACAAAAAAATTATAGTGGCTGTTTCATCAAATTAAGGAGTAGGTAGAGGTCCAGAAGTGTACTGTGATCATTACTGTGTTCAGTGAGAATTCAGTTCCATAAGCCGTTGCTTTTGTTTTTATGTTTGGGGGTAACCTATTTAAAATTAAAGTCTTCCATAGATGCTGCATAATATATTGCAAGTCCCCCATGCTGTGACAGTCTGGACAGTTCCCAACCACTGTGCCGGTTTTCCTATCAAAGCAGCAAGGTTTTATGGTCTTTCCTAGTGAAGATTCTTGAAGCCATTGAATGCATTCTCTGTCCAGGAAATCTGCTACAGAATAATCTTTTTTCTCTGAAGCAGAGGGGTATTTTCAAAATCTATATTTCCTTATCCAACTGATCCCTTTTAATTTTACCCTTTTGTAGAAATTTCTTCCGGTTACTGGTTTGATTTGGGTTATTTAGGTTGTTAATTACCTGGAATTGTGTGACAGTTCAGACTTCATGTTTATGTTTTTATCGTCGATTTTGTGAAGTTGGAAGAAGTACTTCACTACTTAGAGGTATTTCCCACAACCCCTGTTGATTCTTGTTCAAGACCAGGAGTAGCTATTAATTGTCCTGCTGCTTTTTATCTGGTGGAGGACAAATTATCTTAATGCACAGATTGTACCCAGGTGTGTCTGTCCAGCAGAAGATTCTTGCAGGACAAAGTGCAAAGCTCGAAGGAAATTGTTTTCTCATCCTTATTCTCTGTGCCTGCTTGCCTGGTTTTGTTTTGTTTTTTTTCACAGTGTGTCTTTTGGCCATGATCTTAAGGCCCTCTTTTTTCTTATTTTTGTTGGAGGATGCTGCTTCACCTTTGGTTTTTGTTGCGGAGTCCTCTCTTGACTGTTCTTTCTTTCCTAAAACCCATTTATTCAAGGAGTGTCATTATAAAATTGTTGTTGAATGCCCTCCTGTTTCAGATGGTGATCACATTGCTTTAGAAACTGAGCCAATGTAAAAGTAGAATTCAGTTACGTAGGAGTTTCCTTCTAAAATTTGATTATGCAAGGAATTCCGAGGATGATAACTACACTGATCCCAAACTGCAATGGAAATTAACAAAATAAAACTCAGGGCACATGATAATGCCTGCAGCCTGCTCCTAAATAGTTGTTAGCAACCAGTGATCAGGACTGTGAAGCCTCTGTTTGGGTTACTAGCTCTATGTGAGGATTTCTGTGCCAACCCAGCTCACTGGGCTGTTTGGAGGGGCTGCTTTGTGGGCTGTGACTGGCTGAGCCTTTTGGAAGGAGTACACTCTTTCGGAAAGCGTACACTAACTAGTACTGAGAAACTTATAGGTTTTAAAATCAGACAAAAAAATGGCTTGATACCTGCCCAAACCTGTTTGTGAGTGCCTTTCTATACCAACTGCATGCAGCCTTTTTTTTTTTGCTTTTAGAAATAGGCTGTGCAGTTCCCTACTGTTTTCAAAACCAACTTACCAACTGGCCTGAGGCAGCCTAGCATTGGGCACTCCGAACACCTTGCTCTTCATAACCACCCAGTCAGCTCACCACATAGGAGGGAAGCTGGTGACCTTCTCATCTGAGTAGAACTGCCTAAATAAAATGCAGGTGTCTGTCCTAAATTACATAGGCTTCCTCTATAGTCACCACTGAGAAGGAGACACTCCATTCCAGGTTAAGCACTCAGACACAGATGAATGGCGCTCAGATATGTACCTGACTTTCACTGATAACTCTGTGGGGAGCAGAGATAACTAGACCGACTGCCCAGCTTAGACTAGGCAATTAGCTTTCAGCCAGCTATAATGCTGTGCAATTAATCCTGCATGATATTTAGAGTCTGTCAGTCTGCAGCTTTGCAGCAGAGGAGACATGAGAAAGAGCACCAATATATTCAAAATGGAGCTTACTTTCTTTACATTTGTGTTCTGCTCACATTACATAAACAAAAATATAAAAGAGTTGCTGTTTGTTTTTTTTTTTTTATGTAAGGAATAATTTCAATTCTGATCATAGTCAAAGAACAGAAAAGACTGCAATGGTTTTTTGCTGATTACATGTTTTTCTCTTTGCCAACTCACATCTCTAGTAAAGTCAAATCAGCTGCACACTTTGTCATCATTAAACTAAATATTCACTTTGATGTTAGAAAAATAACCAAGTAAATTAGACCTGCAGTGTTATTTGGGGATACCTGTCATGATATAATACATATTCTTTCTTGTTTGCAGTAAGTAAAAAAGTAATGAATTTGCTTGAAGTTGCTCTCCATGCAATTTGCAGCATGGAGATATTACTTGCATCATTTATTAGTTGTTACCAAAATAATGTTAAAGAACAATCATTTGCAGTATTTGCTTCATATTCAAGACTGCTGTACATGTTATGTCACTGACTTTGTGTGCAACTCAAAATGTCACATATGTGAGGGAATTGAAAAAAATCATGTCTAGTTTGAAAAAAAAATTCTTTAACAAAATAACAGCTTTTACTCTTTGAAAAAAAAGCCCACACTGGACTATATTTTGATGCTTTAGCTTCATCAGAAAGAACAATCATTGTCCTAGGAACTGGTGTACAAGGAAATAAGCCTGCCCTGAGCTGTGTGCTACTGCACAGAGCTAGCTTCAAGGTTGCCAGCTAAACTGTTCAACAAATTTGTCAGTGAGTCAGATCCTGCTGCTAAAGAGATATCTTTCAAAGCCCAGCATCTGAGTCCTTTATTGCAATCCAAGAAGATTGGGAATGGTGTTTTAGTACAACTGTATCTGGCACAGAGCTGTCAGAGTCACCCTTACCTTTATCTCCTTTCAGTTAACTTGTTTCCTTTCAGTTACTTATTTCATAGACCTGGGAGATTTATTTGACTATTTTGCTTTATCCACTTTCCCCAGTATTGCTTTCTGTTTTATTCTAAAAGTTCTTGGTTGAAAGAGGTGGGTTCAGCTTTATGATGGGTTAGATGCAGAAGCTCCCTTTTCTCCCGTGTGTGTATGTAGGAGAGCCACTGAGTCGGAACTCATGTTTTGCATCTGAAGGCTCAAGACAGGATAGTCATATCATTATATATCTTGGATGTAGCTTTTCAGCTGAAAGGGCAAATAAATCCACTTCAGGCTGTGTTAAATGGGTAGGAGTAGGTTTGGTTTTTCCAGTTGACTTGTAGTCAGAAATAGGGTTGTATTCTGATTTACTGATGCTGAATCCTCTTAACTGAATAACATATTTCAGGGGATCCACACCCTGTAAAATATAAAGTTTGTCTCCATATTCCAAGATTATGGCTTCCTAGATGTCTTCACAGAAATGAGCGCAGCTGGCTCTCATGGTCTAGGGGCTTTACCACCCACTCAAGCTCTTTGTGCCATCCCTGGTGACACCTCTCTTGAGCAGCACCTATGCCTGCAAGGCCTGCAGTGACTGCTGCTGTCTCGCCAACACTACCACCATGTAATGTTGTAGCTTGCGACAGGATGCAATAAAACCTAAACATTTGTGATCCTGTACACGTTCTTTCATACAAGTGAGATAATAAAACAAAAAAGTTAAATGACAGTATTTGTGAGACCAAGGTATTATAAATTTGTGTTTGGAGTCTTTGAAATGGTCCAAATTGTTCATAAGAAAGTAGCAAATTTGAGGAGTGCCTTTGTTAGGAATACTTTTTAGCTCAGGAAATAAGAATAATTCCAAACCCCCATTTAATCTTCCAGAGAAAAGTGATTTTTTTCTCTGAAATTTTGAGGAACTGCACACATATATGTATGCATGTATTTGCATTTCCTTTATAAGCTCTGTTGTGCTCTTTTGTCATTCATAGGCACAGATTTATTATCTGGGCTAAGGGTGAATTCATCATCCAAAAACTGGCCTAGAACATACTCTTCCTTAAAGGTATGATTTTACCCAAGTGACTGCAGGTTCCCTGCATTTAGATAACCCTGGTGTCTTTCCCTGTCTTCAGATGATGACACTGCAGGTCACCAAGCAATATACTTTAGTAGGGACAGACTCTTTTGCCAATTCTTTTTTGATAAAACATCTGAACAGGAAAAAGTCTGGCAATATGCTTTTTCCTCCCAGTTTTTAAAAATCTCATTCTAGAAGAATCTGTGGAGTTCCCAGAAGGCTGTCTGTGTTCATGTAAGACAAAAACCTGTCACTTTGTAAGTGTAAGAAGCATTTCATGACTGCCTTATAATAATTTCATATATTTCTCTGTTTATCACTTTTCTTTATTTTTCATTTCCTTTATATGTGCAGATGAACAAAATATCAATACCTCTCTTCCCTGAGACCCTGAGGTCTCTTTCTGACAAGGAGCTCTGCTTATTGCATATTACACCTGCAGAACTGGCTTCTTCATTTTGGGTAAACACCTGGCTTCTTGTTATCACCCTTTTTGAACTAAAGCTGATGAAGTTTAGTAGAGCCTAGCTGTAGATCTGAATGTCCAGTCTTCACACCTGTAGATGCACTTTTTCTTCTCCTACGTGCTCAGATAATTTCTTTTCTTCAGACTGTGGAAAGTAAAGGACATCAAGGGGTTGTGATATCCCAGGGCAGGGACAGCTTCAAGCAGTAGGAATCAAAATTGAAGGTCATAGAATTTAGATCAGAAGCCGTTATACAGGTGAGGAAATTTCATTTTCTTAACAGTGGGGATAGATTTATTTAGAAGAAATTTATGGAAATGTTTTAGCACTGGTAATTTCTGGGACAGTTTTATTATGTTAGAGAAGAATCCATTTTTTTTTCTACTCACACGGTTACAGATAATTACTGTAGTAGTTAAACACCCATCCATGCCTTATAACAGGTATATCTGATCCTCCCTGAATGGAGAGAGCCCAACTCTTAAAGACTGAATTGCTTAAGATATAGCTGTAGCTTGCAAGGCTTCTGCTATTCTTTACTGTTCAAACTGTATCACCAAAAGTATAAGCAATGACTGAGCAAATAGTCATTTCTTAAAATATTCTAGCTACTGACTCTTGATTATGACAAGGACTGCTTTTCGGCTTTTCACATTATTGCACTCTTGATGTGACTAGTAGTGGGTGGATGTTTCAAGCAGAACCTATTTGATTATGAGAGTGTAGGTGATATACTATTTTCTCATTTCCAAATAATCTCCTCATTAGTGAAAGTGTGAGTGGTAAATGAGGAGTTTCTCCTCCAGGTGTCCACTGTGTATATACAGCATGTTTCCCAGGCAATGCTCGTTGGCATTTGTAAATGATCTGTTCTCCATCTGAGAGCTTTAAAGTACTGGATGCAGCTGCTCATGCTTTGCCCCATTTGTAAATAGTTTTAAATATGCATGATCATCTCTGGCAGATTGCTTTACTTGCAGGATTTATGAGTTTTTTGACTTCTCTCTTATAAAATAATTCACCATAGTATCTCCTGCACCCTCCTTTTGAAATAAACAGAGAATCTGCACATTCTGAAATCCAGGATTTTAGAAGGAACTGTCAGAAAATGTAAAGTCATGGAATGTCAGTAATGCTCCTTTTTAGACTGTTAATCATTTACCCCCCAGGAGTGCTTTTCCCTCCCCTCCTTATTCAATATGCCATATGTCAGCAATTAACAGTGAGTCAAATTACAGCTCAACACAGTTTTGCTCATGCAGCTAGTGGAGTAGGCAAGAATCAAACTTAATCCAACAACTATTCATAAATGTAATGCAAAGGGCAAATGGAAATTGGCTGGAAAATTATGGATGGTGAAATGTCAATGTTATAAATTATTTTAGCTTCAGAGTTCTGAGAGGCAAGAAGGAGCTTAGTAAATAATAAACTTTTCTAAAACTCTTTGGCTTTTGACAAAAAAAAAGGGCATTTTAGAGTCAAACCCTGCTGACTGAAATTGGGACCCCATAGTGCTGACTGCATCGGTGTGAATGACCAGGACGACACGGTCCATTCTGACCTGCACAGTGCTGTGCTCAAGGCAAGGTGCACTGAGTGCGGTGTATGGAAGAGACGACTAAGAGGTCATAAATGGGTTATATTTGCTTGTTTCTCAAGTAAAGGTCAGGTGCAGATTGCTGTAGCCACATGAGAGCAGCTCGGACCACATGAGAACTCTGCTGGACTCCATCCAAAGAGCAGGTCTCACCTCATTCCAAATCAGGATTTCCTGGTGATTTCTGAGTTGCCTGCAGATATTTCAGATGTGCGTGTGTGTGCCTGTGTGCATTAAATCATTTCTCACAGATTGTTCAAAAGTCAAGAGATGAAGTGCCATAATACAAATAATGCTGTAAGGATTAGAAAGGTAGTGGTAACAATAATCACTAGTGATAGGCAAAGGAGTTACTGGCAGAAGCTTAGTATTTTATGATTTCTAAGTTTTATACAGATTTCAGAATTAAAATATAAGGCACATAAGGCATAAGGCATTATTCTCCCTATCCTATTTCTCAAAGCCTAATTTTTACAGAATCAATATTACCAAAAATCATCAAAGCAAAATGTGATTCATCACCCTTAAAGACTACATTTTTTTTTCAGACTAAGATTTTCCACTATTGTTTGAGATGCTGTATAATTTATATTCATAAGAGAGAATCTGATAAACCAAGAAATACTGTAAATATATTTCAAACTTATCTATGCCTGGCCCATCTACAGTTTGCCTTCAGGAACCAGAACCTATGTAATATTTTCTATTATGAACTTATTTCCAGCTCATCAGCTTGATTTGTTTGATAGCACTCTAAGAACCATCATATGGATAGCACAATGTTCATCAAGTGTTATCTTAATTTTTTTCAATTTCTCTATAAGCCACTTATAGTCTTAAGTGAGAGATTTCAAACATTTCATCCATTGTATTCTGAATTATATCTAACCTTGTATTTCTATCTCCCAAATTTTTACTGAGTATATTTCCTATGTCTGACTCCATTTGAAAAAAAAAAAAAGAAATGAAGAAATCAGATTAGGAAAAAATAGTATATATCTGTGCATGATTTAAGAAGCTCTCAACCGATTAATTTTTTAAGTATGATGAATTGCAACATTCTGAATGCAGTGGCATTTGTGGGACTGTTCTCTGACACAACTGGATCTCCCACAGAGGTATGCCACTCATATGGACGAGATGTGATTGCAGACAAGTCGCTATGACTGAGCTTATTTTGCTATTTTCTATGTTAAGAAAGAACTTCTAAGAGGTTAGTGTCTGCATATCTTCATCTTCTGACAGGATTATCGTGTGAATTCAGACAAATTATTTCCCACCCTGTATCTCAGAGTGCTGGTTCCCTGACTGTCCTCTAGCTAGTGACTTTCATGGAGATTTTTTCAGTCATGGCAATGAGCATCTGCATTAATGAAGCTATAATGTCACTAATCCATCTCTTTTTTTCAATACTGTTGGAAACATTACGCTTTCCAGAATGTTTGTATTATGTGCAGGAATAAAGGGGGAACAAAGCTCAGCTGTTTTGTACTAAAATTTGTTGGAAATAGTCAGAATTTATTTTCAACAGCAGATATGATGATCTACAGTTTGACTGCAAGACATTCTCTGCCTGGGTCCTGCCAGGTTTTCATGGAGAGAAAGGAAAACATTCTGATTTCCTTGTCAGCACTGGGTGGTTTGGAGACACAGCTCATGTGAACACTGGAGTTATGTCTGAAGCAAACAAACAGACCTGTGATAGACCCTTCTCCCCTGGCTTCACCCCACAGAACTGGATGGTGAAAAGGGCAATCCTGAGATTAACACACTGAGGAGAGGACTAGAGGAGCTGAGGGTACAAAGGGACGTGTACAGTTGGAGGAGACTGTGACAGGATCAGATATTTTGGAGAAGTTTATAATCATTGCTACCTGCATACCCATCTACCTATCTACCTACCAAAAGAGAAAGAAAGCAAGAAAGCAAGAAAGCAAGAAAGCAAGAAAGAAAGCACTAAACCATAAGCTTTCTTTAACATAATATATAACATTTTTTCAACATAACTTTTTCCTAGCAAAAGCCAGTATTAGCTCCTTTATGGAAAGAAGAAAAAGCATTTTAGCAACTAATCTGGATTGGAGATGGAATGTCCCTTTCCAGAGCAGCACATAAAGGGATAGAGAGGCACAGAGCAGTGCTACTGCAGTTTAAAATTAATGAGAGTGAAAAAAACAGAGGAAGGAAAACTATTAGATGTGATCATGGAAATCACAGAACTCAATCTGCAACTTGGGAGGGAAAATAAAAAAAGCGGGAAAATAAAAAAAGCAGGAAAATGCAGTAGAATAGGAAATAATGTGATTTGAGAACACAATACATCCACAAATAGATGAATAAAGCGGAAGCCAGTAAGAAATTAACAGTATGAGATGCACATTTAGATCACAAATGGTGAACATCCAGGAAGAAGAATAATTTGTATTTTGTATTTCAGAAGGAGAATCAAAACAAAATTGTGTTGAGTTTATCTTTCCTTCTTCCCTGTCTTCTTTCTCCTCAACTATTTCTCCTTAACTTTTTTCACATTCTTTTGAAATTCCATTTTCTGGACAACTTTATCTTGTGATTCAGTGAAAATACAGTCCCTACATCAGTCTGGGGCCAGAAGGCTGAAAAGCAGCTTTGAAGAAGATGCCTCGGAGTGCTGGGGGACACCAAGTTGAACATGAGCAAGGAATGTGCTTTTGAAGCAAAGAAAGCCAACAGCCTCCTAAACTGCATCAGGAAAAGCATCACTAGAAGTCAAGGAAGGTAGTTGTTCCCATTACTCAGCACTAGAGAAAGAAACCTGGAGTCCTAGCTCCAGTTCTGGGCTCCTCACCACCAGAAAGACATGGACACACTACAACAAGTTCAGCAAAGGGGCACAAGTGTTATCAAGGGACTGCAGCACCTGATGTGCAAAGAGAGGGTGAGAGAGCAGGGAGGGTTCAGCAGGAAAGGGAAGGCTCAGGGGTGCCTTCACTGTCTGTGTAGATACCTGGTGGAGGAGCGTACAGAAGACAAAGAGATCCTCTTCTCAGTGGTGTCCAGTGACAGGACAAGAGGCAGGGGTCACAAATGGAAACAAAGGAGAATGGTTAAACATAAGGCGAAACTCGTTTTGCTGAGGGCGATCAAGAACTGGCACATGTTGCCCAGAAAGGCAGTAGGGTCTTCATCCTTGGAGTCAGTCAAAATCTTCCTGAGATTCTGGGCAACCAGCTCTAGCTGAACCTACTTGAGCAAATAGTTGCTGTGATTCCGAGATTCTGTGTTTTCTTTTCTTTTATTCTATTTAATAAAATACATAAAACTTTCTTCCAATAAGTTTTTGATTTTCTAGATAAGCATGTGTTTAAACTGTATTTCAGGATGCTGTATCGTGTCTGGAGAATGGGTCCTTCTATTTTGTAAAAGTAAATATCAGGTTCAACTGCAGAGGTAGTGTATGAACTGTGATTAGTGAGATGCTTCATTTTTTTTTTCTGTGAAAAGATTTTAAAGGCTGGATTTCCTTCAAGTAAAGAGAGAAAAATCCAGAAATAGAGAAGCTTAAAATTTTTCACGAGAAATCAGCTTTTGTAAATTCATTACAGAGATGGCATCAGTGGAAAATGCAGGAAAGAAAACCCTTATAAAGTTGGCATTAATGGCTGTCACTGTACTTAACATTTTGGTAAAGAAACTATGGCAGTTGCACAAAAAAAGTGAAATTACATATATGGTAAGTTTGTTCAACAGAAATATGTAAGACTGTGACCTTTTCCTGTGTGCTTTTCTGGCTAAACTGTTTGGGGTTTTTGTTTGTTGTTTTTTTTTTTTTTTCTCATGGAGAGTTTGGAGATTTCTTTTGAACTAAAATCTGCTCCCTCAGTCTCACTATTAAAAGGACCCGTGATAACTAATATGTGACTAAGACACTTCAATTGAATGTATGAAGGGCTTAGTAAATAAAATACTGTTTTCTTGAGGAACTGTCTCTATTTTTCACATTAAAGTTCTTCAGGTACCTGTGTATGCTCAGAGCTAACTCGGTGTTGTCATGACTTAGTGATTAATATGTATCTTTGGAATGGTAAGATCAATAAAATGCACACTTTCAGAGCATATTATCAGATCAGAGCACTCTAATAATAAGGTGACCTTTACACATTTTAAAAAATGTATTTATGGCAATCAGCAGTTAAAGACCTGCTTGAGCTTGAGATAGCATTTAGAACACTGTTTTCAAAAGCTACTATTGGCCTTAATTTTTGTAAATTTGTTTTATGTATTTCAGACTATTTATCCTATGACTCTTTGTGAAATTCTATGAAAGCTCAGTGCAATGTGCTTCCAATTTAAATAGATTCATATGAAAAATATAGTTCTTGTTTTAAATGTGCTACCTGATGATTTTGCAAGGTCTGATTTCCATTTCTTCCATCTACTCTGGGGAACAATAAATGCCCTTCTCCCTAGAATTCCTAATTCTATTAAGCAACATCATATCCTCTTCACTGACTTTTTAAAGCCATAAAGCCCTCTTATTTACACTTTCATATAATGTAGAATGTATTCCACAAATCTAATATTCTTTGTTGCCTTTCTCTGTCCTTTTCTCACTCCAGTATTAAGTTTTTAGAAGAAGTTTCCCAAGAACTTCATGCAACATTTAAGATGTGGTCACACTGCAGTAACACAATGATGCTTTCAGTTTCATTCTATATGTATTTCTTTATCATTCCTGCTCTTCTATTTACCAGTCACTGAGCATGGAGTTAATGGGTGTAGATTTCAGAAAACAATAATTTTAGGATTTCTTTCCTGCTTAGTAATAGCTAATTTAGAAGCCAACCTTGGGCAAACTGGGTTATTTTACACTGGAAAGACCATTTACTAAATCTGCTGATAAACTCTTTATAGGCTCTGTTTGATGATTAATTCATACAGCCCACGTTTCAGACTAGACCTGTATTTTAATTTCTCTCAATTTAAACCTTTTTACTTCTATTAAAATAATCTGTGAAAGGACCTTCCCAGTTTGTCCATGGAAACCAGTTTCTTTAAACTTCCCTCTATGATTCAGAATGTAACACATGGTAATTTCCTCTTTGCCAGAGGAAAGTCCAACCCAGATTCACCATTCCTAAGAGGAAGTTCCCCTACTACAGACTCTTAAATTGGTCCCATTTTGCATGAAATTAATTGCTGAAGGTTTTTTGGGTCCAGAGACAGTGCCTTAGCAAGAACCAGAGTGACTGTGAGTCATGATTATAGCACACAGAGAAAAACATAGCTCCTTATTACTGAAATACTTTCTGTCAGCACCAAGGTCAAAATATGAATCTTTTCTTGTGAAAGATGTATCTGGCTTCTCTTTTGTTATGAGAATTTATGCTCCAGTCACTTAGGAGACTTTACATACTGGAGACAACTCCAGTACCTGATGACATTAATCCAGCTGTACTGTTTTTATTCCCAGTGGTATGGGCAGTGGATTGTCTGCTGAGATTCCAGACTGAGATGTAGTGAGGTGTTCTTTCTGCAGCTGCAGTCACCCAATAAGGAGTAACAAAAGGATTTTCCAGTTATAACAATCTTTATATATTTCAGTTTGCAGAATTAATTTAGATGAATGCAGTAGCCAGTTGAGTTACTCTAGTTTGTTACTGACATAATAAATTAAGTTTTATTAATAAGCTTATTTTTTTCAACATAAGATTAAAACAAGTGTAATTTGTCTATTCATTCAATGCATCAGATGAAGGCATCCTGACAGTAGGAGGAAACACTTCCCACTTTTTTCATCCTGTACTGCCAAGTAGCTTGTCAAAAATATTTGTTAATAAGAATTGCTGTAAAGTTTTAATGTCCCTATAGAAAAAAAGTCATGAAATATTTGAATGCATGTAAGAGTTGAAGTACAGATGAGAACACAGACCATCAAGGCTGGCATTCTGTCTCCAATAATGAGCAACACCAGATGCTTCAGAGCAGATGAATGGATATTTTGGAAATGCAAAGAAAAGTTTTTGTTGAGTGGATTTCTCCCTAATCTTACACACTTTTTATTGCCTTTGTCTCACAGTGGGATATTTATACATCCATCCATTTCTCTGGGTTTTTTTTTTTTTGGTCAGTGTAACTGGATTTTCTTTCTGCCTGTGGAAACATTCAACTCTTTGGGAATCTTGATAACATCTTGGCAAGAAGTCAAATAGGTCAATTGTTTGCGTAGGACAGTTGAGTTCTGTGAGGAGAAAGAAAAGCATTCTGACTAATAGCATTTCCAGTTTGGCTGGGTCCATCCCTGTGAACTTCTGATTGTACGGAATATATTTTTAAAAAACTCTAGAGAAAACTGGCTTTGAAATTAGCATTTTGGTATAAATATGCTATTCTCTTCAGGCAAGTGAATGATCCTGGGTATTTTTTTCCAGTCTAGCAAATTAAGTGTTTTATTGTTTTGTCGGTCTCTAATACAACTCCTCAGGTCCATTTTTTCATTGGATTAGCGTAAAATGAAGTATTTTCTGTTGAAATCTTGCCTGACAGTTTCCACTAGTGTCAACTGTGTTGAAGAAATCTTTATATGAGGACTTCTTGGAATTGTGTTATGGTGTCCCTAAAGTTATGGGTATAACCCAATTCAATTTAACTCTCTTTGGAGTCTGAAAAATCATCAGCGTCATACTGGCTTCAAGTCATTTAAATTATGGAAACTGTCTTTGCTCTCTTCTGCAGAAAAATACTAAGAGAAATTTCTGGCAGATGCATGTGTTTCAATTCGTGATCATCCTAATATACATCCCGCTTTGCCTAGTTTTATATGGGCACATGGCTTGAAATGTCCACTGCAAAGAGAGAGAGGAAAGAAAGGAATTCGTGCAGCTCTGCTTTGCAAATTGTTGACAGAATTAGCTCTGGCTACGCAACCTCATCTGGTTTTCCAATGTACACAGAATACCTTAATAAAATGGTAAATTTCAAAGGGTTTTCCAGGTTAGAAATCCAGGAGCTTTTCCTGTCCTGGCTAATTTAGAAACTAATATTTTCCATCTTACCACCTCCTAATGCAATTAAATAAGTACAACCTTTGTTCTTTAGTTTGATTCCACATTTCACCGCTTGTATGAACTTTGATTACTTTTCAACAGATTTTATTTGCCAGAGTCCAGTGCTGTTATGGAAAGAGAAAATAGTGAGAAGCATTTGCAACATATGCATGGTGCAACATATGCATGGTACAACATAATTGAGCACAGAAAATGCCTGGGCTCCTGGGAAAAATACCCCCTGTGGATGTTCTCTTTCTTTTGTAAAGGGAACTGTGTTGGTGACACCCAGAGAGAACTGTGGCAGGAAGAGTAACTATTTGGAAATTGGTTTATATCAGATTTTAAAAAGTCTGTAGGGCTTCTGGGCACGATTCTATGAGTATTTTGGCAAATGAAGGACTCAGCAGGTGTAAATCAGCATACAGCTCACTCCAGCTGACAATGCAGTATAGCTACTCTAGCATTATACAAAGGAACTAATTTTCTTTCAAGTAATGGTTGTGTTTCCAGGCATAAAAAACACGCTTAGATAATCCAAAACTCCAGAAGTATCGTTCCTTGAGACTAAGTCCTCAGATAACCCACCTTCTCAGACAACAATATTAGTGAAAGAGGTAGAAGGAGGGAGTTTCTACTTAATCAGAGTTCCAGTTTATGGTGAAATCAAAGCAGCCCTGCTGGATGAAAGTCAGCTTTCTGTTGCATTTACTTTTGTACTGCCTGAACATTTCTGCTGAATCATAGAGGCTTCTACTCATACCCCAGGAGTCGCTCATGCAATAATTCAGAAAAAATGCCTTTTCACAAGAAAGGGAATGTTTGAAAATACTATGCTGTCATAAAGCAGAGGCAGAATTTCCCCAGTGACTTCAAGTGCACCCCTATTACTCTATGTACAGTTTAAATCATTATTTTGTTGTATTTTTTTTCGGAAAGCTGCTGACTATTTGATTTTTTTTTACTCATTTATCATTCTTCCACTGCTTGGGTTGACAAAATCTATTAATTCCTTCAAAACCATTTAAATTCATGATTTTATGACATTCTCTGCTTTATAGGACCTCTCTTTTTCTGCTGCTTCCTAATAAAATTCTGCTAGAATCAGTCTCATGAAAAACTTCTTGGTATAATTTTCCAGTAGGTAGTTTCTGGTTTCTCAAATTGAAACAAAAGTACAAGTCTCTGTGAAATGATAATATCAAATACTAGCTTACACAACAAACTTAATAATCCCCAAAGCTGTATCTGTGAGGCCTAAGTGGATGGATCTAATCAGTTACTTGGCTTGTATTTTTATTAGATCTACCCAGCTTCTTATAAGCAATGTACTGACAAGTTTGGCAGTGTTTGGATGGAGGAAAGCTCAGCTGAGGGATTCAGAAAGACTCTGTGTGGAACAGCTTGGAGAGAGCAATTTGCCGAGAGTTGTCAGGACAAAACCTCCTCCCAGAAACAAGCTTGGAACCTGCTGTCTCAGCAGTGCTGTCGCTTCTTTCCCTTCCTTCTCCCATCATCTCTTAACCAAACCATAGGCACATAGCACTGAGGTGTGATGAAGTCATAACCACACCTTGACGAGCACTCATCGGTGACCACTTGTGAAATTTGTTCTCTGCAAGCAAACAATGTTTGCCCATCAATCATGTGTATATGTCAGGCGTGACCCTCTTGCCATTCAAGTACCACACCAGCATGTTCTTCACATAATCATTCCAGAAGGCAGTCAGAGACTCTTGCAGTGGTTTCCATCAATTCTTGCCCCCTCTAAATTTATTGTGACTCCTCTTCTATTGTTCATGTTGTTTAGGTTCAATGTAGTTGATCTCTGAAAGAGAACTTCTGTAGAAAGCATTCCTGAGGCAGATGCAGCAAAACTTTGTACTGCTTTCATAAAACCTGCAGGAACATGAGGACTGGTGGCACTGAGAGCCCCTCAGAAGTGGAGACTGAGACTTCATCTGTCAGCTTCAATGAGAGCTCCATAAATTTGTCTCACATCTCCAACCTGGGCAAGGCTACTGGGAGCCCTATCTGGTATCATTACATAGCTCCTTTCAGTCGTGACTGAGAAGGGTGGGAAGACCCTGAAAACAGGGCCTCCCACCCCCACCACAATGCTACAAGCTGTGGATTGACTGTGCAAGGCCAGCTCTGCAGACATGGTCTTGGAGGATGTGGCAGGGAAGAGCTGCACAAGTCCCCATGACCCTGTCAGTATCAAGGATCAACAGCACCCTGGGCTACACGAATGGGAGCACAGGTGCTACATCCAGGGAAGGGATGACCCCCTCTGCTCAGCACTCTTCAGACCACATCTTAATTGCTGAGGCCAGTGTGGGGCCCTTCAATACCAGGCAGGCACAAACAAACCTGGGAGTTCAACAATGGGCACCCAAGATGGCCGGGGACTGGAATATTTGGCCTGTAAGGAGAGCCTGAGAGTTCAAGGTTTGCTCAGCCTGGAGAAGGGATGCATTATGAGAAACATAGTATCTAGAACCTACAGAGAGGTTATTCTGAATATGGAGGGATGTTCTTCACAGTTTTGCACAGTAGGAGAATGACGAACAGTGGGGTTAAAGTCAAAATCTTATTCATATGCAAAGAGAAAGAACACCTTATATATATAAAACTAAGAACTTATTTTAATGGATTAGGTCCTGTGCTCTTCATAAATGACTTGGATGCAGGACTGGAAGGGATACTAAGCAAATTTTGAGAAGACAAAGCTGGGGAGAGTTGTTTACTTCCTCGAAGGCAGGGAGCTCCTGCAAAGGGACCTTGATTTTGAGCAGGAGCTTGGACTAGAGGTGTCTTTCCAGCCCCTTCCAGCCAGAGCTATCCTGTGATACTGCCCCACCTACAGATGGGCAGCTCAAGGATTCCTTTAAGTATCAACGTGATAGCCACAGGCACTGCCTGTGTGGTGCTGCCCCTGGCCTGTGACTGGGATATGGAGCCCAGCTGTGTGGTTTGTAGCTGTGAGAAACAGTCTGAGAGGATAACTCCATTACCAGGGCAGGAGGAACTATGGCAGCTTTGCCCAGTACTTGGGAAGCAAAGCCTCTCAGGAGCACATATGGTCACATGCCTTTGGTTTGTTCCTGTATATTTGCTTAGCACAACATTTCTCTTTACTTATTTGACAACCTTTCACCTGCATTGTCTGCATTATTTGACAGACTATAATAAAGGGGTGTTTTATTGACCTTCTGAGAGCACTTGAGGCCTGAAATGGAGGGCAGAAGGCAATTAAACTTAATTCATGTTTACTGTAACTACAACTGTTTCAGCTGGTTTTTTAACGATATTTCCCTGAGCCATCAGTGCCAGGGCACTCCTAAGGAAGTGTCTTTAAAAATACTTTTATTCTGAGTGGACATCGAAGGTTTTAGTACCATTCCTTGCCAGCTTTCTGTCAGTGCTCTGAAACAGTGAAAAGCTTATCCTGGAAAACATGGATGGCCTCTTTAAAGATGATGCGTCACTATAGACTCTGCATATTTTGACTTCATCTCAGGAGGAAGACTGGTTTCTTACATGTTTCCGTTAGGGGGTGCATAGAAACAGGCTATTCTATCACTTTGGCCAGATGGAAGAAAAAAAGAAAAAAGCTCCAAATCCCTGAAGGTTTTGTTTTGCCTGAATAATTAATGCTTATGACAAAAGGTGACAATCTGACATTTGGAGGTGGTTAGAAAGGTAAGTCACCTATAAGGCTGGAGGACAAAATGTAGGAGATTGCTTGCAGTGGAAAAGAAATATGACTTTGTAAAGGGGTAAAGATTTAAGTGTTTTAGGGGAGCCCAAACCAGACATTTAAATATCCAAAGTGCTCGTGCACCAGGCAATCTTGCCAAGGTAGACACAGATGGCCTCATTTGTAGCCTTCCTTCCCTGCTATCTCTAGCTATGGGCCAGGCAGGGCGCATGGCAGTGTCCAGCCTGGCTGGAGCATTGGACAGGCAGGATAACCTTCCTCTTTCTATTCACTGGTAAGTGCAGAGCAACCCACAGTGAGTCTGATATTTTGTATCTGGCATCAACCTTATTGATGAGAAGCTAGTAAAGCACAGGTGGCTGGTGGTGATAATGGACCCAAGTGAACCCCCATGGACAGGGGTTTGTGTGACTGCACGTGACTCACAGGGCCAAGAGCTCCATGTGCCATGGCAGCAACCATGACATCAGAAGTGATTATGCAGCAGAGTAGGGTCAGAGTATGAATGTTGATGTCATGAGGCTTGTGAATAAGTGCCAGCAGTGCCAGAGTTCCCCGCAGAGAGAGCACTTGCCAGGCCCCTCAGGTACTAAAACTTTTGGTCAAAAGCATGGAAGATATGGAAGAAGATGCCCAGCTCAGGAAGGAGAAAACCAGATGAAACACATTATCCAGGAAACCTGATAAGCCAGAGGCAAAACTAGAAATGTTTTGGATGTTTGACTTTGCAAGAGAAAACACCAATTTTATTTAGAAAGAAAAGGAAAAGGTATTTCCCTTGAAAATAATTTTGTTGAAACATTTTTCAGTCAACCCATCATACCTACGAGACCTCAGCTTGCTATTATGCTCTCTTTTTACAGAGAATGGTGGGAAACAAGCTTCTCTTCTGCAAGAATATTCAAGCAGTTGAGACACTGTCTCATTTAAAAACAGAGTAAATGCAGTTTTTCAGAAAAGGGAATAACACAATTCAGGAACACACAGCATCTCCTCTTTCTACCAGGTCTTCAGTCTGATGGGGTTGCTCCTAGTCAGAGCCTGCCCCTAGGAGACACAAGAAAATTCCCAGTGAAAGCCCAGACTGCAAGGCTGGCTGAATGAGAGGTGGGAAATCTCACCTTCTTCCTCCTCTGGACAGGGAAAAACCTGCGTCTGGAAGTACCTGGGAGTCCTGATGCCAGGTGGGCTGCTCTGGCACTTGGGACCACCTGGCTCTGAGGTAACTGAAGAGCACCTGTCAGGCCTGCACTTCTCAGACTGATTCTGGGATGGGCATGGTACCTGGCAGCCTCAGAGGCCACCCAGCAAGCAGGAGCAGTGGTAGGAAGCCCATTAGCAAGGCAGGGGATGATACCACACACTGCCAGACCAGTACCTACATCTTCACCTGCAGATGACCAGTGCATATGGGATGATTGGTCAGGCTTGAACTGCTATTTCTGAGCAGAGACATATTGCCAGAATGCTTTTGGCTTGCTTTTACCACTGACATTATGAGGAGAGAGATGGAAAGTGTTTGTGATAGAGACTTGTCAAAGCATTATTGAATGATTTCATATTTTCAAGGAAATAATTCCCACAAGGATCTCCTTTTTATCACATTAATCATTCACCAGCACTGAGGGTTTATGTATGTGACAAAATGCAGTACTGTGCAGAAGCTGTGATGGAAACCAGGACAGTCCCAGCCAGGGAGCAGGCCCCTGGCTAATTGTGGCAGTTTATATGTGTACATACGGGCAAGAGAGAATACTTCATGCACATGGTTCATTGGGAGCTCCTGACTCTGGCTGAGAACAGCTTCTAAGACATAAGCAGAAGAAAGAGAGAGAGTGAGGCTGAACAAACACTTTAATCACAGGGCATTACAGACTAGCTACAGACACACATTTTCCCAGTGAGGTGAAAGGAATTTCAATGGCTCCCCAAGACAAGAGTAGAAAACCATGCCTGTGGATCTTATAGAACATTTTCTCATGTTGAAGGAAGCAAGAACTGAGAATTCTTCTCATCATTGTATCTTCTTCATCAACACTTTCAGCTTGGCATCCTGCAGCTGAGAAGAACTCCTTTCTCTGTCTTTTTTCCCAAGGAGTTTTAATCAGTGGACATAGATGCTGTGGCTTAAGCAGGTATGACTGTACCTTTAATAATGCAAGGTAGGTTTGTACTGTCACTGGGGAGAGAAGAGACCTGGAAAACCGTGAAGGACTGCTGCATCTAAGAGGACTTTAAAGACAATGAGGTTCAGCAAATTAGGCTAAACCATCACTGTAAAGTTTGCTACAAAGCTATGTAAAATTCTGACATTAGAGGATGGTTCCAAGAATGAAAATATGGTGTGCATAACTTCAGAGTGTACTCCAGAGTCCTTCAAAGGGATACCTGTGTCAGAAAATGCTGATAGTAGAATTGTCAGCACCTTCCAGAGAGACATTACTGTTAATAACAGGTGCTGTTGCTAGCAAATTTCGTATCTTTATTCCCCATCTAACACAAACCAGAAAACATGTAAACAATATCTAGACCGAAGCAGTGACTTCTATTAGCACAGCACTCATGTTAGCTAACTCCAACACCTGAAATTGTTCTGGAAGGCTTACATTTCTGACAGTGTTTGTCACTCTTCATGTATTTGGTGTATGGAATTGATGTAAAGGTAAAGCAAGTTTGTATATCCCTAGCAGTAGTTCATGAAAATAAAGGTCAGCAAAACATGAAGGCTGAAACTGCATATACTAAAATAGGCAAAACCTGACTCACTTCACCCAACTCACTTCTGGAGGCCCTCCCACAAACATTTGTATCTGTCAGAGTATCACTTTTCTTGTAGAAAATACTGTTTACAGAATAAGTAAGAACAAATAAATCTGGAAGCATATAATTAAAGCAGGGATCTGTTTCTTTACTCTTGTAATTTTAATTTCTCATTCTTATTTCTAAAGAGCAAGCAACCACTGTTTTAATCTCTTTAACTTTGTTCTTTTTACTCCAAAGTGGAAGTAGTTCTGTAGCTATATGCAGCTGTTATACACGTTGTCAGATGTGTGTTAACTTTCTTCAGGTAGATTTATATCAAAATACTGGATAGCTCTGTATTTTTTCACATAATGCAATTTATTGCAGGCAGGGAAAAAAAAAGATCTAGAGGGAAGCCATGTTGGATTCCCACCAGGGTGTTGTAACTTTCCTACAAGTGTATATAATTTACTGGAAATTAGTATTTTTATATGCTGGAAAGCAGCCAGAGCTAGTATGCTTTGTTGAATAATGTGCTCTGGTTCTGTACCTATAGCCTATGATGAACTGATATGTGGTGAAAAAAATGGAGTATAGCCACCGGTGTGCCAAAAATACAAACCCCATCTTCACATGTGGGAAAGGGAATGGGTGAGGACTCAGAGAAGAAATCTGAGGCTATGGGGAATGGAAAAGGAAGCAGGAAGGAAACTCATGGCAGGGCAGGACAGGCTGGATAGTGCATAGTGGCACGAGGCGTGGGCAAAGGGAAATGATGGGGCAGGGCTAGCTCAGCAGGATGAGGGCAGAGCTCAGAGTCAGGATCCAGAGAAGAAGGGGCAGTAGGGGCAAGAAGTGGTGGGGAGATGTGCAAGGGGCTGTGCCCACCTGCACAGGATGTGAATCTGCCATTAGGGACCTCAGGATAACACGTTTGGTGACCTGACACTTCTTTCCCTCTGAGGATTAGCTATTTTAATTTTCACACTGATTCAGCTGGGCAGTTTTGGTTGTCTGTAGCACACTGGTATTACTTCACTGGTTATGACACAGCAAATCTTCTTTAGTAAGAGCTTCTAATAAGGGGAAACCTTTATTCCAGTACAATGCTATTTTTTAAATGGATGAAAAGATGCTCTTCCTATGCAAGATACACATTTTTATGTATTTTTGTCTGCCTCACATTAGTGAACTTATATGACACGGTGAACAGTGAACTTACATGCAGAAGCAAATATTCATGGCAATTCTCTCCTGTGGTTAATAGGGGACTGGAAATCTTTGGTCTGTGGGGAAACTAGCTAGTGGAAGAAGGGCTCTGGTAAGGTGCTGACAGCAAACTGACACAAATAAATTCTTCTGCAATCTTCCCATAAGGTGAAAAGGAATTTTTTTCCGTTCAGAACACATACTCTTTAATGAAAGTCCCTAATGGAAAGGTGGGAAATAAGGAAGCTGGAAAGCAGTCTTAGTACCTTTGTCTGCATGCAGTTTCAGTCCTTCTCATGTTTTTGTAGTTATTACATTTGAATTTGCTGTCCTTCAAAGAGAATATGTACCTCCTCAGTGACAACTAATGGAGATTCTCCATTTAGCTCAGCGGGGGAGGTTCAGTGCTTCTGGAGCCAGTGATTACAGGTTTGCTCTACTGTGGGGAGCTTAGCAGGTTATTGTTTTTCCTTTGTCTGTGGAGAGCCTGAATCAGTACAGAAGCACAAATTGTTGTATACTGCTAGCTAATAATTGATTTTTTCTGTTAATTTGAGGGGGAAAATTAGACTTAAAGAGACTGTAAAGCTTCCTGATTTTTCTTTTTTTGAAGCAAACCCTCCCACCATTTAATCTCTCATGAAATTTTAAACTGATTATGAAGACAGAAGAAAAAAAAGCGTTCAAAAATAGCCAAAAGGTAGGGTGGCTGATGACAAAGGAAAAACGAAAATATTAAAGTGTTAGCTAATGGTGGTCAAGAAGACTTGAGGTGCAAAAATGGTAGCAAGGGTTGAAGGGTGTGTATTTGGTCAGTGCCCGGGTGTTAAAGCCACAGTGTGCAGCAGCAGAAGATCGGGATCCACTGGCTTCTCAAGAAACCGGGATCCACATCAGCTTCCTGCAGCAACGTGGGGAAGGACTGCTCAGCACATGTAAGTGAGATACAGCACTGTGCTGGAAGCTGGGAACTCAGGTTCATAGCTACTCTGCCAGCCTCAAAACAAGGATTTAAGCAAAGCATTCATTGCTTTTAATCCTTGTTAAAGGAACAGAATAAATTAAGAAAAAGTGGAAAGTCAGAAGTATAATGGGTCCTATCTTGGACAATAAGGGTTTGGGAATCCTTTGAGACATTACTAAGCCCAGAGCTCTTGAGTGTTTTAGAGACTTAGGATGGAGACTGTTACTGGTTATCACTGAAAGACTGAACTGTTTAAATGTCATAGAAAGACATTCTGTCAAATTTTAATTCAGGAATGGTATAAGATGTGAGTTATTGAAGCTTTTATTATGAGGAAAAAAGTACCATGGGCAGTGCATGACTTTTTTAAAATTAGAAAATATCAAGAAAAATTAGAAAAAACTTGGGACAAACTGCATTTCACATTATTTTGATTTAAAAATTTTGTAACACTTGATGCTGTATTGTAAAATGTTTTAGTTTTGGGAAAGTCTTATTTTTCAACAAAAAAAAAACCCTTTAAAAATTGTTTGCAGGATGTTTATTTAATAAGGTTTGGATGAATAGAATAAGCTTTTATTCCTTTCTTTAAGAGAGGAAAGCAGAACATTAAAAAAAGGTGATCACCATTACCTGTCTATCATATACAACCAAGAAATAGTGTTTATACCAGACAATTGTAGGAATAATTAGTGTTTATAGTAACAATAATCACTGGCTAAATCAACTCAAAAGTTTTTTTAGTCTGCCAATTATTTTGCACAACTCCACTTGAGGGGACTTGAATCAAGGAATAGTTCGGAATGGATTGCTCATTTCTAATTAGTTTTATGGGGTGGATCCACATTCGTTCTTTGGTTTCTGTTGCCACATGGCAAAACATTGTTTCTGCATTTTTAACTCCATGTACATGAAATGTTTTAGTTACTTATTGCCCGTTTGTCTCAATAAAACAATGAAGGCTGTTGATCAGGGTGAGTTGTGAAGAGTGTCTGCTGACAGAGTCATTTTTCATACTGAACAGCCATTTGAGAGAGAAAAGAGAAAGAGAAAAAACCACTTTAACAGCTTGCAGTGTAACTAGAATTCCCTGTTCCTTTGCTATTTTATGGTGGGTAAATAGCTTCTAGAAACTCATTCCCTTTGGCCTCATTCCCTTGCTTCTTGAGCTAATAAAAATGTTTGCAGAAACAGCAGGGGTTGTAATACCTGTTCTCTTAGTTCTTCACTCCATGCAGTTTCTTACAGTTCCAAATATTTGTAATTATAGCAGAATTGTTTATGATTTAATAGTTACAGATTTTTTATTGTTGTTTTGATAGCATAATTGTATTTTCCAAAGTTTACAACTTGACTATCAGCTTTTCTTTGTGTTGGAGTGTTGGCCTCATAATTTTTAAATTGTGAATAAATGGTTGCTTTTAATTTTATATAGCTGATTAGAACTGTCTGATGAGGTGTTATTAGTACAATCTCATTTATAATTATATTTTTCTGTAAAGCTTTGGGAATGGAATGCACTTTACGCCAAGGGCTGCTTTCTTAGTCTGGAGAGGTTGAGAAGGCTCGAAGCTGTCCTGTGGTACACTCCCATCCAGAGGCACTCTTCTGGCAACTCAGGTTTGGGCAGAGCATGATTTCCTACAAGCACTGTCAGATACTTTGTGCAGAGAGAGCAGATGAAAAATAAACTTGAGCTAATGATACTTGGGTTAAATACTTCCCAGTGGTAGTAGAAATCCCGTCTGTTCAGTTGGATGCCTTCCTGACAATGAACTCCAGATATCTTTTCAAACTTAATACTGGATTTGAATATGCACACTTTTTAAATGCTCTGCCCTCTCCCACCTTAGGAACCTTATAAAAGTGGCCATGATGTGTCATAATTAGATTTTTAGCGTTGCCTGATTATTTTCTCACAATTGTTTCTCTCAGTGTCTTTCAGCTGAAAGATTTTGTTTTTACCAGTTAGAAGACTTCAAGTTTGTGTTTTTCCTCTCCTACATAGCGCAAGTAATTGTTTATTTTCACAATGTCTCGGCTGATATTTGCCACTGTGGGATTTACCTTTTCCCCCGTCCCCTCGTTACTTTTCAAGTTTTTGTGCAATTAAAATATTATTTGTAGTTTCCCAGCTAAACTGTTCAGCTCTTCTTCTATACCACTCTCGCAGTAGTGGTCTTAAATTCCTGACTGACCCACCACTTCTTTTTCCATATCTATTGTCATTGGTCAATTTGTTATCAAAGCCAGAGAAGCCTTTTTAAATAACGTTTCTGACATATGGTAGGCTGGTGTTTGGAGAAATTAAAAAGGTTCTTAAAATATAGTTTGAACTCTAGGACTGTGCTTAACAGTAGTTATGTTCTTTGGGAAATTTGCAGTTTTAGTTTGTATTTGACTATCTTCATCATTGGATACTCCAAATGACCATATTATACCGCATTCTCACAAAACAAAGAAAGCAAGAAAATTTAGGTTTCTGCCTGCCCACTGCAACAGGACAAGCATTAGAAATGAGATCTATCCTATACTTAAGAATGTAAGTAATGGTCTATTGGATTGGACCTTGATCCACCATCAGGAGTGGTCTACCTCTGACAGTGGCACTAGGAAACTCATTCTAGAGTCAACAGGAGAGTCTGGCCACCATGTGATCCATTCCGCTTGGACACCATCAGTATCCAATTAAAAAAAAAAAAAGAAAAAGAAAAAGTAAAAAAGAACATTTCACTTTTCATACTGCTGTAAGTGTAAAATTTTACATCACTGGAGTTAGAAACAGTAAAATTCACCATTATTTCTGTAGCTCTACTCCAGAGCATGTCTTTTATGTGAAACTACAAAGTTAAACTGAGGAAAGCACTGAAAGCAAAAGAAAATGATTTTGAATACTTAGCATTTTTCTACATAATATTAAATAGCACTCAAAATTTCAAAACTTTCCTTTGTGACATCCCATCTAATCATGAGCATTGTTGAGCAGAAAATAATTATTTTCAGATTTGATGACAGTGCTATCAGTGCCTGAACTTCACCTTCTTCAATATGTAGCAAAAAAAAATTTGTAGGGACTTTGCAAGTCTTGGTAAATATATTCTAATTTTTCCAGCACATATTATGGGTTTCAGAAAAGCTATTATTTGTCTTTTTTTTAGCTGGTAGTAGTAGTACCCTTATCCTGGCCAGACTCTACTATGGTGGGTCATTTTGGCTTTACTCTGTACCTGCTGCTTTCATGCAGATGTCTGCACTGGCTTTTCAGTGTCACAGAATTTCTCCGCACACCTGCATGTAGCACTGAGGAACCTTAAACCACGCTCTTTCAGACAACCTCTGTACAGATAACCAGTGAGAAACCTGAGAAGCCATGGGAACTTGTTTCATAATGTTGCCTAGTATCAAAAGACAAAAACGCTTGCAACAGCATTAAAATGGTAAGATAAAAAAGCAGTTCTTTATTGGAAGCTTCCAGGTGCATCCATAGTTATGGGCTATGGGCACACACGGTATCAGATTCTACAATTTTTATAAGTTTAACAAATTATCATATCTAGCAAGCATCGTCCAATTAGAAGAGCAGTTGATTACATAATTTTTCCCCAGGTACTGCCCCATTGCAGTTGGTCCAGGGCTTCTTTGCCTCACTCCTTGTTATGTCTTCTCAGATTCTGATTAGAAAACAAAATCTTCTTCTTGTAGGTCCTCTACCTCAAAATAAGACTAAAAAAGTATTTCAGGAATGTGTTATAAGGTTAGCTTATTACTCTAAAATCTAAGAGAAAGGGTAAGAAAAATACCAGGAGCTGTATAAGCACATATTAATGATTTACAAAGCTACAAATATATGAAAAATACATAAAAAGCAAAAATCTTTAGGCATCAATAAAAGGTGGGTGATACAGGCAGGATTAGGAACTTTACTGGGCACCAATCAGTTGGATGTTCTGTGGTTAAAACCCCTCATTTTAAGCCCGTTCCATATTGGCGTTTTGTATGTACAACTTGAACAAAATGTTTGTCTTTCTCAACCATTTCAGAGTTTCAGGCCTCCTGCAGATTTCCTTGTTTGCTGGCAAGAGAGTAGAAACTCATTGTTGTCATGTCAGTTTGTGAATTTCAAAAAGCTGTTTTCAAAAGACAGACATTTCAAATCCCCGTGCCAAAACTTCTACCCCTTCCAAAGATAATATGTGTAAATTGAAGCAAGATAGCATACTTATACCAGCCCAGAAAAATATTTGGTATTTTCTGTTGCCCAGCTGTCTTAGTAAGAAGCAGTATTTGACTAATATTGGCCTTATCTCAGGAGAGCGCATTTTTCAAATATATTATCTGATGAATTTCAAAGGCTGCCTCATAAACTATGTGATCATTTTCCTTAATTGTATCCCAGGCTGGTGAAATCTGTGTTTAATGAAGAAGTGATGTATGAAGAACCAAAAGAATGCTCACTCAAGAAGCATAAATCCTTTGCCCAAGCTTCTAGACAGAGGAGGAACAAATAGCTATAATCACCACCTATATGAAATGAAGATCTTTGCTAATGGATAGAGGAGAAAGACAAGAAAATCACAGCTCTATTTTGAATCAAAATATTTGCTTTATTAGCTCTAGTCTTTTGATGTTTTCATTTTTCCATGAAACTTAAATTTTATGGGAAAAAAGTAGCTTTCTAATTAGTTTTAAACCCAAAATGAATATTTTTATGTAACCAAATGAAGTGGTGTTGAAATTGCTGTTTCTACAACCTTAAGTATCTACCACTACGTAAATAAAACAAAATATTGTGGTGTAAGAGATTATAAGCAAGATTGGTTGTTAATTTAGAAACATACTGAAATGTTTGACAACTTGTAAATCTAGTTTTGGGTTCCATTATTACCTGTAACATGTGCTATTAATTAAAATAGATGTTTCTCATAGGTAACTTTGACCCACATATTTTGAGCCACAACTTAGATAGCTGTGCTATTCATCCCACTGTTTGCAAGTGGAAATTCGATTTTCTTTTCTCTCCTGATCTCTGATTGGAGTATTATACTGGGTATCATTTGACCTTTTACAGAGAAATGGAATTTTTTAACAGGAAGAGTGAGATCTAGAAAAGGCAAAACATTTCCATGAAATTACTTCTTTTAGAAATTCTAATGGGAACAGTTGTACTTCACATCTTGTGCGTTAGGCAAATTTCCAGTTCTGACTAGGCGCATGGAATCTGTGTGTGTCTGCCTCTGCAGTTACACAGGTAAAAGGACAACCTCCGAAACACTTTATTTCTGAGGTCTGGGGCAACCATTGTGCAAAATAATCCCACGTAGGGAAGCCCAGACCATCTGGTTTCCCCATCTGTTCAGCTCCCACAGCCTGAGCCACAGTGCCCAAAGAATCAGCCCCCAAAAGTTTAAGTTTGAAGGCATGTTTTCAGGGTTCAGCTTCTGGGTCTGTGACATCTTCTACATCTCACTTGTCTCAAGCGTGGTCTAGGAAACTTGTGCATGAACCTGAGGAAGCAAATGGGTCTTGAAGCCCAGAGTATTAATTTCTGGAGTATTCTGCATGTTCATACTGCCAGCACCTCATTTTCTATCGTGAAAAAAAAAGACTCAGATTAATAGGTTTTGTTAATACCATTTCTACGGCTCACAAGTGAAAAACAAGGACTTAGGTAAGAATCATATTTTCATCCAAGACACCAGAAGAACCCTGTCAGATACAACACAGCAGCTCTGTGTCCTTGGGGCAGTAGCTTGAGAACAGAAGGATTTCCCTTGAGTATTTGAAATAGCTTCATTCACCCGAATTGTGTCTTTGGTGAGGAGTGCACGGCCTGGGGAGCAGTTTATCTCAAGGCGAACTGTGATGGCTCAGTGTCACTGCAGACACCTGCTCAGCCAATAGCAGTGTTGACATCAAACCAGGCACCCGTGATAGACCACCCCAGCTGTGTCCCCTAACTCAGAGAAAAACACCTGCTTTGATAGTAAAAATTTTAGGTGGTTTAGCCTCATTAGCAGCCCAGGATTTGAAACTCATTCCACAGATACACTCACTGTTTCAAAGTTTCCTCATGGAAATATTGCAGGCTTTTGGTTCCTTGAGCATCCTTCAGTTTTATCGTTCCCCTCCTGAGCCATTTCAGCAGGAAAGCCTATGTCCAAGTGAGCCATGTGCTTGGTGAAATTGTGTTATCTGTGTCCCTCCCTTGCTTTCCCAACTGCTCCTGTCCTTCTTGAGGCCTCTCCCAATGTGAACACACCATACAGTCTTCAGGAGACTTACCTGAAAATAGAGGGATGAAATCCTACCCTTCCTCTTTGCTGTACAAGTCCTTACCCTATACTGGAATACACATGGGTGCACCAAAATATGCCTTTATTAAGTAAACATACTTAAATATCTGTCTGAATCCTTCTTGTTCTCCTCCCTGGATGTGCCTAAATTTACATTTCTTATGGAGAGCTGATGTTGAGCAATAGTGGCAGCTTCCTGCTGTAATTATAAAAGAATATAATGACATAGAAATGAGGAACAAGGGAAGTATCCCAAGGGCCATACGGCAGTAATATGCTCTATGAATTGGTTTTCAAATTATTTGTAAGGAGGAGGAAGGATAATTAAACTTGTGTATCTTTATTTCTCTGCAACATAATCCCAAGGGCTAGTTTAGGTTAAAGCATGCCCCACTTACAGTGTCATGGAACAGGATTTTGCTTTGTACTGGATTAGATCTCACAGAATCACAGAATATGCTGAGTTGGCAGGGACCCACCCGGATCATCAAGTCCAGCTCCCGGCCCTGCACAGCACCATCCCCAAGAGTCACACCGTGTGCCTAAGAGTGCTGTCCTAACACTTCTTGAACTCTGCCAGGCTTGGTGCTGTGACCACTTCCCTGGGGAGCCTGTTCCAGTGCCCAACCACCCTCTGGGGGAAGAACCTTTTTGTAACATCTAACCTAAATCTCTGCTGACACAACTTCAGGCCATTCTTTGGTTCCTGTCACTGGTCACCACAGAGAAGAGATCAGTGCCTGCCTCTTCTCTTCCCCTCATGAGGAAGTTTTAGACTGCAATGAGATCTCCCCTCAGTCTCTTGCAGGCTGAACAGACCAAGTGACCTCAGCTGTTCCTCATAAAACATCTTCTTAGCCCTCCTTTGAATGCTCTTTAATTGCTTAATGTCTTTTTTATAGTGTGGCACCCAAAACCGCCCCCAGCACTCGAAGTGAGGCTGCCCCAGTGCAGAGCAGAGTGGGACAATCCCCTCCTCTGCCCGGCTGGCGATGCTGTGCCTGATGCACCCCAGGACACGGCTGGCCCTCCTGGCTGCCAGGGCACTGCTGGCTCAGGTTTAACTTGCCATTGACCGCGACCTCCAGGTCCCTTTCTGTGGCACTGCTCTCCAGCCTCTCATTCCCCAGTCTGTACATCAAGGGTTGGCCCATCCCAGGTGCAGAATCCAGCACTTTCCCTTGTTGAACTTCATGTGGTTGATGGTTGCCCAGTCCTCTAATTTGTTGAGGTCTCTCTGCCTTCGAGGGAGTCAACAGCCCCTCCCAGTTTTGTATAATCTGAGAACCTGCTTAGCACCCCTTCCAGTCCTGCATTCAAGTAATTTAAGAAGATGTTGAAGAGCACAGGGCTGAGAATGGAGCCCTGTGGAACCCCACTAGTGACAGGTCACCAGTCTGGTGTCACCCTATTCACTAAACCCTTTGTGCCTGAACCGTGAGCCAGGAGACATGATGTGTTTATCCGACTGTGAGCTGGGCATTTTGTGCAGGAGGGCACTAGCACCGAAAGCTTTGCTGAAATCCAAAAAGGTTACATCAGCTGGCTTCCCTTGATCAGCTAGGTGGGTTACCTTGTCATAAAAGGGAATGAGGTTTGATAAGCAGGACTTTCCTCTCATGAAGCCATGTTGGCTTCAGGCCATTAGGCTCCACAGATTTGTAGGGATCCAACTGGAGGCCCAGGTTGAATGGGAATTGATCATTCCTGCAGTCACAGTTCTCCAGCTCAGGGTGCTGAGACCCCCTTGATCCATCTGGTGTTGATGACAGAGGCAAAGAATACATTAAGCCTCTGCCTTGTCCATGTCACCGATTGTGAGAAGACCACCCTCATACTGTAATGAACTGATGTTAGTTTTACACTGCCTGTTGCCATTAATACATTTGAAAAAACTAATTTTGTTGCTCCCAGTTTCGGCCAGCTTCAACTCCAGGTTTGGCTGCCTGAATTTCCTCTCTACAGTATCTCTGTGTCCTTGCCATGTCACCTGGCCCTGCTTCCACTGGGTATACACCTTCCTTTTTGCCTTATTTCCAAGAGAAGACTCCTGTTCAGCCAACCTGGTCTTCTGCCTCTCCTGCGTGACTTTCGACTTTTGGGAATTGCCTGATCCTGTAACCTTAGGAAGTGATGTTTAAAAAGTGACCAGCGCTGATGGACACCAGCACCTGCAAAAACATTTTTGCAGGGGACCTTACTTCCTAATTTCCTGAGAAGCCTGAAGCCTGCTCTCCTCATATCCAGAGCTGAGGTTTTGCTGGCACTTTTCCTCCTGTTAACAGAGATTTTAAACTCGATTTCTTCATGGTCACTGTGGCCAAGATGGTGGTCAATCTCCATTTCGCTCACAAGAGCCACTCTGTTGAGAAGCAGCAGATCAAGGAGGGCATCTGTCTTAGTCGCCTTCCTTGGGACTTGTTCCATAAAGTTTTATGGACTTTAGAGGACTTTGCCTCATTCTCTTCTGAGATTCCTAAAAAACCTGGATGACAACCATGTCAGATTCACAGTGAAGAAACACCTGCTTTTCACTGTTGACTGTACAAGGGCCTCAAAGTTTTGGAAGCAGCTGGATGAGAAAGAAGACAGAATAGTAGAGTGCAGGACAAATAATAAATATGTACTTTCCTGGTTGTGCTACAGTAATGTAATTGCCACCAAGTTAAACCACATTTCAAGTGTCATATCTGTCTTTTTGCAGTGTCTAGGATGCTGAGAAATGCAATTTCACTTTAATAAATTCATAACTTTATTGTCATCTGCAGCAAATCTTAACTGACTCTTCAAGGTTCCTCTTCAGTTCCCTACAAATGATTATTTGACTGCCTGTCTTCTAACCTCGATCCATACTGAATTTTAAAACAATAAAAATCATTCAGATTGCTGAGTCTGTGATAAGAGAAACATTTCTATGAAGTTCCTAAAGTACAGATTGCCTGTCCTTACGAATTCTCTTGCTTTCATGGTTTAAACTCAGCCGGTAGCTCAGCCCTATGCAGCTGCTTGCTCACCGCCACCCCGTGTTGGGATGGAGGAGAGAACTGGAAGACTAAAAGTAAGAAAACTTGTGGGTTGAGATAAAGACAGTTTAATAGGGAAAGCAAAAGCTGCACATGGAAGCAAAACAAAACAAGGAATTCATTCATTCAGCACTTCACATGGGCAGGCAGTTGTTAAGCCATCCCAGGTAAGCACAGCTCCATCACATGTAGCGGTGACTTGGAAAGACAAACACCATCACTCCTAACATCCCGCTGCCCTCTTCTTCCCCAAAGCTTTATTTGCTGAGCACGATGCCATATGGTCTGGAATATCCACTGGTTCAGTTGAGGTTAGCTGTGNGCACATGGAAGCAAAACAAAACAAGGAATTCATTCATTCAGCACTTCACATGGGCAGGCAGTTGTTAAGCCATCCCAGGTAAGCACAGCTCCATCACATGTAGCGGTGACTTGGAAAGACAAACACCATCACTCCTAACATCCCGCTGCCCTCTTCTTCCCCAAAGCTTTATTTGCTGAGCACGATGCCATATGGTCTGGAATATCCACTGGTTCAGTTGAGGTTAGCTGTGCCCCAGCTGTGTCCCTTCCCAACTTCTCATGCACCCCCAGCCCACTTGCAGGTGGAGTGGGCTGAGGAGCCGAAACAGCCTTGACTCGGTACAAGTGGTGCTCAGCAATAATGAAAATATCCCACTGTTACTGGAAAGACAAACACCATCACTCCTAACATCCCGCTGCCCTCTTCTTCCCCAAAGCTTTATTTGCTGAGCACGATGCCATATGGTCTGGAATATCCACTGGTTCAGTTGAGGTTAGCTGTGCCCCAGCTGTGTCCCTTCCCAACTTCTCATGCACCCCCAGCCCACTTGCAGGTGGAGTGGGCTGAGGAGCCGAAACAGCCTTGACTCGGTACAAGTGGTGCTCAGCAATAATGAAAATATCCCACTGTTACTAGCACAAATCCAAAAGACAGCCCCATACCAGCTACTGGCAAGAAAATTAACTCTATCCCAGTCTATAAATACCAGTATACATCTTTATTTATAAGCGTGATTCATCATTATACTGTAGGGCCAAACTACATGGATTTAAACAGCACTCCACCTATTTGTAGAGGAAAGTGACATAAGACTATATAGCTGTGGTTACAGTTGATAAAGCTAATCCTCCCTGGAGATTTTTATTCTAGGGAAACAATTATGTACACTAAATAAGCCCATACTTCCATAAGGCCTTTAGAGAAAACTTGCTGTTCATTTCAAGGACAGGCTTTGTGAAGGCCATTGCCATCAAATTTAGCTTGTCACTGTGTTGGTTAAGGTGAGTTTCTTTTTGCCCTTGATCTTGGTCCATTTTTATTATATCATAAAATTCTTCAGTACAACATGTATTATTTGTAGAAAAGCCTGATTTTTTCTTTCATCATTTCCACTCAGCTTATAAAAAGTATTTAATTGGTTCTTTTATTACGCTTGAAAATACAGTGAACTTAACCAGAAATAAGTGCGTGTTTAAATGTCCGTCTTAGCTGAGAATGAACACTGGGTAGCTGACAACTGCTAACCTGAGTATGATAGGTTAGTCTAGTCTGCAATTTCCTTTGTGGAGTCACTGTCTTACATGATCATTGCAGATAATATCAAATACTAATCAGCATTTGATCAGATTTGGGGTTAGTTTTTCATCTTGCTTCTATTGAAGGAGCTCAGCTGACTATAATAGTACATTAATTTATATCAGTTGACTATCTGGCAGTTTCTTTTCTCTGTATTTGATGTTACTGCCAATAATGTATTTCGGAGTCATAAAAGGCGAGGGAGGAACTGAGACTGAAGCAATCAGTAAAGAGGAAAAAAGACCTCAAAAGCATGATGGCAACCTGCCCCCTCAACCTCAGTCAAAGATCTGGCAGTTACAGGAACCTGATTAGCAGTGCTACAAGACAAATGCAGCTGTCCATTCCTGGTCTGCAGCTGTTGCAGTAGGTATTCCATTGTCAGACAGCCAGTGTTTTCAATCAAAGTAATTATTTCCTGTAGGAAAAATAAAGTGTTAGCCATGTTTTTCTAACAGCAATTACCCACCTGTAACAAGATGGGCACTTAGAGAATACCATCAAATCACTGAGCTTCTGAATCTGTGGTCATTAGATTTTCCTTTTTCATTTCCACTTGATGTCAGGTGTCTTCCTAACTATCTGGTTAATTCTGGCTTCCCACGCTGTGTGCTTTTGAGAGTCCTGGAGACAAGGCCTGAGCATTAAAAGGCTGTTTTGTGCAGAAGTGAGAGAACTGGTTCTGTTTCCCTGGTGTCAGTGATCACTGAAATGACAGTGCCCAATCTGTCATAGCCCAGAGGGCCGAGCATCAGTGCAGCAGGAAAGAAAAAGTTTTCACAGAAACCAAACTGATCTAAAACTGCATGAATGAGGTTTACTCATACATTAAATGTGTTCTACCTGAAAACTTCAGAAACAACAGCTGGCAAATCTAGAAGGCAACAGCATGTAGCAAACATGCCACTTATGTTCATTTCCAGGTAAAGGACTGTATGTATAATTTATTTAATGTCGACCTTGCAGGCAGCCAGCCTCTAGCCATTTAGTGCAGAAGGGTTTACTGGACACTTATGTTTCTACTCACTCTTGCAGCTCTCAGTCAAATTAACTAGAGGTGGGAGCAGCCACTGTCCCTAGAAAATCATGTGCCTCTAGTATTTGTCATAGCCATAAAAAATCCACACACTCCATCAAACTGCATGCAAACAGGGCACTAATAATCCTCCCAAAACGCAGTGAGAACTGGTCCTCAGGGACCTCCTATACACAGTTTGAAGTCCAGAGGAGGCTGGCAAAAGAGATGGGAGCAGAGGATTGCATGGAATTGTGCCTGAGTTCCCAGCCTAAGACAAAGAAATTATGTCAGAAGTAAATTATTTCAACACGACAGCATGTGCTAGATTTAGAAGAAATTCTTGACTGTGAGGGTGGTGAGACACTGGAACAGATTTCTCAGAGAACTTGTGGACGCCGCATCCCTGAAAATGTTAAAGCCCAGGCTGGATGGGGCTCTGAGCAACCTGGTTTAGTGGAAGGTGTCCCTGGCCACGGCAGGGGGTTGGATCTAAATGAACTCTAAGGCCCCTTCCAACCCAAACAATTCTATGATTTTATCATTCTATGATCCGCCTATACTTCTTGGCTGCCTGCTTTTCAGGTGTGTGCCAAGGGTCAATGACTCATGGTGTTCAGAATCTGAAACCATGGCAGTGCTCAGTGGCAGGTGGGATACTTTGCAGGGATATACATTATTTTCTTTTTACATTATGGAATTCCAGTCATACTTTTGTCCTAAGCCAAATTCTGGTCCCATTATGTTTGCCACTGTATTTCTTGTGTTAGATAAGTTTGCACAACAATTACAGAAACGTTAATTAAGAAGTAGTACAGATTTTCATTTTGTGTGTTAGGGCTTTTTTTTGATTTTTTTTTTGATGTTGCTTCAGTTCTTAAATTTGATTGCTGCAGGAGGCAGCTGTTCATATAGGTAACAAATGGAAAACTTTTTGACAAATTAATTGACTGGCAAGCCAAGTTGAGTGTATGCATACACTTTGTAATGAGTTATAATTAAAAAAAATTAACTAAGAAAAGTAACTGATTTGATCATCGAAGTTTAGACAGGCAAGCTGACCTAGGGGTGAACAGAAGAGTAATTATTTGAGAACCACGACATCACCTATCCACAACGCTCACATGTTCTGTTAAATTAACCTTTGCCATCACAGACAGGCTGTTGTCTGGTCTCTTCAAGCTCAAATGATCATATCTAAACTCCTTACTAGGAATAACATTGTGGGCTGGCCCAAAGGAGTTAGATGGTCCAGCCAACCTATGGCACAAAGGTTCAACCAAGCACCTTGACTTCTTCAGAAGTATTTTAAAACACTTATTTCCCTCCTGCCATGCCTGTCCTGTTAGCATATTTGGTGTAAACGCACTGACCAGAGAGATTTGTTCTGGATCCATGTCTCTGCCTTGTGCTATACTGCAGCATGGAGATGCCCTGCATGGTGGCTGCTTCAGGATCTTTGCGGGTTCATCAGTGACTTTCCCAAGATTACTCCTCTAGGTTGCAAACGGAGCTCATATTCTCATTGATTATTTATTCTTATATATGAAACTGTGAATGATTTATGCATTTTTCATATGGTAAAAATGTTTGTTTTCAGAATATGAACGTGACTGGTTGTCACATTATATTTGCTCTATCCAGAAAGCTGCAGAACACTGTGGATGATTCACCCCAGGAAGGTCAGATGAGAACCTCTCACCCTGGTTCCCTAAGAGTAAAGTTCAGTGATGGATATAAGAGATTTATGACCTCAGTTTATAATGTTTAACATTTTAATATAAAAAGCTGTGACTTTGGACAGGGAATTTAAATTTGAAAATAAAGAAGTATTTGCTCCAATGTACATAATGGAAATATACCTCTTTCAGCTATTAGCTCTGGACTGATGAGTAGCTGTGGGTTTATTGCTCTGCACTGAAACACATCCCATCTCAAAACACGGCAATGCTTTGCTTACCTGCTACTTTCTCTCCTGTTTGAACTTCTCTTTTATCTTACTTAAAGATACATGACTTTGCTCTCAGAAAGTGATAGAAAATAAAACTGGTGACTTCACCTGATGCACTCATTTCCCTGCATGGAGAATAAGAAAGAGAAAAAAGCCAGACTGTGTATGTTGAGCAGAGAGTAGTAGCACATATAACCTTTTTGATAAAACCAAGAAAATCCACAGGTTCCTTACTTAGTTCCTAAACAATTAGGTCTTCTGAGAAGACACTTCCAGCATTTTCTTGGTAAACAACAAGCACTGAGGTGTAACTGAGAAATTAGAAGGTTGAAATTCATATCCAATGACTTGGTACAGCTTTTGTGCTTGCATAGAATTGTTATCTAGGAGTGTCTACTGTAGATGTCCAGTTCTTCGGAGCAGTTTTTAATGCCAGTTCTTAAACATGTCCAAAACAGAGAAAAAAACCGATTTGAAAATCAGGAGATAACATTTCTATTTTCTTTTAATATGATCAGAGGGATTGTAGGAGTTGTTTTGCCACTATCCACTGAGGCAAAAGAGCCACAGTTCTGGCCTGTGTATCAGGGCAATATCCCAAAAATTCAATCTTTAGCAAGAAGTCTGTGGATTCAATCTATGGCATCTTGTTCTGTAATAGGCTACTTTCTAGGAAACTGGAAAACTGCATCAATACCAACATGTAGAAAGCTGTCAAACTGACCATCCAAATTCAAAGAAAACACGCTCTTAGTGTCTCAAAGAGGTATTTCTCACTTCTTTCTCACCGTTTCTCACCACTTTCAAGGCTGCATTACATGTGCATAAAGCTTAAATATTCTGTGATTTAGTGCATGCTGGTCTGAAACACGAGCAGCGAGCCTAGAAAAAAATGCCACCTTGAATCGTATTATGTGGTGCCACTCCACAGGTACAGCACAATCCAGGGTGAAACAGAACAGCTCAACACACTCCTGTACTAGCTAAATAAGGGAACAGAGATAACCCATAATTTCATACAAAGTGCCATTGGTAAGAAAGAGGCTGCGGAAGAAAAAAAAATTACTTTTCTCTTTTTCAAGAAATAAGGTCTTTCATTCTCTTTCTCTTTTAATCCTTTTGTTTTAAGGTACATACCCCATTCAGTGATTTTTTTTTTCCAGGAGAAAGACTGGTAGACAGGATCAGAGTAAACTGAAGGCAGAAAGATTATCCTCTCATCTATCATGTCAAGAGTCCAGATATGAGTAAACCAGAAGTCCCAATCTGGGCAGTCTGCTTGGGTTGGCTGCTGATGCAAGAAATGAAATGGGACTCCAGAGTATAGAAACACCTCTGCTTGATGTGGGTTCCTATGACCTTTTTATTACCGTGCCAGGGATCTTCTTGCTTTCACACATCGCTGTTCTTGCAATACCTGGTCACTTGCTCAGTTGCTACAGCCTTCTCTCTAGAGAAGACAAATAGCTTAATTCTTGAGAGGCCTTGTGTTTGGTGTCTTACTATTTTGGTGGAACCTTAAAGAGAATGAAAATACATAGCAAGATGCCATAGAGTAATAGAATCGGAAATAACAAGGGACAGAAGGTTCAGAGTTAAGGATAGAAGAGACGGACACAGATCAGGAAAATTGAGTAAAATCAAGTTTAAGAGCTGAAATAATGGAAAGGAAGACATAGCATCTATTCGGGTGAGGAGCCTTTTCTGTAAGAGAAACTCTTCACTGCCATGGGGTTTCAGTGCTGTTTCTGACCTGCAGAGTTATTTTCCAGGCTCCTCCTTGTATTCAAATGGTTAATTTCCATGTTTCAGGAATCTATGCTTCAGCCAGCTGCTTTCAGGTATATTGTTCATCATGTCTTCATCACCTGAGCAGAAAGGTTCCTGCTGAAGCAGTATATCTTGTGGAAATTAAATAAAAAGTCCAAGTTTAGCCATGTCCTTGAAGGAAGAAAATGAAAATTTTTGGATATAATAGTGTGATGTATTTGAGAAAATACTCAAAGAAGAATATGATTTTTGATCAGCTCATGAAATAACTCGTATTAAGTAGCCTCTTCTTAAACAGAACTGCTTACACAACACCCCCCCATGTTTCGTTAATTTTAACTTCCAGTGTATTTGTATGTATTAGGTTTAAAAAAATGTTTAAAGTGCCTTGGGTGAAATTTTGGTTCACATGTGACATCTGGAACGATGAAAAAATGTCAGAAGTGCCATCAAGACATCACCATTGTGAGGTATTTATTTATATTTCTATTTCTATCTTTTTCTGCTCCTTGGGAGTCATCCTCAGTAGTTCACAGCACACAGCAGAATCTTTCTTTGCTGACTAGTTGTGAAAGGAAGGGAGTTTTCATAAGCAGTAAAATAATGAGATACCTTTGGAAAATAAGACCTTTGAGTTGTTCCATCTGCCCATAAAATATAAGAATTCATAAAGCATTTCAGTAAAACAATAGAAAATTATTTTAGTGCTATTTTTAATTCCTTCTGCTGTGCTGATTTATTCCTGTGAACAAAGCGACCAGAAAGCTTAATAAGTTTGGGCCATCAATAATCTGTATGCCAGTCAAACCCAGATGCTCATTGGAAGACTTTGCAGAAGATGGTAAAACCTATAATTTCCTTTATATTCATTACAGTTTTGTTTATTGAGCAGAAATGTGTCACCTAATTATTCATTCTTCTGCAGAATCTAAGAAAGATCCTTTGCCGTGCTTTAAGTAGTAGGTTCAGAGCTCACTTAAAGTGTCTCTACCCAGGCAACCCCCTCCAATGATACCTAGAGTATGAGGAAAATCATTTAGATTCTTATGAGAAAAAGTTAGGCCTGTTTTTCTACTTTGAAATAAGAATTCTTAATTTGATTGTTTCTTGTATATATTGCTTAATGTCAATGAACAGCAGTTTCATTAGTACTAGGTCAGTGAGTTTTCTCTGCCAATCTATACTGTTGTCTTTAACAAAAATACCTTCAAACACACAGTGTAAACCAACACTTCTAATCCCTGATACAATGGAGATGAACTTGATTACTCTATGTTTAACTGAGACTGGAAATGTTATTAAAAAGCAATGGAAAATATTCTCTTCCTCTGACAACTAATATAAACCAGCATAATTTCAGCTATCGCACATAGTTGATTTATTGTTGATGTCATAGAAAAGTGTATATTTGTACTTACCCACAGATATATGTGTGCATCACTCTGATCCAGGATGTGAACTGATGCAGAAATTCAATAAGCTATGTGGAGCTTAGCAGAAGGAAAGGAACTCATCAGAGCCTGCATGTGATCACTTACCATCATGCAAATTTTATTTTAGCTGTATGCATACATTAGATGTCATCAAATGTACATGTAAATATGCCCAACTTGGAAGCCTGATATAGTGTAGAATATAAAAACATAACACAGACTCAATTGCAGCATCCTATTTCTGGCAGTAGCAGCCTGATCCTAAAAAACCCTTAGGGCCTCAATGTGACAGAAGCTGGCAGTTTATATTTTAAGCATAGACCTAAAATACTGTATATTTTTGCATTATGACAATTTACACTAGAAAGTGAGAGATGGAATCAGTGGAGGTCTGTGTTAAAGGATTATTCAGGTGGAAAACATGATCTCCTGAGGGACTCAGCAAGGCGGACAAAGATTTAAACTGGTCACAATGAATTAAGATGGTGAAAATAGAACTGCAGTAGAGCTGCAAAATTTGGATCTGGTCTTAGACTTCAAACATCGCTAAATTCTGAGTAAGTCTGTTCTGCACACCTGAAGCGGCAGAAAAAGCAGACCCAGCTGCCACCATGCAAATGGCACAGTGTGGGAGTCTGGAACATTCCAGGAGCTGCAGAGCACTCGTATAAGAGTTTATGAGTTGTCCCCATCATGTTTGGACAACAGCATCCATAAGATGGCTAAAAGGGCAATTCCTCCTCAGTGTGTGACAAGTGTAGATTTAGTTAGATGACTAAGGATGCACTCTAGTGATTGAGTCATTCAAATTATGAGATCAGAGTGAAGACAGAAATCTACTTCAGCTGATGCAGAAATATGTCTGTAAACAGATATAGACATGTATGTGGACATTGACATCTATGATTGTTGAAGTTTTCCGCATGGATTCTGTTGCACACCTATTGCTTGAACCTAATTTTAGAAATTATCATGATTACATGTCTTTGCATTAGCAGTGTGGAAATTATCCTGCTTACTTATTTCAAAACATAGGACTTCATGTGGTGTAATATATGCTCTGAGCACATTCCAATGAATTGTTGGGTCCTAATGGGAGCTACCTGAGAAATTTACATATCCAGGCACTAACTGTAATGGCTTGGCAGCTTAAGCTTTGAAGACATCTATAGTTAATGCCATATCCAACTGCTGTTTTTATTCTTCCAAGACAAGCATAATGAATCCCATGTAGTGTATGAAGGTCTTCTCCACCTTGGCATGAGCACCATCTGCTACAGCTGTTCTCAGTTTATCAGTAGCTCTGTAGGTTGCTTAAATGGATTTTTATATACTTCAATGTCACAGTTTAAAGGTAAAACCTCTAGTTATTTAGCTCTGAAAGTAATATTTCCAGGTTAGAAAATGAGGTTGAATGAATTTATGCAGTAGAAGGTCTGTATACAAAGAACAGCATCTCCAATAAAGCACAGACATTATGGCAATCAGCCCTGATTACATGCCTCCTCCACCATGGGATTTATGTGGATGTGAGAGCTGTCCTTCTCTTAGATTGTGTCTTCATGCTCATTTAAGCACAGCAGCTCACATTAACTAAAGGGTGTTAACATGAGCCATCTTTCTTTTGAAGGGCAATTTGCTTTAGGAAGCTGCTTGGTTATCTCCATGCTGTTTTTCTCAGCTGGGCCAGGCTCAGCCTTTAAAGTCTTTTTCCATGCAAGCTGAGCAGTGCAGCTGCCCCTCTTAGTACATTCCTCTCATTAGCTACAGCCTGGGAGCTTTCCTTAGCTTCCCCTGGTACACGGAAAGCTCGGTTCCAGGACTACTTCTCTCCCGAGGACTCCTAGTGCCTTCACATTTTCTAAAAGCATCCATTCCACAGTGAAGCTGTCTAGGCACTGCAACAGGTCTGTATTTCCCTTTATTCCCTGTGTTCTGAAATACATCAGGAAGAGTACAGAGTTGACTAATGTGGGTGAAGAAATATCCTTTGCAGTGTTGCTTGGGCCACAGATTTGTGCAATGATGATTCATGGAAGAAGACCACGATACATCATCTCATGTCTATTTATGGCTATCATGCTCTGGCATGTCCTTTGTCCAGGATTTGTAGAAGATGCTTTAATGGTTTTCAGAGAGTAAAGACCATGATCTGAATATTATTTGCTGTAGTAATTGCATCTTTTCAAAAGAAGAGCCTTTGAAGACTCCCTTTTTTGGCCTATCATTTTCTTTCTGTGGTTATCATTTTAGCTACATTCATTACTATGGATTTTTTTGGACTCGCATCAAGGATAGTCCCACACATTTCTTTGGGAAAACCTTTCAAAATGTTCCATAGGTGCATCTCTCATTCATTTCTAGCAGATAAAGCTGATGAAAAAAGCATGCTGTAGACAATGTTTATGTGGCATACAAAACATTAATGACTGACTTTTTAATACCAGCTAAGAGCACTGAAAGCCAACCAATCTGATGATGAAGAAAGAATCTCTATCTGCATGTGGAGAAAGAAGAAAAATGAGTAAATTAAAAAATTAAAAGCAAGAAACAAATATGGTACTGTGTACAAATATATAAGAATTTAATTGTCATTTCACCAGAACAAACAATATGAAGCAAATAACCTATTTTAATTTAACCTTTTTAATTTTATAAGTTGGTTACGAGTTGCTTAAAAATATAATTATTATCTTTTATTTTTCAAAAAATATTTTAGTGAATAATTCTAGACAATCTCTTTATAAATAGTGGAAAATAAAGGTTTGATATTATTTCCATTTTGCTTTCCTCTTCTACTCTTTAGGCAGGAGTAGTACCTCCATCATGATGAACTGACTTCGCTTTAATGATTCCAGTTTTCAGTTTCAAAATTTTCCAGATGTCCAGAAAAAGCAGTATGTATCTTGCACTGGTGATCCTCTTTGAACACTAAAATGTAGCTCAAGTTGCCATGCAGCCACCTCTTAAACTCAGTGGGGAGAGGTAAGCACCTACCAAGGGTGATTCTAGAGATCCTGAGGGAAGTGGGATGAGCCCATGTTAAGGGCTCTTCACTTTTTGGGGAATACAGGGAGGAGTAGACAGCTAGATTTTATCCAGTCTCATTTAGATGGGAGGAGCCTTGCATGCTGTATGTAATGAGTTTGTGTGTAATTTCCACAACGCAGAGACCTTCCATTGCAGATCTGTTAACACAGAGTGTCAAGGCAGCAGTGAGTTGTATCTATCACACCTACAGGAGGCAAGAGTGGCCTTGGCTTCTGGTCTGGAAAGCTCTAAGCACTGGCTTATGAAGATGGAAGGAACCAGACACAGGTGCTGGGGCAGCTGTAGGCCACTATGTATTTCAGTGCTTGCACAGTGGCTTGGGCGTCCCATAATCAGAGCACATAAGGCTGAGCCAGTATTTGACTCAATGTTAAATTTCTCAATAAGTACTGAGTATTATATGCAGACCTGAAAACTGTTCAGCAGGAGTGCTACATGGTGAGTTTACTCCTGGATTTTTGAAGACCGAAGAAATTCTGAGAGAAAGTTAAAACTTTTCTAACAGGAGTTGACAGATAGGACTGTGCTATAACTTTTGTGCAATGCTTTCAGTTTTCCAAGCTGCCAAGGAGGCTTTCTCAGTTTGAATGTCTGATCCTACCTATATCCACTATGAATTTCTAAAGCAAATTTCCTGAGAAACTTTTAGCAAAAAATGAAGTTCCACATTAACCCATGTATGCTAACCCACAGGTCACTTTCAAATGTATTGCCTATAATGGGAATTCTGTGCCTAAATCTCTCTGTGGCACTTTGAAAATAGATCCTTAGCAAAAGTCTAACTCTTTCTCTGCTTCCAAATGCAGATGAGTGAATTCAGTGATAAGAACAAGAAACTTGGTAGCTAAATTTACTTGGTAGCTAAACAAGTCTTTGTGTACATTATGAAACACTTGCAGTTATTCATCATTTTTCATCATTATCCAATGCTGTTTGTCCTAGGACTTGACTGAGAGCAGACACGCAAAAAGAAATTTTTTTGCAAAAGTTACAGCCTAGTATGAGTAAAAAAATCCACCAGAAATTTTTATCTTAATTTTATTTACTTCAGTAATTATGGCTGCTACTCTGAGGGCTTATTTGAGTCTGCAAGTCTCTTTAGCTTTATCCATCATGAGTCTGACCTTTCCCTGGGGTTCTCTGCACCCTTTGGAATTAATATACCCTTTTCTCCAGGTGTCACAAATGTGACATTGCTCTTCAGACTTTGCACACGCTCTTTTATCTCTGTTATTTGCACACAGCCCTTGTGCTCATTTCCTTCCTTCTGTCCCATTTCAGCACCCTCACTGGCCCTGACCATCTCAGGATCTCTATTGTGAACAGTTACAGGGTTGGCAACATTGAGATGAAAGGCAAAGTTATTTTCAATTCATAAACTCTAATCATAATCTATAATAATATTCATTATTAAATGTCACCCTGACCCACACAATTTCCAATAAAAATCGTATAGCAACTGCTTATCAAACATATCATTTAAGAAAAATAAAATCAGGGAATGTAGCATTTGAAAATATGTGGTCACAGAGCAGAGCTAAGAGAGGGGGACTCATGGTCGGAAAGCTCATTGCTAGGGATTAAACTTGTGTCAGCAGTAGATACCAGTAATGTAATTACAGATGATATTAATAAAAGCATTAAGTACTTTAAGTCACAAAGACCTTTCAAGAAATTACTAGTAAACTGAAAAGTAGACCAAGGATCATCTCATATTATTGTCAGTGGTTTTTTCCACAGCCATTTTCTCAATTGTCTCAGAGAGAGAGACAGAAACAGTCCTAAACACTCTCCTAGGTACTTGAGGCATTGGCTGCGTGCTAAGGATAAGACAGGAAGAATCCAGTCCTATGAGAAATGGGAACTTGTCCCAGTGGACAACTAGCAACTAAGCATGTAGTGTTAACTTGGTTATCTACCCCTGGATCAAATTTGGTTATCTACCCCTGGATCTATATGTCTTTATTTGGAACCCAAATGAAGAGGATCAACATTTAAGCAGAACAGACTATTTGCATCTCCACCTTCAAACCCATAGTAGCTGCTCCACCCTTCTGGAGAAAGCAAACTCACTCGAGAATACTGGAATCCCGTCAGGGAAATCCTGGTACAAGCAAGGAGCAAGCATGTCTAGTGTTTTTACTTTCTTAGATGCAGATAGGATTTCCAATTCATAACAATGTGTACAGCTGACAGACAAGCATTTCCTCAGCAACTTATACCTTCTAAGCATGAGGAACAGGAGAAAAAACTCTCCTGTTTCAAGAACTCTGCAGTATTTCACCTATGAAAATATGCAGCAATTGTTTAATGATATTACCTACTTGTGCATCTTCAATTTACATACAGAATTCTATGCCTTTTGGAACAAGACCATGTTCTTCTGCTGAGAACCCCAGAGCTGGATGCAGCACTCCAGGTGGAGTCTCAGCAGAGCAGAGCAGAGGGGCAGAATCCCTCCCTTTCCCTGCTGCCCGTGCTGCTTTGGATGCAGCTCAGGATACAGCTGGCTTCCTGGGCTGCAGTGCACACAGCTGGTTCATGTCCAGCCTCTCACCTACCACCAGCCCTGAGTCTTTCTCCCCACAGGTGCCCTTGATCCATTTTCCTGATGCCTTTTTCAACCTAGAAATGAAACAACACACACTTTCAAGATAATTATAGTATAGGAGGCAGTATAAAGGTGGATCTTTATTGAAGGCCTCCAGGAGCAGTTATGGAAAACGTCCACAAAAGCCCACTCATCATAGTGGTGCATACAGTTTTACAAGTTTGGTAAATTAGCATAATTGATGAAAAAGGACCAGTTAGGAGCACAAGTGGTGATGCAATTCCCCCTCAGGTCAAGCCTCTTCTCTGGAGCCCTCTCCTTGGTACTAGCTGTACTTTGTTGATGAAAAAGTGTCTCAACGAGCTGTTTTCAACGTTAGTAGCCAGGGAGAACCAAGATAGGATAGAGGCCCAAGATAGGATAGGTTTTGTCTTTCTGCCTAGAAAAAGGTCGTGGAAAACTACTAGGAAAACTAGCCACTAATACATTAGGCTACAAATATAGGTGTAAAGAATACAGAGAATATATAAAGAAAAAAAGGTAAAACCCAAAATGGCATCACTTCATTCAGCCTGTACTTGGGCTTGGAATTGCTTCAACCCAGGTGCACGACCTTCACTTGGCCTTGCTGAAGTTCCTGAGGTTCGCACAGCTCCACATATCAGCTGTCACGTGTACAAGTTTCTATTAGATGCAACTGCACATCCTTAAGATGACACACCCACATCCCCAACACACACACATACCTATTTCTAATAAATTCTGTTAATGTTTCCCACTGGGACTGGCAGAAAGTAGCCCATAAATTACCTGCAAAAGAGATGAAAGCAAATTATAATTCAACCATTTTTGTATAGAACATATTGCTTAACATAGGAAGAGTTGGTTTATGGCCATCTGAAACTAATTATCTCATTCCATTCTCAGTGAATTATTTATTAATGGTGCTGATTTCACTCATACACAGCTTGGAGTACACAAAACAGTTTTATATATAAAATTGATAAATACATTTAATTTATTGATTTGCAAATGACAAATTTATTTGGTCTAAAAATTTTATTGGTTCGTAAGAATGAAATATTGATTTTTGTGTGTAATATAAGTTTCAGATGTGCACTTAAGTAGAGGCAGCAGAACTGCTTATACCACTTGCTGGAAGTCTAACAAGCTTTTCAATCTCATCTTTATTTTGAGGGCTTCATAGCTAGGTCATAAAAAATGAGTTTGGGCTGCATCTTCTTTTAAGACAGTTGTGTATCTACTGCTTGACATCTCAGCCAAGAGTGCTTTTAAAAACAATTCACAAAACAGATTGGTCACTGTTAAGCTGTACATGTTTAAAGTAAATACCCATTAATGTAACTGCAGATTTATTTCTCTCTATAAATTCTGCAATTCGCAGTTTGGCATCTTCTGTATTTTCTGTTAAAGAAAATAATATGTTCATTGAAGAATAATAAAAAATATGTTAACATTACCACATGCTTTATCGACAAGCAATGTGTTGACTTACGGCTCATCCTGATGGTCCTGAAGGCAGTGAGAGTATTTTCATAACCTGAAATGTTAATGAGTTAATTCCCCTTAGCCCTGGGGCAGAGAAACATTCAAGCATATCACAACAGTATGCCCCAATCTCAACACGGCAGCAGTGCGTTTCACTGACTTGCAGATTCCTGTTCCCACACACATTGTGCCTAGTGTCTAGAAAGAGAAAGGTAATGAGCTGCATTCACAGAGATTCTTTATATTTCTGTATAAAATACATATTAGGATGCTTACTTTGCATAATAAGGTTATACACTTCCCACCAGAGTGTAGGAAGGATTTTGCTGCCATTATAGCTAGCTTTACCAAGAGTAGGAAGGTGTGGACAACTTCATTTATTCACATATTATATCCCAGTCAAAGCAAGGTGAGTGAATTAGTTTTGGGGGCTTTTTTTCTGCCTGCTTGTACCAAGATTTGTTCAGCAACAAACAGGTGGGATCTGATCTCAACTGGAAGCCTACAAGAGTTAACAGTAATGTCATAGATACTAATTTGCAGGGGATTTCCTTCAGACTCACACAATTTTTATATGTTTGTCTAATTCTGAATTTTATTTTATTATGAAACAACTAGAAGAAGAAACACAGTTGAACGGAATTATATACACTATGTCAACTATGTCTCCGTGGATTTGCTGTGGTTTCAAGATTTTATAGAATGCCTGAGTCATGACATGTCACTGCATGGTGGATTAATCTGGTCGCAGAGATTGGCTAAGGTATTTCCAGCTACGCAGATAGGCTGGGCAGAAAATAACCTCTGTCACCTACTACATGTACCCATGCAGACACTTGTTTTTACCTTGCTTCAGTCTTTGTGCTCATCTGGAGACATGACACTTCTGAAACTATCCACTGATGGGTATAAGTACAGCAGCAGTTCTGGGGCCACTGAAGCTGAGTTCCTATATGACCAAACCCGAAAGTTCCTATATGACCAAACCCGAAGCCTTGTGTCAGAAAACAATATAAATGAAACATAGATGGAAAAGGATGCAAGAAACAAACTGGAAAAATACAAGATAATAGAGAAAATGTGGGATAAAGTGATACTTATCATGACTATTTGAAGTTTTAAAGCATGGTTAAAGAGTGAATAAATGACACCCTTGTAGATCCTACTGTTAGATTCTTTAACAAATGACCTGCTGTACAGCTATTTGGGGAACCTGACAGGTGAGTTATACGTGTAATTCTAAATAAACTGATTAGTGCTTAAAAATACCCAGGAGGATGTTGATTCATTAAAAGTACTTGGAAAAAACACATAGATAGAGTAATTTTTGTAAGGAATATTTATTTTCAGTTCCATTTAAACAACCCACTTTTGTAACACATACTAAAATCTTTAGGAAACATTCTAAGAAATTTCAGGATTATAACCACAGGAATGAATTAAACGTATTTCAGTTCTGCAGATTAAAATACAGAATATGTTTGCATCATTCTGCATTTTATTAGGTTGCTGCCTTTTGGTATGCTTTACATTAAAAATACATGACTGACACTCTTTATACCAGTAAGCCTTTTTATTGAAAAAAAATATTATTGCATTAAACTACATTCCCAGGGATTCCTTGAATAAGCTAAAAAAAAAGTCGCATTGCATGTACAATAGTGCAATTCACTTAGCTACTGTATAATATAAAACACTTTATACAGAGAATACAAAACAAAATTACTAGTTTACATATTATACTAGCCAGAGTATTATCCAGTTTTAAATATAAACTTGACACTTTTAAAATCAATCTGATCAAATGGCATTTTTATGCAAATCTGCACAACAAATATACATGTTGAATGTATTCCAGAAGTGCATCAGATACAAAAAAAAGCCCCAAACAGGAACAAAAAAATGTATCATGGTGTGACTCAGGAAATTTTTTTATTGGAATTTTAAGGTATGGGTGACCTGTTTCCTTGGATTATGTATCAAGAATATACAATCAAGGTAAAATAGATTTTTAACTTGGTGTGTATATATCACTGCCATAAGGATACTGTAACTCTTTTAAAAATCTGTTTAAATAAAATCAAAATTGTAGCACGGCTCCATACATCAGGCTCAATAAAGTTTTTAATAATTACAATAATACATATTTAAAGTACATTACTGATGTAAAACAAATATGGCAGCAATTAGAGAAAATATATAATTTCAGCTGTGCTGATAGCTTTATTACATTTCTCCAAGAAAATCCCTTCTGTGCGCTAAGAACGGAATTGGACATTGCCTTTGTTTGGTAATCAATGATTACTGTTTTTCTGTTGTGCTGTTTATATTCTTAATCTCTCTTTTTCTCCCGCTTGAAACATCTCAAAAACCTAATTTCCATTGTTCCAAGAATTAAATTTAATCTTCATTGTCAATTTATTTGCCTTACTATGTTGGTATGTACAATGCTGCATGGAAATCCTATGATTTCATTTCTTCTAGGATCCCACTGTATGGTGCATACGTTAAGGGAAACAAATACATCTATTTCCATAAATGATCTATGTAGTAGGATATGGTTATGTTTGATTTGGTCAGGTTTCTCGCCACAGAAATTTCTACAGTATTAACATTGTCTGTAAGAAGTGGGGATACAAAATATGTGTATACACATTAAAGATGAGATTAGCCCATCATTCCTTCAGTTCCATATTTTTCTTTTGGTGTTATCTACTTAGGATACAAATGAACTCTTATACACAATGAGAACAGCTGTTTTTTACTTCAATAGAGGTGAAACTGGGCCCATAAATTTAAAAGCTTGTGGGGCTGGAAATGCATCTTTTTTGCTGGCATTATCCCTGAACTGCTGGTGATGGCCATGCAGCCCAGTTAGCCCCTTCTAGGGCACAGCATGACCTGCTACTCTAGATGTCCAATTCAGAATGTTTCTACAGAGTTATGACTAGTGTTTCCAAGTGGTCCACTGAGTGAGTGATCTCAATCCAAGCAAGTGATAATTTTCAGAAGTGTTAAGTCACAGTCAATGAAATATATTTGAAATAAAGTGTTGGAAGTACAGAAACTATATGTAAATTCAGATCTTCTTTTTGGAAAATTTTCAGCCAAAATTGAAAGGAAGAATTGTTAAACTGTTGAAATATTTAGTTTTACATCTTTCCCAAATAAAATTTTTGACTTCCTTATTTCTAAAGCCATAATTTCAATTAAAGAATTTCTATACAATTTAAATGAGAAAAATAAATATAATTTATGTGCTACTTACATACAGATAAGTGACACCAAAATGGCATGAATTCATTCTGTTAAAATGGATTGAAAAAATAAGTTGGGAATCAAACCAAAAGATATTTGAGTGTGCTGGTGTCACCAACTCTTTCAACACCAAAATGTTTTGCTTCTGCATAGTCTCCATAATTTTCTTTCTGATGGTTTTTATTTAATAGCTAAAACATCAAGTATTCAAAGCTACTTTGAAAACACAAACTTTGAAAATACAAAACTAGCAGTCACAACTTGTAAAGAGATTGGAAAAGTTTGGCATATTACCAGTTTATGCTGAAGAAGCTCCAGAAAGACAGAAATTAAAACAATTCCATTTATTGCAATGGATCAATATATTTTGATTAAAACTAAGAAAATTGGTCCTGCTGTATTTTAAAGACACAACTTATTTGCAATTAGATTTTTCAGCTTCTTCAGGTAGCTGAATATAATGGAATAAAATTCCTCCAAAAGTCTTTTAATGTGTTTTATATTGATTCTGAAAGATGCATTTTGTGCACTACATTATTGCAAATGAATTGAAGTTATTTCAAATGTCTTTAATCCAAACAAACAGGTACTGTCTGTTGGATACTTCATGGTCCAATTTTATTGGGAAGCATGCCTGCAGTCTAACCATAATTATGAACTTTATTTCATGCTAAATATCCTGTGTTCAGTTAGAAACATTATAAAAATAGTCAAACTATGCCATTCAAAGGGATGCTGAAGCCTTCTCCTATTTCCAGACACACAGTTATTACGAACAATTTCAACCACACATTACTCTGAAGGTTGGATACATGCATTCAAACACTGTGGATTCAGAATTTCAATTTTCTTGTTGAGAGTTCGGGAAGCCATGCGAGAATCTTGACATATTTGTTTAGATTCAATATACTTTTAAATTCTGAGTACTTGGACAAGTTTTTCTCTGAGTAGAGCCAGTTTTTGAAGAGTTGATCAGAATTTTACTTCTGCATTTTTATGAATATCAGCATGATTTTATAGGACCAGCCAATTGTTTCTGTTTTTTGTGAAAGAGATAAAAAAATATTTACACATTCTTTGGGAAAGACTCTTCCACACATCAGAGCTCTGTTTGGTAGGAAAAGGTGTTGCAGTTTTGGCCAAGGACCTCTGAGGTTCAGAGCCAGCACTGGCTGCTTGGCAATTCTGGCTGCTGCGGCTCGCCCTGACATACCCAATGATACAGCCATACACAGGCAATGCCGAAGGACTCAGCTTCTCGGTGAGCCTTCTTGGATGCGTGGCTCAGAGAGAAAAGTAGCAGCCTGCTTTTGCCAGCACAGAGCTCCCTATGCTAAGGGAGTATTTTGTTGTGTACCTGTGACCTGACTGCAGTTCCTTTACACTGTCCAAGCAACATATGCAGGGATGAAATCACTAAAGTATCTTCAAGATGTTGTGATCCTCTTCTTCTAGTGTTAACTTATCACCCCTCGCTCTGAGCTTCCCTAGTGTACTTTGGCCAAGAGACAGACTTAGGGACTGGTGGTCCCAGATACCCTATTTTTTGCTCAGTCTAAAATACCTTAACCAAACCAGGCACTGTTTCATATACACACTCAGAAAATCAAACCTTTGAGGTGTGCCAAGATTGCTCAACCTTGAACTGTGCTACTTTAAATCCCTCATCAGTGTTGATATTGATCCCATTTTGTCTGGGTGCTGTGGTCCCATTTCTACTGACAGTCATAAACTTCACTTCAGGCTGTTTTAAAACATTCTACAGAATGACACTGGCCACCCATCCTTCTTGTGATTAGTATCGTGAAAGGCTTTAAAGCAGCTTTTCCTCAGTGATACAAGAATAAAATCAACATTCATATCCTGTCAGCCAGATTGTGGACTTTAAAATATTTGCTGTTGTGCTCTCAGCAAGAGAGTAGATTTCCCTTCAGATATGTGATCGGATGCTGAATGCTTTATTTTATTTAAATTTGGGGTTGGAGCCATGGAGAAATCATTTGGGCTAGTTCAAGTAGTTGGAAACGCTGAAAACTTCCTTTGTTGTAGGTAACTGTTGGGTCTGGATAGAACAAGAATAGTGATGGGGCTCTTGTCCTTGGAATAAAGGATGGACTAAGTGATTTGGGTGTATAGCAGAAGGTGTGGCTGTGTTCAGGTGTGGTGCAAATAAGGCTGGGATATATGCAGTGTGTGGCAGTGCAGGGAAGCTCAGTGGGGAAGGGTGGAGAGAAGTGGCGGAAACCAAGTGCAATGGGTGTCCTGTCAGCAAAGCAGGGTGGGTGGGAATAAGGGCTGGTGCTAACGCAGAAAGTGATATGGGGGCAAAATGTGCCTGAGAGAGGGGGTGGAGGGGTGCCAGGGAGAGATGGCTGCCGTGGGGGTGCACGGAGGCTGAGACAGCAAAGCGTTGCAGCAGCGTGTGGTGGATGGTGGTGACAGTAGCCTGCTGCTGAACAGGGAGGGCAGGAACTGCTGGTGTTGCAGAGAAGGCAGCTGGTCCTGGGGCAGGCAAAACTTTCAGATGCTTTGCCAGAAGTTGTTTCTGCATGTGCTGCTGGGCTTGCAGCTGCAGCAGCCTGTATTTGTCTACTTCTTCTGGTGTGAATGTGATAGGCTGCTGTGTTAAAGGAGGGGAGGTGGATTTACTGTACACTTCTAGGTCATTTAGTGTGTCACCATACTTCTGCATAGCATTGTCACAAAAAGAGTCTGAACTGCCTTCTGCCCGGTTCAAGTCCATGTTTACATCATGTAGTTCTTCTTTGGTCTCTGTTGAATTAGCAACAACAGAATATCTATTAGAGGGAAAAGCACCAGGGAAATCATTTGGTACTGAATCACAGCTTTGTATAAAGGGCTGCACTTCACTAATGAAGACATTGGATTGTTCCTTTATTGCTGTGTTCCTTCTTATGCTTGGGCTCTGATAGCCTGTTTCAATTTGAATTATGTCTTTAAGAACACAATGATCATAATCAGTTCCAGGTGAAAGAGTAACATTAGTTATGTCTGATGCTTCAGAGCTATTTTTCTTCACACTGTTTTCCAACAAACCAATTTCATTATGTCCCATGTCATTTTTGCCCATGCTTAACACTTTCTCTGGCAAAGGTAACGTTGCAATGTCATCTACTGATGATGAAAACTGAAGAGCAAAGTGACTTTGTGAGTCATCCTTTAATTCTACCCCACTACTGTTTGAAAATCGCTCTGAATCATGCATTTGTTCCTGGGTTCTCTTAGACTGCACTCTTTCTAAAAGTAACTTGGCTGTCATTGACTTTCTTTTTCCACATATGTCTTTTGCCAGGTTTTTGGAAGAGCAGGTGGCAAAGTTTTTAGACTGACTATTCACATTCAGAGAGTTATAATGTGCAGTTTCAGCTTTTTCTGGTTCAGTGTTAGAACCTCTCTCAGCATCCTCTTTTGTCTTGTTGTCACAGTTGTCAGTCTGTTTTGAGAAGGATCCTGAACTGCTGCCTCTTGATATTCTGCTGCTAGATGATCTTTCACTGCTTCTTGAATCACTGGTGGAACCATTTTTGGATTTGTGGTAGCTTCTACTCCTACTATGCGCTTTGCCAAAATGCTGATGTCTACATCTGCTGTGTTTAGATCTGTCTCTGATTTGTAAAACTTTATGACTTGGACATCTTCGGTATTTAATTGTGCCTCTCTGAGTACAGTTTCTAGTTCTGTGACTTCTACTATGACAAAGATAATCCTCGTCTGTATCATCTGAAGTGAAAGTACACTTGTGCTTTCTGTGTTTACATTTGTGCCTTTCATCTGTCTTGCTTTTTCTTTTACAACAACAAAGCAAATGATTTCTGCTGTGATTGTTTGATGTGGGACTCGTGTAGCTCATGTAGCTACTCATAGTGCTAACTGAAGTGTCAGAATAGCTGGAATGTCTGCCAGATGAGGACTTTTGAGGAGATGGGAATCTCCAGCATCTCGTGTAACTTCCACATCCTTCATTGTCTGAATACCTGCTGTTTGAACTGGATTTACAGCTAAAGAAACTTCCACTAGAGTCTTTTCCACTGTCACTTATGTCACTGCTGCAGCTGACCACATCTTGAAGGGATCTGCAGTCATTTTGGTTTTCATATTTTTCTTCAGAATCAGTTAAATGACAGTTAGCAGATTTAGATTTTTTAATCCTGGACATAAAAGCAGAAAAGGAAATGCTTTCATTTCTAATGTTCTGAGTTTTTCTTTCACAGCTATGGAAATGATGCTTTAAAGGTCTTCTCAGTGTTGTTGTATAAAGACTTTTTTCTGTCACATAATCCTTTTGTGAGACATCAAGGTAAGCAGGCACTTTGGGTATATTTTCATTCAAATAATCTGCAATGCATTTTTGACCATTTTCATTAATTTCTTTCCGTATGTCTGACTCAGCTTTTTGCTTTGCCTTTCTTGGGTTTAGGGAACCTTTAATCTTCTTTGGTTTCAACAACTGATTATCTTGTTCATTTGACATTTGCTTGTGTTTTATTAAACCTGAGGGTTCATTTTCGTCTGCAGTCTTATTTTTAGAGAGCTCTTTACAGCTTGCTTTGTTTGTTTCATGCTGTTTACCATCTCTGTGATTTAAAGAGAGTCTAAAGTCAAAATACAGTGGATTACAGCCATATGAAATACAAGGCTCAGTTTTTGTAAACAAAAGTAATTCTGTGGGCCACTGCAGAGCAGTGGTGCCATCTTTGCTCACTACATGGAGGAAAGGCAACGCCTGGGGCTTAACTTCTTTAACCATGGTCTCCTTTGGAAGCATTTCCATATTTTCATCTGTGGTTTCTGAAATCTCCAAAGATCTTTCTCTTTTTATCACTCCAGGACTGTCATTAATGTTGCTTGAACAGGTCAGCTCAGGTGCTGGCTGTCGTGGGAGCTCAGATAACTGGTCAGGCAGGTGGGCATTGCTGTGATTGTAGGTGTTCAGCTGTGTACAAAAATTGCTAGCTTGGCATGAAGATGAAATAGGAGTTTCTGAGAATTGTTCAGATTCATTCAGTTTGTTCTCTTTCTCTGTTTCTCTCAGTGAAGCAGAAAAATTCAAATTTGAAAGCTGTATTTTGACTTTAGAAAATAAAGGATTAACTCTGAATTTTTCTTCTGATTCCCTATCACTACTTTTATCATTTTCCTTTAGCATTTTAGGTTTTGCAGCTACATGACTTGGTGCACTGTTATCCAAATCCATTTGGTCTTGTGTAATAGGTGACTCCTTATCCAAACTTGCTTTCAGGTGTTCCTCCAAAAGTGTGACAGAATGACATCCCTCAATAGCTTGCTTTTTTTTATGGTTGGGGGATTCACTACAATCATTTCCTTCTTCAGAGTTCTCACTGAAGACTGATGCTGAGGACTCAAGCTTCAAAGGGACTTTTTTAGAGAACGAAAAAGACACTCCTGCCCTTTGAGAGGTACTGGTGCTATCTGGGAACATTCGTGAGACGTGATTTCCAAGTGCATGATGTCTTTCAGTAGGAGGATGGTGCCTGCTTATAATTTGTTTTTTCTCTAGTATGCTTTTGGAGAATCCTTGTCCTTCACTCGTGACGGTTCTTTGAGAACTCGCCGTGAACTTGCTGCCCTTGTACAGGAAAATGCCATCTGGTGATTGCTGCTTTTCCAGGACTAATCTGGGGGCTTTAAGCAATGGTCCACTCCCAGTGATGCTTTGAGGTAAAAAAATAGAGAAAAAAGAAAACTGTATTAAGTAACCAAGTTATGACAGAGCATGCATTTGACAATGTCTGTCTGGTGAAGGAGGGTGTCACTCAAGTTTTTACGAGGGAAACCTAAGTTTCAACAGGGTAAATTTGCAGTTTATCTTCAGTTCGGGCTTCTATGTGGGCAAGGCAGTCTTTACACATAGAAAATTACATGTTTAATGTCAGCACATGAATGCTCTTTTTCAGAGTTATGCCCACATACAAGCAGAACAAATACTGGTTTTACTCCAAATTTATATTTAGGGGAATTTAATTTGTGGTAAGTCTTGGTTTTCTGAAAGGCCTCTGCAAAGGAATTGTGCCATGTTCAAAAAGAGATGCTTCCACCTGGAGCGTCTGCAAAATCAAACTCTAGAAGAGAAAGAGAAACATTCTGCTTGCTTAGGGAGGAATGTTTTTGTTTGAATTTTTTAAGAGTAGATTTTTATTTTATCTTTAAATTATTCCACAATAAATGACTTTGAAAAATATTCAAAGAGATATTCATACTAAAACTGTCAGCAAACATTGGAGCGGAAAAAATCACAACTTCACTGGTCTCATTATCAACTGTGATTTGACTTACTTTGCCACATTTTCTCTTTCTGTATTTTACTTTCATTAGCTAAATTATTTCTCTTTTCAAAATATCTCAGATTTTAAGTATTATTTAGTTTTCTTTTAATTAAAAAAAAATGTTACCTATTCTAGGGCCATAACAAAAATGGCAAACCACTGATTTCTTGAAACAGATAATTAACTGAGACTGAAATGACTGTTGCCATTTTCCATTAGAGACTTGACATATATAGCCACCATAAAAGTGTTTTTCCAAGATATATTTTAAATACACATTTCATTAGACTAATTATCTACATTTGCTATCAATGCAGTACTACAGTACACTATCAAGAAAAAAAATTTGAACCAGATTAAATAGAGAGTTTGATAAAAAAAATTATAAAATATTTTAGTTAAATGTAAATAAATTAAAACTGCTAGATCTGCATATAAGCTATCTATAATTGGCAATCATGTTTTATAAATGCTATAAAAATACATTGATCTTCAGCAATGGGAAAGACAGAAAGACTCCCTGGCGTAGGGTCAACTCATAGTATGAGAATATGTGCGCATTTCAGAGAATATATTTGCTTTTGCCAGAAATTCGGCATCAGGAGATACAAATTAACCCCTATTTGTACATTTAGAATAAATTATCTCGGAGAAGGCATATAAAGAGATCCTTTTCAAAGTCTTCTTGGAATAGCAAAACTGTGCACAAGATTAACAATAATTTTGTTGTCAAATTGAATTAGTTTGTTGTAAGGAACTGTATTGGAACCTGGCAGACAGTACTCAGGGATGGTAACAATTATATGTGTGTGTAGAGTTCTGCTTACAGAGGCTGACATTCCATCTTTCCTGAGAAACTGGGAATGCTACCCCTCCACCAAAATCATGGCAGTCAGCCTCCCCTGAGCCAATTAGTGATTACAGAGAGGAATAGAAAGCTCTGTCTTTCCACGCTCTTTGCAAAATATTATGGACTCCTGGCTCTTTCTAAAAGCAAACCTGCTCTTTCCCACCTGGTCTCATTCTGGCTTTCCTATTATCACCGACATTATCAGTCTATCTGAGACTACATCTTCAATGCGCGGGCATAAAGGAAGCTTCCCATAGGCAGCTACATTTGTTTCAGCAGATTTGTATGAAAATGGTGTCGTAATCACAAAAGTGATGTACTAGCACTAAACTGTTATATTTCAGCAGATTGCTCAAAAGCAATTACATAGGCCAAAATGAGTTTGTAATAAACTCTGAATGCTATTATTTCCAGGGTACAGTAGTGTTGAGATGAATTTAAAAGAATGCCAGTTTATTTATCTGATTAACTCACTATGGTCATAGATTAACATAAAAAATTGGTCTGATGGCAATCTATTCTACTAAAGCATTGAGTGTCATTAAACAAACGAGATTTCTCAAATTTAAAGGTCTATTAGTGCAATTTTTGTCCTCTATCTTGATATTCATCAATAGACCTAACAGTATTAGACAAACTTAACTCAGTTAATTACTTGTTTTTCATTCAAATAATGATTAACCTACAGAGAAACTGTGAGACTAATCCCAGTACCCTAAAAAAGTAAAAATCATTCACAAAGGGTTTATCCTCTCCCATTAATTTACAATCAAATGTTAAGACAGTCATACTAATCTCTTCAGGTCAGTTTGGATAAGGTAAAATGGTGATATTATAAAAGCGTCTTCAAAACACTCCATTTAGAAGACATGAGAATATCTACAGGAGAGAAAACAACAAACTTTCAAACATCATGTAATTAAGTCAGGGGTTTTCAGTGTATGGTTTGCAGAGCAGGAACATTTGAAAACAACTGAAAACAGGTTGCAGTACACACAATCTCTGTACATCACGTTGTAGAGCAGTAAAAATATTAATCTTTCTTCTGGAAGGAAGAAGTCTCATACAAGTTTTAAAAACTTGCCATTCTGACTGCTTCCGTAGTTCTGCAAGCTGGTGGAGTCGCTTGAGTGCTTTTTCCTGTTTCTTCTCATCTTTCCACGACTTTGAAGCGACATTTCGAGCAAATTCCCTTTGTTTTAAATCTTTCAATCTCTGTGTGAAAAGAATATAAAAAGAAGGGGTTAGAGATGTATACAGCAGATACAGTTCCTCTTACTCAATTTATTCCCTTTTCATGAAGCTAGTATGTAAATGGAGAGTAAAAATATACTCAAAATACTATAATAGCGAGAAGAGATTGGAAATGCCATTTTTGCTTAACAAAACAACATGATTTGGCCTCTGCTATTTAGCTGATATATACCTACATATGAATGACAGGTTTTTTTTCTTATGAACACACAAATATTCTGTTGTGTACAAACACAGACACAAAACTAGAATCCATTTAATGTGGTCAACATTTTCCTATTTAATTAATCCTGTCGAAATGTAATCCACATGCATATACTGGAATAAATCTGAGGTCCTATATGTAATATATTTTATAGTTCTCTACTTGTACATGTATACATGCATGTGTGGGGGCTTCTCTGCTGGTTTTGTACCTTTTTAAGACTGTATTACTTTCTCAAGAGAGAACCACTGTCTGAAATATTTGATCAGGAAACTCTTTTATAGTTATTTTCACAATTTTTTTATCTCCTCACACATCTATAAATCAGGTAATTGCTGTTGGAGAGAGAAAAATTCTTTGCCTTTATTACAGATTTTTATTGCCTGATTTGGCACTACCAATAACACAACAAAAGAGAAGGAGAAGATGTAAACCAGAAAGTGTCAACAGCATCCTCTGCAAAAACAATCGTCTCTGAGTTCACTGTGCTCTCTAGGAGTCAGCATGTCATGTCTAACCCTACAATCCCCCAGTTCAGATCCATGCTTCCATACTCCACGGCAGAAATGCCTTCCCTCTTTCCCACTCCCACTCCTCCAGTGCCATGGTGTTTGGGGAAAAATGTTTACAAGCCGGGAGGGAGCTCAGCTGTATTCAGTCAGATGCCCGAACTGGAAGCTTTGAGGACCAGAACTGAAGCTAAACTGCTGCATTTGCTTGCCCCTCAGTCCAGAGGCGGCCCTGTGCTCATCTGTGTAATTTAGAACTACAGTATCAACACCATGAAATGCTGAACTTTCCATGTAGCAGTTTTTGCAAAACAGATTTGAAGAAAGGTTTTGATATCAAAGTCATTTTTAAACTGCTGCTCATCTTTCAGCATCTATGCCTACTTGAGTGTCCACCAGAACCTAAAGATCAACATCCCAATCACTGCCATCAACTCATGCTGTTGTTTCATTTAGCATGGCCAAAAGATCAATATGCATCAGTAGGATAAAACAGCAAGTATTGCTTTCTGCAGCTCAGGTATGAGGAGCAGGCTAGCCATGGCACAGAGCTGTACACTGGCCAACATGCACCTGCTTCTGAGGAACAGGGCTGGAGGCAAAGAGTCCTCAACATGTAGAGGTCAAGAAAATTATAAATGCATGAGAGAACTGCTTTCTGAGAGGTCTAGCTTTTGCCACTAGATCAAGACAAAGCACACCATATAAGGAGATGAACACTTCTTTTCTGTTCATCTGAAATGGAAGAATCCAGTTAGTGGCAATGATATAATATGACAGAGAGGCATGGAAAAACACTCGGTGGAAACAGGCCATAAAAGGTCTTTTCTTTCTGTCATTTCTTTCTGTGAAGAGTGCTGGAAAGCTGTAGTGAGCATCTCTCACCACTGTCACATCAGCTTCCTTCAAGTACGGGATTTTTTAAAAAGTCAGATACCATCTGTGAGAGAAAAATAAATGCTGGGAGACTAAGAGCAGAAGTTTCTTGTTTGCTCTCAGCCACTTGGACCCCAAGACACATGCCTCTGAGCACTGACCTGGAGACAGGGAGAGCTGGGCTGTCCACAAATCAGCTGCTCAGGGAATTTAAGAGCTGGCTGTCAGCCACCCTGATGTTTCAGTCTCTGTTGGATGAGGATGAGAAAGCCAGAAATTTGGTCAAGGAACTGGTGCACCACCAACCAGCAAGAATCACCAGGTTGCCTAGTGCCTGATGGAAGTTTAACAATTTCATCAGAACTATGTACATACAGTCTGTCAAACCTGTATGTTTCTCCGTAAAGTTTTTATCAGCTCCAACAGTGCTTCATTGAACTAGACTCTGAAACAGGACAGCTGCATAGTCCTCTTTAAAGCTCTTAGGCTTCAGCTTCTTGGAAATAAATGGTTGCTCCACCATATGTTTAGCTCTTATCTGTCTCTTTATGTGCCCTTTCTCACTATTCGTTTGTCCTTTGCCAGGCCAGTCACATAGCACTCCATTCTCTCAACCTCACTGTCTGCAATTTACAGTAAAATGGATGAATATGTAAGACAATGTTACTTCTGGTTCAAGAAAGAAGCTTTTCAAATAATATATTAAAGCCAAAGCTGAAAAAGAAATCAGAGAATCTTCCCAGAACAAATCCAGATGTTCTGTCACCTAGGTAATATTTACAAGAGTGTAGAGATATTTAAGCTGTAAAGATCCTATTCTCCACAAAAAAAACATAGGTAGTCTTGAGCCTTATTAACATGTCCAGTGTGGAGAAAGAGCAAAGAAACACATTTGAGAAATGCCCTTTAGGGCGGCTTGCTATGTTTTAGCTGTCACCACGAGCTGTTCAGCATCACACATAAAGCATTCATGAGGAAAAACAGAAACAGTTTCTACCTGTCAAGGAAACAAAGAACAGTGTAAAACCGAGAACTATGGAGCGCAGTACTGCAAAGCAATGCCATTTCATTTCTTTGACAGTTAGGATGATAATGAAAAAAGTAAATGGACCAACACTAAGAATAGGAGTTCTAGCAGTAGTTTTTGCTCTCTAATGGCATGCAGTATGTGTCAGAGAAGCAGAGAAAAGAAAAAGAAATGTAGGTAAGCATAGCAGAGAACTCATCAGCTGGAGTTGAAATCCAAGAAACCAAAAGCATCTACAGTCTGAGGAAAGGGCTCTCCCTGCACATCCCCTCAGCAAAACAAAACAAAGCTGCACTGCCAGAGCTCTAGTTAGGAATCATAATTAAATTTGTCAGCTATGTTGGATAGATCATGGGACTGCCTGCTGAACCTGCAAAGCCCTGGTTTTCTTCACTAATAACCTGTGCCAGACTTCTGACAGGCACACGGATATTTTCTGCAGGTGGGGTACAAGAGCATGCAATTGAGCAGGTTCCTGAATGACAACCTCAAGCTCAGCCGGCATGCTTGAAAATTAACGTTGCTTTACACAGCAATTGCATTTTTCACGTAATTAGGTACTTAACTGGGCATCCACATACAGGCACGTATAATAAAATAGGATTTATTTAATAGCTTTCTTGTGTTCTGTCCTTCACCTGCTACAAATACAGTTGTCATGGAGTTATATTTCTTTTTTAGACTCGTGTTCTATTCTCTCTATGTTTTTTGTACACGTGCATGTGGACATTTCCATTTCTAAAAGGAGCCCATCTCTTTTTTATGAACACCCACAAAGAGTATTAGAAGACTAAAAAATAATATTCATTGTCATGGAAAGATGTACTTGTAGAACCAGGTCTGAGTCCCATTGGCTCCTCTCTCTAAGACTCAGTCAAAAACTGCTGAATCTATGCTTTTCCTCCTGGAACTCTTGTATGAATCACCAGGAGATTTAAATGAGTTAATGGGCCTGCATCTTCACTACCTGCTTTCGCTAGACATGAAATAACAGTGGTCAAATACCTGTTATTTAGCGGTTTCTTCTCCTTAATATCTGGGGGTTTGTGTATCGTTTTTTTTTAAATTGTCACTTTATTTGAGCCAGTACTTGCTTTGCACTGACCTATGAGCACCTGAAGAATGCTCACTGCTGGCTGCATTTGCACTACTGAGTTTATTTTCTATCCAGAGTTATGATCCTGATTTCTATTCTTCCCTGTGCAGGTAAATGTTTATCTGGGTTGCTATTCGTCTGATCAACTTCAGGTGCCTTTCTTCACAACCACTGCAAAGAAATAAGCACTTTAGGGACCTAATCATTTCTTTCTAAAGCAAGAAAGATCTCTGTCTAAAACAAGAGGTATAAAGTGAAATGTAAAAGTACTTCTTTATTTTCATTGTGTGCAGAGGTTATTAAAGGTGTCTATCTTAATTATTAAAGGGTGTTCTTCTAAGAAAGAGACACAGCTGACATCCCAGCTCAGGCGCCTTTACACCAATGCACACAGCATGGGCAACAAACCAGAGGAGCTGGAACCCACTTGCTGCTAGAAAGTGAGGACCAAATTGCACTCACTTCAACCTGGTGGGAGGAAACAAGGGTTTAGTCAATAGGCCCACCTGAGAAAGTGCCCTCTGGTACAAGGGAGCAGAACCAAGCTGGCAGATCTTTAAGGAAGTTATGCCAAACCTTTGGTGTAAGAGGAGAGGAGACTGGCATGGCTTAGTCAAGACCTGCTGGTCAAATTAGAGGCAAGAAGGAATGGAAACGTAGTGAAAGCAGGGACCGGTATCCTGGGAAGGGTATAGTGATGCTGCTCAGTTGTGTAAGGATCAGTCAGGAAGGCCAAGGTGCAGCTGGAGCTGATATTGGCAAAGGATGAAAAGAATAATAGGAAGAGCAGGAACGTCAGCCAAAAAATGAAGGTTAAAGAAAGCATACAGCCACATAAAGAAAGCAAACAAGAGTGGTGAACTAGTAACAACAAATGAGGAGAAGGTTGAGCTACTCAACAACTGTTTTGTCTCATTCTTAACTGGCAAGTCTCTCAGTTTGAGGACCATAGGAGTACAGTACAGGGAGACAGCATTACTTCTCCTTCTGAGTATTCTGCCAGGGGTTATGCCGTTATATAGATTTAACAGGTGGTCTCAGTGTTATCTGCTTCAGATTTTGGGAAGAAGAGCTGTTGTTGCAACTATACTGAGTAGCAAATCCTCTTCTTGTTCACAGTAGTATAACTACATTGATGTAAATAGAAAGCATCTTTGAGAAAAACTACATTGATGTAAATAGAAAGCATCTTTGAGAAAAAAAAATTCCCTATGCATTAAGCTAGAAATTGTCATTTAGTATAAATTAATTTTTTTCCCCATTACATTTAAAATATTTTTGTTCTGAAATATCATTCACAATGCACCCTCCAAACTACTCATTATCCTGTAATGCATTCCAGCCCCAGGAAAAATGTATATGCCACATTAGGTATATGACTTCTGTTATATTTAGAGAGACTTCTTTGAATTTAAGTCCTTGAACTAATGTGAGTGTTTGAGTGCCTGATTTGCTTTAAAGATTTATTTCCACTCAGCAAAAAAGCTCCTCAATTAAGTTCTAACCAAATTCACCATAGAAGGGTTAATTGAGGAAAAAAGGAATGCTAATTTCAGTAATTATTTTCTTGCCTGTAACCCTAACATTGGAACCAAATGCATTATTTGTAAAATGATTTCACACTGCAAACCATCAAATGAGAATGATAGTCACTAGAGAACATAATTAAACTTCATGTCTAAAGCCTACAGTATTAGCTTGCTAAGTGGAAGTGAGGAAACAGCAGTGAAGGAATTTGCCTTTACTATGGTAAATAAAATCCTAAAAATAAATTGGAAAAGCTATTATATACAGGAATTAACAATGTGATATGAAGCCAAAAGCTAGCTGATAAATTTTCATTTGTTTTACCTGTAAATAGCCTCAGATCACTTTGAAATGTGCTCAAGTAATTATTTGTTAGACTATTTTATATTATAGTCAGCTGTAATAGATTCAATATTGGTAGTGTAAGCGAATGAGAAGACAAAAAGAAAATATCCTGGTCTGATTGGATTAGGGAATGAGATGATAGAAGGAGGGAGGAAAACTCAGTCCTCAGACATGCCCTAGAGAATCCATCTATCAGTGAATGAGATGCTGATCATGGATCTAACCTGAAGGATAAATTGCAGATGGCCCTTTGGAGGGCTTGTTTTTTCATGTTCAACCAGACCTGCAAATATTCCTGCTAATTAAACTGATTTCATTTATTGCTGGATGATAGTATCCATTTGGGGATGCTTTCCATTATAAAAGATTCAATTGTGCTTCTCATAAGAATCCCCCAAATAAAATTAAAACAGATGCATTTGGTGGAGGCTGTTTCCATAGGGAAGAGGACAGAACATGCACTTTGTGCCAGCAACTTACTCTTGTGGAAGCCTGAGCTATCGACCACTTATTTCTATCGGTTCCAACAAATGTATTGTCATAGGCTCCACCAAGCTGGCTGCATACTGTGTACTTTGATTAGATGTATTTAGTGTCACTTTGGAATACAGAGCAATTTACCCGGAAAAATCAACACATTTGAATGATAAAAAACTTGGGGCAGGGTCTATATATTCCCTTCAAGTTCATATATTACCTCACTTGCCAGGGCATCGGGCTATTTCTTAGATGAAAAACATCATCTCATGTATTTCATCTCATATATTTTATTTCTTTTTCCTTCTCATTTAAGCTGCTAAAAGAAAAGAAACTGACATTACAGATCCTGTGCAAGACTAGCTCCTTTCAAAACTTTCAGTACTTCTTGTAATCTTGTTTTAAAACTATTTAAGATTTTCCACGTTTTTAAAGCCTATCTCACCACTTTGTTTTTTATTTGTTCTAACTGTAGCAGGCAGAATGCAAAATCACCTACATTTTAGTGAAAAGAGGGAGAGTCTAAATTATCCCAGAATTCTACAGGTGAGTCCAAAACCTGGCCTCAAACTTTCCTCAATATGGTCAGCATGCTTTCAGAGTAATGAAAATGACAGTAGAAATGTCCACACATGGATTTTAAACGGCTCTTTTCATAGACAGATCTCAGATTTCTTATGAAACTTCATCTTTGCCATGATGTCATCTTAAAAATAAATAAATGAAGGCATATAGAGATGGAGTTAATTCTAGAAAGAGCAGGGAGGAGGCTGAATCAACATCTACAGGTATATGCTTAATTATCACCTCTAACTCTTTGTACACCCATTGAAAAAAGATGTCAGACACCTGAATTAAGCCTAATTTTGATTTAGCTGTATAATAGGTTGATTCTTGATAACTATGGTAATGCTGAGGGAACAACAATAGAGTATAAAGGATAATCCTCTTCCAAATTATTGTGCCATGTTCATAGTTTACATAGAGGAAAGTTGACTCAGCCACTGCACAGTAAATTTGAAGTGCTCTACGAGAGAACAAGTCCATCACTAAAAAGAGATATTTTAATATGTACTTGAGATAAATGTAACCTTGCTTATAGCTACCAGTCACTGAACTTTAGATGAAAAGTTACGAACAGGGCAAATCTGTGTGAAGGATACAAGAGGGAGTTATAAGCAGAAGCCTCATCAAATATATGAAGGAAGTGAAATATTGTTTTTTTAATAGGATGTAATAGCTATCTATACAAAATATTTTAGGTTGTGGCTTTCTTGCTTTCCCTTTTTCTTTCCCCTGTGGTGGCACTTTTGTTTTTTCAATCAGTCAAAACCAAAATAGTCTTTCTCTTGTATTTGCTCAAAGTAGACTGAGCTCTTCTGGAGTAGGATGGTTAAAGGTAACCAGGAATCTAGCAGCAATTCTATTACAAAATGCCTGCTCAAAGTAAAGGAGCTTTAATAAATGACATTTCCTTGCAGTTTTGCTCAATCAGAAAAGACCCCAAAGGAATTTTGTAATCATCCAATCAAAACTTTTCATTAACACAGGACAGAGGATATCCAGGTAAATTGATGAATTTAAGTTACTTTGACAAGAGCTATTTCATATAATCCATATTAAATTAAATGAATTGCATTTAATTCTTCAACACTTTATGGAGACCCATATCAGTCATGCTGGTATATTCCCTGGCACTAATGTCAGAATGACAGATTTTCTTATTTATTCTTTTAAAATCCTACTACGGCATCATCTAACTTGATGCTTTTTCCTCTAGTACTCTGAGACCCATTAAAAATCAACATTAATTAATAGAAGAGTTTATGGCCTGAACCAGCTGAGACTGGTTTATCTATATATTTAGATAGAGATTTATTACTTATCTCTAGAATATGTTGTTTAAGGTCCTTCTTAAGTATTGGTAGAGTGGTACTTCACAGTCATCCTAAACATCATGGCTGTGACTAAGTCATCTGGCTTTATTCCAAGTATAGAACAGAAATCTGTATTGAATAGTCCTTTTTATATCACTGCTAACAAGTAAATAATTTCAATTTGGACCAGAAAATACTTTATGTTCTCAATATATTTTCAGAAACTTTCTTGCCCTCATGTCTGATGATTACAGATTTTTCTTTTGCCCTTTTTACTTCCTCCATCACTGCGTTTCCAGTTTCTACACTTGTGATTTATAGTATTTACCATCCATTTTTCCTTTCTCTCTGTTATTATAAATTTAAGACAGAGAGAATTGACTTTCCTTCTAAATGAGATTAGCTGTTTATAACCTATTTGGTCTTTTTCAGTTCTGGGATTTGGGTTCTTAAACCATCTGCCAAGTGCTCTTTGAAATTTCTTTGTTCTCTCTCACATCTTTCCATTTGATTTCCTCCTCCCAGCCCATTTGACAAGCTCATTCACCTTTATGAGACTAGATTCCTAAAAGAAGTGTGTGTTACAATTTGTTATTTATACAGATATATGCAAACATTTTATTTGCATTTTCTAAATACAGTTGCTTCTCTTTTTTTATTTTCCTTATGTCTGTGTTGATCATCATAATGCTAATAACATATAGATTAAAGATCAGCTTTAATGCATATGTTATTACTTTTAGAGACCTGTAATACGGATGGAGTTTATTTGTGCTATTCTTGTCGTAAGGGAGGCCCACAGAGGCAGCACATTCAGATGGAAGATCTGTTAATTTTAATTTCTTCATGCATGGGATTGGAGCAGCAGTTTATGTTCCAGTCTCTGGTTTATTTACAGAAAAAGATGAACAGATGTTCTTTTTTTTTTTTCAGGGGTAATTGACTTCTGCAAGAGCCTGGTTTAGCCTTTGATTATCAGAGACAATCTTCTGAGAACACATCTCAGTACATTGTACTGATTTTTAAAAAGGTTATTTTCATTCTATTTTTTAGTTTATTTAATTATTTTCCAATTTTGCTTCACATTATTATTATTATGTGTTTTCTCCTTTGATGTTAGTGTCCTTTCTTCCCTCTACTTGGCTTATCCAGCTCTCTTCCCAGTTAAGCAGCATTTGCTTCCAAAATAACAAATGCAATAAGGTGCTTCCTAAGCAAATTCAGTGTGTCATGGAAAAAGATGACCAAACTGTGAAGAGTGAAAAATGTCCTAATTTTCCAGTTTATAAGGCAAAGATATTTTGGTCCTGTTTAGCTCCCTTTTTTCTGCCATATGCTTGAAATATTATTTATTTGCAACTTGTGATTTGTATTTGGTCCCCTTTAACTTACTGGTGTGCAACATGTCACTGAGCTGAAACTCGATACACTTCAATTGTGATGCCATAATTTAAATTTTTAATAGTATTCCAGGAACTGCTTCCTGAAAAGAGAGTAGAAATGAACATGATGTATGTTTATGAGAGCAATCCTGTACTACTTTTCTTACCCACTTATACGTTCTGGAGTTATGGGAGGTAACATTTCATGTTATCCTCTTAGCCATGCTCCAGATGATGTCTGTATTCACTCATATCAAATGATGCTAATGATATGATAAAATGATAAACACACATCTAGTTTTTCTTGTAGACAAGAGCATGTTTAATATTCTGAAGATGATCTATCACTCACTGTTTCTGAAATACTTTGTCACTTCTCAAATTCTTTCCTGTCACTTGACACAAAGAACCTTTTAAGCAAGCTCTACTACTCCCTCACAGGAAATTTTCATTCCTGCAAAATTCAAAGTTGCTCTTTTATTTATACCATGGTTTCTTATTCCTGTAATCGATACTTTTCTACACTCCTGAATTTTAATTATTTCCTGCAAAAAAAGAGAAATACCATGAGTATATGTACTGAAAGGGAAAAAGAAGCCTCTTAAAATATGCATCAACACAGATACAATATGGTGATAGTGGTTTCACATTCTTTAGATTAGGTAAATTAAAACAATACTGGAAACTTCTGGAGACAAGGAGAGGTAGGGCAGCTGGATTAAATGTTATAATTTTAATTTCTGAAAAAAACCCTGATTTTTTTCCACATACTATAGCTCATGCCTTTAGAGAGACCTTTAGACCTTTTGCAAAAGTAAAAAGAATTATATAAGAAAAAAATCTGTTAATTTCCCTGAAATAGTAAAATTTCTATAACAATTGCTGTATACTTCTGATGCACTCCATGTCTAGATATGTTAGGCTATGACTCATTGTTTGGCATGTGTACTGTTCCAATTCATTATTATTTTCAAACTGAAAGCCAGAATCTTAATTTTTTTCCCAATTTTTTTTTTAACGAAGGAAACGGACGTTATGGTGTGCTAAGTTTCAAAATGGGAAGGAAATCAAATTCTGACACAGGCTATTAAGAGCCAAGATTATGTCAGTGAATTGAATGTTCAGTGTAATTCCGACTCAAATTACATAAAAATAACACAGAACTCAGAAAAAATGGTCATTATGAGCTGATGAGAAGAATTAATGTTGCTTTGAAGTAAAGACGAGATTAATCTGAATATTCTGGATTCCTTTTGAAAGGTGAAAATTGCATTGTACCTTTTAAGCAATATTTTTGTATGCAAATATTGGTAACTATCACAGAATCACAGAATATTCTGAGCTGGATGATTGGGTCCGAATCCTGGCCCTGCACAGGACACCCCAAGTCTCACACCATGTGCCTGAGAGCATTGTCCAAACACTGCTTGAACTCTCAGGCTTGGTGCTGTGACCACTTGCCTGGGGAGACTATGTTACTTACAAACTGCATTGGTTCACCCCTAAACATTATATTACTTTATAGTTTCTCAGTTAATTATGATTTGATATTCACACAGTCCAGGCTAAGACTGGAGATCCAGGGCAGGTTCAGAATACAAGCCATACGCTGTTTTTCTTCTGCCAGATATGATTTAATAACCTGTTGAATACCACAGATCCTAAATGGAAAGTGTAAACACACATCAATGGAATGTGACTTTTCATCATAAGTATTTAGGTGTCTGTTTTGAAGGAAGCAGGACTTGGCATCCATCAATATGCTAAGGGCTGAAAACAAGCCAAGAAATGCTAACTATAAGCATAAAGTATGTCACAGGGTTCCAGGGGGTGTCTGTCAATTCCTCTATACTTACACACTTGTTAAAAGACTAGAATTTCTGCTGTGCAGAAAACTTTGATATCTGGGATTTCTTTATTTTTTAGTCTTAGTGGGAGAATAAAATTTGGAAAATTTATTTAAAAAATGAAAATATCAAGTGGCTTGATGTTAACACATCTAAGTAGACATGCAACATAATGGTTAAAGTTGCAATTGTCATAATTTCTGTATCTCAAGAACGACAAAAAAAAAGGTGTGGTTATGTTATAATTAATATTATGAAAGTATTATTACACACCTTAAAAGAAATTTTGAAATGTGTTTTTCTAAAGTAACACTGCTGAAGCAAAGTATGTCAATCTTTATGAACCAAATTGATTGAAACTAAATGATGTAAAACTTCTGTATGAAATATAGTTTTGATCTCACATTCCTGAGTAATCACTCCACTTTTAAAATATTTCCTGAAAAATTAGTATTTAAGGTTTTTCAGTTTGGTTTGGTTTGGTTTTGGTTTGGTTTTTTTTTCAAGAAATATATATATTTTACTGTCCCATCACCTGCATTAGTATGTTTGTTTGGTATTCACATGCATGTCACCTACATTTCTCTACTGTCTTGAAATTTAATCGGCAAAGATGCTTAAAGAGCCCTCGTCTTTTTAATGGCTTCTGACGAAGCCTAATAATTATAAAACTGTAAAAAATGTGAAATTATAATCCATCTGGATTACCTCCTTTATTTTTCCCTTAGAGATATATTAAAAGATGTTAATTAATGCATTTAACTAAGCAAGGGTAATAAATGACTCATCTCACCATTTTTATTGCTGTCTTGGTGATGCACAGATATGTTTCTGTTTTGCTTTTAAATATTTGTTTCTGCTAGGAACACCCCTTAAAGATGTACAAGGCACATTGTAAGGTTCCTTGAATACAAACGTAGCTGATTAGCATGACTTAAAGCTCCACAGGAATCAATTGTGCAGATACATTCTTGCATATAAATTACTGCTTGGAAGGTGCAGACATTTAAAAATGAACAGAACTATAACAGATGCAGATTCTAGACAGATGTTTATAGTGCCAGATATACTTTGTGGATGTCAATGGGATTAAAAGAATTATCATTTTTTTTCAAGTGAGGGAAAGTTATGAGCAAGTTCAAAACTTATGCAGAAACCAAGAGAAATGTAATTTTTCTGTGAACACTTAACGTTTTGCTAGCACAGCTAATTGATGTATTTCCAAAAAGCTGATTATGGCACAGAACTGCCTCAGGTAAAGTAAGTACAGATGTGTCATATCCTGTGGAACGGGTTCCATAATCTGGCTGAATAACACCTTATTCTAAAAGTCATTCCACAAATACGAGTTCGAATACTTGTGAACACACAGTTATCAAAGCCAGTCATAGCATCTGGCAGTGCTTGGCCTCTCTCACCTCACTGTTTGTAGATATTGTAGAGCCTGACCTTAAAATGACACCAGGTATTCCAGATCCACTGATTTAACACCAAACCCGCAACCAATCATGCAAAATAAGTTGCCTATACACAATATTATTTGATATTTGCCAGTCTTCTGAAGCTGGCACAGGAAATAGAATGTACATCTGAGTTCAGTCTTGCCCAGTTCTTGCTAGTTCATTGTGAACAGACAGTTTCACATGACTGGTAACATTTTGCATAGAAGTAGGTAGAAAATATGCTGTTTATTCTGCTTCTTCTGTCCTAATATCTAGTATTTAAAAAGTGGAAAAGACCTCTGAATACAGAGATGTTAAAAAGGACAACAACACCCAATATAATTTAACTTACTTGTTAAATAACACATGCACAACTTCAGCCTGGCTGCCCTAAAGGTTAACAGAGAATAATAATCTAAACATAAATATTTAGGTTCTACATGCCTATTTCATTTCATTAAGTAATATTCTATGTTCTGCGTGTATTAGCATTTCAGAACTCAGAACCAAAGAAGAATATGTTGATTTTGATAAGTCTTTTTACACACTAGGAAAAAGAATATGACTGTCTCAAACGCATTTTTTTTTTATTTGAATGGAATGTTTCAGAAAATCTTTTGTTTGAATTTTTTTTTTTTTGTTTTAGCTATGATTGCCATGTTAAAACAGTCATAACAGAATGTTTTAATTAATTTAGTTTGGGATCTTTGTCTATATTTTAAACGGAAGCAAAGGTTGAAGCAATGGGAAATTATTTGAACCAGAGATGCTGAGTTTCCACCAGATTAACTGCATCTTTTGTCTAAATATAATTGAATAAAAATGTATTTCTTCATGCTCTGAGTGAGGAATTATTGTACAAAATTAAAATCTAAAATTATATTTTGAGGCGGAATTTCATATTTTTCTGTGGTTTGGCATCATCTTTTTTGGTTTTGTTACAAATGTAATCCTTACAGTTCCTTGCTTATTTTAATAAGCCATCCATTACACTGATTCAACCATTCCTCCTCCTAGGAAAATTACTTTTAAAACTTTAGTGATTAAAAAGTGTACCGTCTGAGAAGAATGGAAAGAACAATAACACAGGCATTAACGAAAAGCACTTCCTCTAACTGACATTCTGGTTATTGCTATGTCTTAAATGCCAAAATCTGATAGTACACTTTTGTAATTCCTTATATAATGAAATGCTTAAGAAATATTCTACAGTCATTGGACCATCACTAACAACTATGAAATTAGATGTCCCATGGGTTTTTTTCCAATTTAAAGAGGGTTAAATTGCTAATTTACATGTTAATTAGCATTCATTCTAAAGAACACCAAATGTAATTCCACGGCATCTAGCATTTAACAATTTAGCTTATCAAGACATTAAATTTAAAAGAAGCTCTGCATTATTTGCAAGATTTTTTTTTTTTGAGGGCTAATGATGAAAGGAATCTCATTATTCTAAGTAACATGCAATTTAAAAAGGATGAATACTGCCAATTTATTTACTTTATCACTGAGTAATAAGAAAGCAGCAAAGCATTGGCAGGGCAGCAGGCTGAAGAGTTCTTTATGCAGCTCTCTGATCTGCACAGACTGGTAAGTCTAAAATAAAGAATTATTTCTGGTGACATTTCTTTGGAATGTGTTGCCTCGAGTCACTCCTAATCACCGGAATGTGCTCAGTGGTATTTGGTAATGCTGCTTCTGCTGCTGCGGAGCTACTCTGGTACGTGCACTTGCTCTGGTGTGCAGTTGAAGCATCTCTGTGTAGCAGAACTAGAAATACAAGCCTCCCCTCATAACATTTAAGAAAATATTGCATGATATTATAAAGCAAGCATTCACTTTAATAAAATTTCAAACTGGCAAAATAAATGTTCTTAGTACAGTGAAGCCACAGAATTATTGTGTTGTTTATGTCCTGCTATGGGTGTGTGTTGTGCACTATTCCTTTGCTTAAATGCTGATGTCATCCTGTTTTGTTTTATGTTACCGTTATTTACATTAGTTTCTGGGATGTGACACAACCTGATTGTCTGTTCCCCTGAACTGCTACTTCAGCATTTCAAAACTACTGGATTGCAGGTGGTCCAAAGCACAGCAGCTGTGAGGAAAACATGTTTTTTGAAAGGCAGGATTTCTTTATGTCTAAATAATAGAAAGAAGTATTCAGGACAAGAAAATTTTGGTCTTGTATTATCTAGCAATAGTAAAAGATGAAAATGTATATGAAAACAGCATTATACATTCCATTCTTTGCTTTTTTCCAGACTCCAGACATTTTTTATGTTGTGTAAGTCCTTTATATTATTTTCAATACAACACTGTGTGCCAATACAACATCTATGGTCCTCTCTTTAACAGAATTAGAGTTGTGAAGTGGCCTATTCACTCACTTCCTCATCTCTAAATGCAATGACTTAGATGTTGGTGGCTGTAAGTGGTTGATATTAAGAGTTTCCTACTGTGCTTTCTCCTGGCATTTCTCCTCATTTATGGATTATTTCTCCTGGTCCTTCGTCTTGTAACTCTTTCTTCTCCCTTGTCTTCTGAGTGATATTTGCATACCTTCCTGTTCTTGCAGTTTCTGTCCACACCTATTTCCATAATTGCTTCCCAAACCCACTTTTCTTTTGTTTCCCCCTCATTTCACATCATCCATTCTTTTGCAGGCAGCAGCTCCATCCCTTGCACAAAACAGCTTAAATTCTAAAGTACGGTCCATCTTCAGTACTGAGTCAGAGACTTTTCCTCAGTGAAAATAACATGCAACCTCAGATTAAAGATTTCATTAGAGGGCAGATACATTAAAGTATCAGATTGGGGTGTCCAACGGTATTAATTCTGAAGCCTTCTCACTTCTTGACTTTGCAAATATTATATGTTTTTACTGTCATTTATTAAAGCTTGTGATCCATAAAGAAAATTTCAGCCCAATAATCAAGAGCAATGGAAAGCTTGTTCCTAAAATACAAAGCATTTGTAAGCCTTAACCATAAGCATCACAATCACTTCTGTATCTAACAATCCAGTACCACGTGGTAATCTAGTTTGTAATCAAAACTAATTTAGAAAAGAAAATGATGAATGAAATAAGTCAATTCACATGAACAAATTCTGAGAGAGTGAGAAAAGCTTTTAATTATGGAAAAGGCAGTGTGTAAAAAGTGTAACTATTCAGCAAGAAATTATCAAAAACTTGCTCTTCGGGAACAGTTACAGTCAGAGTGGAAATAATTTTTGGAAGTATGAACAAGAACGTGCACTGAAAAATCAATGTATAATGAACAGCTAAGAAAGTGTGAAGCTATAACAAAAATTAGAGAATGTAATAAGTGGCATAGGCATAAGCAGCAACAAGAAAATCACTGGTTTCACAATGAGCAAGAGAACAGTGTGTCTTTAAGGCAAAAAGACACCAAAATGATAGGATAGATTATAGAAATGAATTCTTTGCTTTTAGCTTTGGTCTTCATATAAAAAGAAACTAGACTAGACTAGAAACGTAAAGTATATTGTTTCCAAGGGAAGAGAAAGATATGCTTAAAAGGATAGAGCAGAGAAAATTGAATTGTTATTTATAGTGGAATAATGAATAAATAAAATAACAGTTGAGAATTCCTCAGCATCAATACCCCCAAATTCAAGAGAAAAAAAATGTTGCAAAGAAGCAGAAGTGCCTCACAAAGGTTTTACTGAAAGAGGTGATCATTCTAAATAATAGTATAGTGGAGATAGTTAAAATATAAACTGGTAATAGATTTGTCTAAAGTTAGAAATAAGCAGGCATTACACTGAAATTAAAGAATACTTTGTGGAAAAAAAATCTGTAAAACTGTTGACGGTGTTGAATCATACTGTCAGCATTTTGATGTATGTGTCAAAAGCATCCAATCTGACTAAAGACATTTATGGTAAATATTCTGGAGATGGAAAATATAAATAATAATAACTTTCACCTCTCTTGTAAAACGTATGAGCATCCTTCATTTTATGCATTCAAATATTTCAATTTATTTTTGGGAGGCTGCTTATAGGCCTACCTCTTAGAAAGTTCACAACTTTTTCAGGACTGGGCCTAATTTTAAACCCTCTAAATTGCACACATATATCAATTTGTGTATTTGATAGTTGCTTTTGAGCATAGCAATCCATTGGTAGTTAAAGAGGAGAGTGACTACCACTTATACAAAATTCCTGTATCGCTTGAAGTCCACTTACAAACTAGCTGTTTGAGGGAATCTAACATTATGTTACTGTTTCTCTTGTTTGACTCCATCTCTTTAATCTTACTAGGGATGTGAGAAATGTGAAAGTTTCATTACAAGTATGCATGTATTTCTTGACAAGCATCAAGCCAAGGTGAGTTTTGTGAGTTACAGGATTAGAATACTGGTGACTGCAGACAGCACCTCTTGCTAACTGAGAGCAAGAAATTATGAGGTCCTTTACCATTCAGGTTGTTTCCCGAGGAGGCCACAGAGTACAGACCCCATGTGCAAAACTTGGCTCTACAAAAGCAGGGCCAGTGTCCTGCTTTTAAAGGATCAGCTTTTTAAAGGCCAGTGTCCTGATGCAGAGATACAGGAGCAGAGGCTACAGGGAAGGACCTCGGCCCTGTCCACATGGGAGCACCGGAGGAACACAGGATCCACCTATGTTTCAAGGGGAAAAAACAGAGACTACACAAGCACATAGTAGTGAGCCTTCATGCTGGTGTAATCCTGCCTGTGATTAGTGTGTTCTTACAGCTAAATATACATTACTTTGCCCACAAGAAGATTTCTTAGTATGTTTGCCTAATTTCCCAAACCCTAAGGTGAAATTCCTCAGATATAGCCAAACCAGTTTTCTTTCCTCCAAACTGAAATTGTTTGGATAATAGAGGTTTACTTTAGAGCCAAAAGATGTGACTTACTTTTCCCTCCAATAAACATGGAGATGCTGGAAAAAACACCCTCAAGATGAACTAACAAGATGTCAGCATTTACACCTCTTCCTGGAGCGTTCTCTGAGTTAACTTATCAGTGCATTTTCTGGGTGGTAGCAGCGATGCTAGCTAAAATGTAAGCATATTTGCTAGCTTTGATGTTTAACAGGAGCTAAATCTCTGCCTGAATTAGAGTTTAAATCCACAAGCACCATAAAGGCTTAACATAAGTGCCAACAGCTGTACACACTAAATCAGACTCTCATGCCAAAAATATAACCAAATGCTAGTATGCATGGATATAAATACTGACATACAGGTATGTGCATGTAAACTAGAGTAGAATCAAAGTTCTATTCAATTACTTAGTACTGCCTGCTTCAAGGACAGTAAAATTTATGTCGTAGGGTGCTTTTTATAGGTTTTGTTTGTGTATTTTTTATCATATGAGAGAATGCGATGCATTTAACTCTATGGTTAAATTCTGACAACAAAACTGGAGACTTGCTTTGTCATCAGAAACCCCAAGATGGCAATACAGTCTTGTTTTTCTTTGCTGCTTATTTCTATTATTATTATTATCATCACAATTATTATATTGCAGTACATGAAACAGATTTGTGATTTTCTCATTTGCTGACATCTAAAAGCCTTGCTGATTGCTAAGGATTATTTATACAAAATATTGAAAGCTCCAGCTACTCTGATGTTAACTGAATGGATGAACACTGTGCATGACCTGGAGTTATTAGAAGATTCCATTTAATCATGTCAACCAAATAGACATCTCTGTTCAAGTTTGGCTTCATTTTAAAGACGCACACAACATGGTTAAAAAGAACTACACTTACACGTTATTTTCAGCTTAGCCTACTTCCACATGTATTACATTTTCAGACAGCAGCCTATCTTGGTTATCTATATCCTGATCACTTTTGAATGAATTCACACCACAACCTTTCTGCTTTTCAGTGTTCAGATATCTTCGGCAGAGCCAAGGTACTCTGTTCTGATGCAGTTAACTTTTGCTGCAGAGAATACAGTGAGCAAGCGAGAGCAAGCGTCATTCACCTTGATGCTTGAGGAGAGAAGCTGCAGATTTATCAAATGGGCTACTCCCTGTGGCTGCTGCCCCGGACTTCATAAAGTCATAGAAAAAACCACAAAGGAAAAAAGCTGTGATTTCAAGTGGGTTAGCTGATATGTGGTGGGAGACATGTATGACATGCAATGAGACATGTATGCACAGGGCTGTGTGGTGATGAAAGTTTCTCCAGGAAAGCCACTCACAGTCCTGCCCCAGCCTTGTTTAGCATCAGGCTTAACAACAGAGAGCTCAGGTAAAGCTGGGTAGGAGTGAAAATTTGCAATTAGACACATTTTCTGTGTTCAATCAGTGAAAAATTCTTCTAGTGTGTCAGGGAAGATGTTGAGACTAATGCTGACAAGACAACCAAAAGAATAAGAATTGCTTAACAGTCAGACAGTGTTACTCAAAAATAGATAAATAATATTAGAACTCTCCAGGGCCATTACAGTGTTAAAAGATAATGAAGATGTAGGCATTGATCTTTGATGGTCTGTCTAAATTTTATGCATATATATGTACACATACATCATATTTTTATATCTATAAGTATGAAGGTATGTAGCAAACAGAGAGAGAGAGAGAGAGAAAGTCTGTCTGAGTATACTGCTTTAGAATAATCTAACACAGAAAGACAGCAGAAAGACCAGTTATAAAAACAAGGCCAGACTGTCATCATAATATTTTGCAGCCTCTGAGGACAAGCAGGACAATGGCTGGTATGCCAACTTCTAGGTCCAGGACTCAGCACTTCCTGCTACAACAACTGGTAGAAATCATCTATAAGAAAATGGATCAGATTATTATGGTTTATGAAACCATAATATTTGGAGATTAAAGCCATAATTCTCTGAATAAAATCTGTTTCCTCTGGAAGACAAACAAAAGACTTATGATTAAGTACTCAGTGCAATATCCTTTTTTCTGCCTATCTATGGTCTCTAGACATCATTGTCGCTTTAATACAAATCGTGAAGTAGTAGCATTTAAATAAGAAATCACATGCGAGGACTACACTGTATTGATACTGAGATGCAAAGAGTGTCTTATTTTAATTTACTCTTCATTAGAAGAATGATGTTTAGAACATATCCATGCAGATTACTAAAGGTACCTGCAAATTACTGCTGGGAAACAGAAAACATACCTTCAGAGAAAGAAGCTCTTGTGGTGGCTAATGTCTCTCCCACAATAAACATTTTGAAACTAAGCTAACTAAACCCACAGGAAACCATAAATTAACTTGCTTTTTTTTTTTTTTTTTAAATTACTCTGATAAAAGCATGAAGAATAGAGGCTTTTCTGTGACTGACTATAAAAGTCAGAGAAAAGGGTACATCCACACTATTCCTAGAGGCAAACTAATGTTGTTCCCAGACTTGGCTGACCAGGTAAGAAGTGAGAGGGGAGAAGAGACTGAATTACCCTGTCACATCAGGAGGGTAGCTAGCTAATCCTGCCCTAACTGAGCTTCTGAACTACATCTGAAAGGGCAGGATGAGGTGAGCTTCCACTGCCAGTTGATATTCTGGATGTGTTGTGCATTTCTGTGCAGACTCTTAGTTTCCAGCACTATGTCTGGCAGCTTTTAGAGAAGTAAATTTATCTGAAAATTAAGAAGAGTTTTATTGCTTAAACAAGCCCTTTTATAACAGAAACCTTCCAAAAACCTCCCCTGCCCAACAACCCAATCATAGCTGGTGCATGAATCAGGCTGTTTGATTTAGCACAAACTACTTTTTGCAGGGGGAGCGTGTGAAGAGGAAAGAGCACAAATGGCTTCGTTTGAGTTCAGATGCATTTCTGATGACTTAAAAAAACAGCTGAAGGGTAAAAAATGGGGATTTACAGGGATTAAGGTCACATGTTTAGGATCTGGAAAAGCATTTGTTTTGTATTATTATAAAAATTTTTATGGATTAATTAATGGAATGGTGATGAGAGGAATTGCTTTTGATTTAATACATAAATGCATAACTCTGGTTTGGGAGTGATGGGACAAAAGAGTCCCATTATTACTCGTGCGTGACTGACTATGGTGCTGGAACTCAGCAGGATGGTTCAGCGTGATGAGTGGGCAGACCTTAGGCAGTTTTTTAATGAAGTGCTGTGATAGATGCACACAGAAAATTCCAAGGTGATTTACATCCTCTGTGATACTGCAGAAGACAATAAGATCGCATTCAGGGAGAGTGACAAGTTTTGCCTTTAGCACTGCTCATTTTATTCAACATTATTATTTCTAATGCTCTGTCAGAAATACCTGCAACTTCTAATGGTTTCGCATATTTGTGAGGTAGCCTCTGACCCCTGTGAACCCACAAGTGTGATCACAGAGAGGACAAAAATTCCCTGGCAACTTGGATGCACGCAATACGTGAGCACTTAAAGCAAGCACTAGCAGAAATACAGGAGGAAAAAATACATCTATGGAATCTAGTTACATGTGCTTCGCAAACCATTTTCTTTAAATTCTGAAGTGTTTGTATGAATTAATTGCATTTTCCTTTCATATTGCCAACTGAAACAGGGATTTTGCTAAAATTGGAGGAAAATTAGGATGCAGGAAATAAGGTTAATAGGCACATTTGGGTAGAATATACCTACCACATACACATGTGAAAAAATTGATACAAAAACAGGGATAAAAATTAGTATTTATTATCTTTTTCCAGGAATCCAACATCTCTTTAGGGATTATTTTATATCATGTTCTGCATGAAAGGCAAAATGTATTTCACCCTGAGAAACATTACGAAACATAGATTTTAACTCCAGAAACAGACACTTTTTTTAAAAAAAGTAAACAAACTCTTTTCTGCCCTTGAAACAGCACAACCAGCTTCAAACAGCATGGTCATATGCCTTCTGCATCCAAAAGAGGGACCTGGTTATTTGAGGAAGTGGTCTTTCCCCCTGTCTGCGGTTTTTAAGGAATTCCACACTTAAATATATCAAATTAAGTGTGGACATTGGTATTAAGCATGTATCTAAAACTACCGATGGAGCTCTTTCAGTCAGAGTAGCTTAAAAGAAATTGTGACAGATGAATATTTTCCATTTTACTTTAATGGAAAGGAGCACGTTAAAGTTGAAAACATCAAGTGAAGTCTTCTACTTGAGTGAATTTAGAAACCTCCCACAATCAACGAGGAAGGAAAAGACACCATTGTAACATGAAAGATATTTGTCAGGTTTACCTGCTTGTGAGCGTGGTCATAAGAATTGATGTGGTTGTCAAATTCCTGGTGTTTGTGGTACTGCTTGTCACACAGTTCACAGTAGAAGTTCGCCTTCACATCCTCCAGGGCCTTGGCTGCAGCTTTCTCCTTCTCAGCGTAGTCCTGCAGAGGCAGAAGCAAAGGAAGACACTTCACCTGAGATCGTGAATTCCTGCTTCAGCAGCTCTTTTCATCATCCACATTACAAGCACTGGACAGCTAAAACACCAGACTCCATCCCAAACATGCTAAGTTGTGCTAAGGAGGTTTTGGTCTTAATTTGGATTTAATAAGAGAGCTGTGTTTCTTTGGGAATTGTTCTTACTACCCATTGTAGGTTCTGCAGCAAGAAAAGTAGAGAGAAATGGGGTGCGGAAGAACAACGTCAGGATACTGCCTAGCTCCTGGGCAGGAAAGCTGAGCAGTGAAGAACAAGTAAACCCCCAGTGTTAACTCTGACGCCAGCCCCAGATTGCCCCAACATCTGTCTGGTCTTTCAGGTACTATTGCTCACAAGAAATAAACTGGTTTAATCTGATACTACAGCAGATTTTCTTCTGTGTTCCACTTTCTACCTTCTATGAAATATTCAGTGGGGCCAGGCAGCAGATTGCCATGGCTGGCTGAGATTTCCCTGGAGCAGAGCCAGCTCTGCAAGAGCCTTTTCTGTTCCTTCCTGTCCTTCCCAACATCTGCAGGAGGGGACACGCCATCCAGCCTACCCAAACTGAAAGTAACTCTCGTCTGCCTGACACAGACCACAACCACTGCTGAGAGCACTAGCTCGTGTCCAGGTTCATGCAAACAAAGCTGAAAACAGGGAAAACACAATTAGTTCCGACATAGTTGCCCTCCATATCCCCCCAGTGACACAAGTGATTGCTATGGAGAATCAAACAATTTCATTTCAATACAAAATATTAGGTAAAAAGAGAAAAATTCAAACATAGGAGTTAAAAGTTGCTGATCTCAAATTAATGCACTTTAAATAAAGGGCCTGATATGCAAAATCGGCAGCAGTCTTTGTCAATCTTATTTCTTTAAAAAGTCCTTCATTATACTGTTGTTATTATTATGACACTTCCTTAAACATTTTGCATTGAAGTGCAAACTTCTGACATGGAAAACAAGAACAAAAAAGTTGGTAGAAGCTATTCATTTTATATTTCTATTGACAAGCTGGTATTTCTTGAGTGTATGTAATAAATTGCCAGGGATTGCAGTAATTCATCATTTGCTGTATTGTTTTACTCTCCTAAAGAAATGAATACTTTCTGCTGGCAGGCTTTCCATGCTATGGAGTCAGTGTTGGTTGTCTACTGTCCACATGCTTTCACCACTCCTACTCCACCACTGGGTGACAAACTCAGAGTACACCAAAGCCAGGACACACTGCGCATCTGGGACAGCCTGCTCTTAGCCTCTGTTCCAGGAACCACAGCAGGGTGGAGGCTGGTGTTTGGTTATGGCAGATCAACACAAATGTACATTTTGAGCTCTTCAAAGGGAGAAGGACTTAATGAGTGACACAATTCAAGTCTGAGACTTGGCCAAGCAACTGGAAGCTGGTTGTCAATGTGACACGCAGAACTTTGTACAGGTCTGTGCTGTGAGCCCTTCTGCTTTGCCCCGGTCTTTACACCCTCAGATTGGTGTGAGTAGGTCTTTTTTGTACCATAGTTTTAGAGGCTGCCTTTGCTAGTGAGATGAACTTCATCTAAACTTGGCTGTCTAGAAGTTAGGTGTATGGGTAAGACAGTATCCTAAGCTTCCTCCGTAAGAAACAGAAAAATGCTAGACACTGCCAAATGGTTATTAATCCCATCTATTTCAAAAACCCATTTTAGGATGAGATTAAATTCTCCAGAGGTTCTATCTCTCTCCAACCGCTGCAAGGCTCTAAATTACTAACCTGGCCTACATCCTTAATTCTTAGATTGCTGAACTCAAAGATAATAAATTCTATATTGTATTTCTTTAGATTCAATTCTAAGTCTCCCCATGAAACTTGCATGAACCGACCTACTTGAAGACAGGAGGTCAAAGGGGAACACTGTGCCCGGAATTTTGATTTTACATCTTATAGATGATACCAATGACATGCCAGTCCCTCCCAGAGGTGAAACATCCAAATAAATCTCTTTCCTGCAAGCATATAGCTCAGGTGGGTCAATATACTGTAGTACATCAGAAAACAACTAGCCTGAGCTAACACTTCTCCAGTTGAGAGGCTGCTCAATTATGGTAGTTAATACTTGACTGTATCAGGAGAAATATTCTCACAATCAAATAGTTAAATAGCTTTCATTAGTTATTTAAATTTACAGAGCCATTAAAAAGTGCTACTTTTCAGCTTATGCTTCAAACCCATTGTTTTGCTAGCATTAATTATTCACCAGGCCTTTGATATAATTAAAATGCATAAATTAGAATGTGGATGCAATAGTATTAATTATGCAGAGATGTCTTCCCTGAAAGTCAAGTGTTGGAGGCAGCATATTTTTATTCTAAATTGGTAAAAATGTAAGTTTTGCACTCACTGGAAGCCAGCCAAAGCATAATTGTTTTGTGGGAGGGGTTGTGCTGCTTTTTTTTTTTTCGCTTGGTCTGAACTGTCAATTAAATGTTTACAACCTGCTCCATCTTTGCTTCTGCTGAAGGAGAAGTCTAATTGTTTGGGGTGAACACACGACATTACTGTCTGTAAAGCACGACTGAAACTGCTGCTCATGAGCATTCCAAACTGCCAACTTTATCTTTCTCAGCAGAAATTAATACAGTTCCCTTCACATAAAGATGTTTTAAAATAGCAACAAGGCAGCTCCCAGGTGTATCCTAAGATAATCACAACTACCTCCATTGCGTTATTGCTTAATTATGCTTGTCTACCATGGCAAAAGATATAACTTTCTGCTTGCTTATCGATCAGATGCAGGGAAATTGAATGCCACATCACATACTTTAGAAAGGTCATGGATTTTTCTTTCCCTACAAAGACATAAGAACTTCTAGCACTACTGTAAATTGTGCATAGTCAAATGAATTTTCACACCCAGACTTCTAATACCATCCCATTAGGATTATATAGACCAATGGTCAATTCTGGCATGCTAAATGTGATAACATGAAAAAATCTACAGAATTACACCTGTAGAAAACATACATGATCATGAAGGCCTGATTACACCAATGCAGACGCAAGCAAGCAGGAAAGATGCACCAATGCATTTTGAACTGTGGATCTTCAATGGTAATGAATAAAAGTGTCACAGTCTCATAAACTTTATTCTGGATCACACCCTCCTTAGTACACATAGCCTGGGTAGACATATGTATACTTATAAGACAATATAAGTTAGCAGTTCTGTCTTTGAGTCATGCACAACAGTGGTGCAAGCTGATGTCAGGAGAGATGCCATCCTTGTAGGTAAGAACTAGAAACCGTGGGTTAACCAACTTCTGTGGTGCTGGATGCAGTGTGGCGTACAAGGATAAACAAGTGCAGAATATGTATCTGAACGCATTTTTTCTAAAAGCCTGCAAAATGGTTCTGTATTATAGATTGTAATTGCATTCACATCAATTTGACCCACAGAGGCACATAACTGTAATAATTGTTTATATATTGGATTAATTTTTAAAAAATACTTCTATCGCATGTTAGGCTAGAAGTGCTTTCACTTAGCAGCTACTTTTGCAGTATGCTTCTTATTGTGAAAATGCAATTAATGGTAGTTGACATTTCATTTTCTAATATAGGGAAAATCAATGAAAAATCCCATGTAACTGAGTTTTCTTGAATGTTGCCACTGACATCTAGTCAATGAGAAATCATTTATTAAATCCAGAGCCTGTAATAGATATTTAATAGACTGCATGGCCATTAAAGGATGCTGATCTAGACAAAACAATACCCCATTTCTTGTCTCAGTAACTGATAGTAAATATATCTGCTATGTTCAAATGGACTAAGGTGAAAAGTAGGTCACTTGTTACAATAAAACTTTCAGATGCAATTTTCTACAAATCCATAGATTTCTGTAAATGTAGTGGAGTAAATGCAGGGTGCTTGTAATAGAACATGAGAAAAATATAGCATCATTAGCCCACTTTTGATTACCTGTTTCTAAATTGGAATGCAAAATTAGTGACAGAACAGCTAACTCACATTAATGCAGAGCTCAGTAAGTGACAGACTGCTCCCTCTTCGGGGACATAAGCAATCAGAGTTTGGTAACTTAAATATAATTTTGTGAACCAGATTAGATATGAATGCAAGTACTAAATACTTATGCAGCTACTGCGGTGCTTCTTGCGGGTTCTCATACTAGAGGTTAAAGGAGAAATAGGACAAATATAAGCACATGAATTAGCTACAGATTACAGTCTACATCTAAGACTTTTAAACATATTTTCATTAGTGATTTAGATGAAAAAATGAACTGTGATTATGTATAAAATCTATGAATGATACTAATTAACAGCACAGGGCATACAAATGCTTTAGGGACCAGGATCAAGATTCAAAATTACTGTAATAATCTTCAGATATGGCCTTAAATCAGCAAGATAAAATTCAGTAAGATGTGTGTCAAGTGCTGCACTTTGGAGAGGGAAATCACATTCATCAATATGGGATTGTGAATAGCTGAGTAAATGCAAATGCAAGGAAAAAGGTCCAAGAGTTAGAGTGGAAAGGAAATTAAATGCAAGTCAACAATGAAAGTCAAAGCAAATCACATTCTGACAGGTTAATAGTAATGTTATAAGTAAGATGCTGAGGGTAATTTTTCCATTTGATTCCGTATTGGTGAAATGTCAGCTGTAAAATACTATTTGGTACATCTACACTAGCAAATAACTTGGCTTCTAGAATCTGGCCCTCTATCATTCCCACTCCATGTATGATAGTTCGTTCTCAGGCTTTTTCATTTCAGAGTTCCCTTTGAGATAAAAACGATTGCAGTTCCAGAATAACATTCGGTGCAGGGACCACACTCTTCAGGCAGCAAAGACGAGACACCACCAACCTCTCCATGCCCTGTAGAGTCTTAGGAAAACCCGAATGATTTTTCTTAAAGAAAGCAACACTTTCATGCCATAAAAACACATGCATTATCATGCCACAAAAGAACTACCCCAGCAGTGGTTTAATGTAGCCCTTACACTTCTTCATACACACTGAAATCAAAACAAACATCATAATTACACCTGGCAGTACCAGACAGACTTGAGGAGACTTAGGGCAAGTATGGACATATGGACAGTTTGCCCTGACATGTATGTGCTTTTTGGGGAAAACCAAAGCATAGATGTAGCCTTTAAGACAATTTGCTTCCCACAATTCAAGAAGGGCATAGATGTACTTGAGAGATCTTTGAGCAGAAGAGAGTGATAAGAGGTATAAAAGTAAGTTACATGCCCAAATTAGGCAAACTAGATCTCAATCTGTAATTCATATTTTCATTGGATCATTAATGTGAGCACTTGTAAATAACATTTTTGAGGGAAACGTATAGAATTTCCCAGGTTGGTACAGAACATCTCTGGGTAGTCAGGACCTGTGCATAGATGTGTAGAAACAGTAATTTTAGAACCTTCATTTTGAGTGCTCGTTTACCACATCTTCCTCATTCACCAGTTTTAGGGATAGCTGCACATAATTTTTATGTCCTTATATATTTTCTTCTGCAGCTAGAGTGAGATAGATTTTAAAAGATCCTTAAAACTCAGCAGGCAGGTGATAGAATGCAGGAAGTAATCAACGTACTTGTGTGCAATGTGAAACTTGAGTACCACAAAAATGTCCTGATATTAGGATATGTAACTGAACATCAGGCTGGTTGAAATTAATGAACTTTTCCCTGAAAGCTCTCTTCTTTTTTTTTCCCTGGAGAAGACTGTTCTCTTACTTAAAGACTTTCCTAGGGAAGTTTAGCTGTGGAGATAGAATAAAAAGCAAGTGATTTGTTCAGCTGCAATAGCTGGCAGTACAGAACATTTTCATTTATCTCACATGTGTTCTGCCATTCTCCACCTTGAAAACTCTATGCATAGTTTCTGCCACTGTGAGATCTACAGTGAGGAATTACAGTTATCTACTGCAAAGGATTTTTCCTTCAAAGGTAGTAAATGCTGTCATTCTCAGCTGACTCATAGAAGGCAACACCTAACTTCTGCAAATAAATACATCTTCATATTTCTCACACTCAGACGATTACTGCAACATTTTCAATTATATGGACATCCATTTGCTACTAGAATGCTGAGAAGTGCAATGCTTTTAGCAGGTCCTACATGCCTCTCAGAGTACAAACCTGGTGGGACTAATAGGACACATAAACCAATCCCTAATCTATTTACTATCAAAATCATCACTGCTGATTGTAACAAACCTTACAGGACAAAAGAATTCGAAGAACACAAGTAGATCTATTCAGATCTTCAGAAAATCTTTTATTTTCTAAGACACACTGCTGCTTCTGGTAGCTTTATAAAAGGTTTGAACTTTGAGATTTTCTATACACATTTTCAACATTATAAATGGAGAATATAACTACTAAAATTCTTCACTGTGGATACAGGTGGCATTTTTCAAACATCTCAATGTGATTTGACATTTTTCTCCTCATTTTCAGAAAATGGTGGAACTGAGGGAGCTGCATATATTGGATTTTCTGTAAATGGGATCAAGAGTTGACCTGCAATGGTAATTAGGTACCTAACTGTAAGTTACATACAAAACTGTATGTATTCAGTTTAATTTTTAGAGAAATATGTAATTAATCAAATTTGAGACTTTAGATCATTTTATATTGCAAAGGGATATATCTAAAAGGAAGTATGTGCTGGTTTTCGCTGGGATAGAGTTAATTTTCTTCATAGTAGTTTAGCTTTAAACTGGGGTTAAACCATGACAAAGTAATTATCAAAATATAATTTTTTAACTGAGAAAAAAACTGCCTGGAATTGCATGCAGTGCAGAAATAAGAGTTCTGGGATAAACAGCCAGCTTAAAGAGGATATTAAAAATAGAGTGGAAATAACATAAATGGAAAGCAAGTTCATTTGAGAAAATCAAGGGATAAAATAGAGATCAGTGATGAGTAGTGTCCTCACAGGTCCATATTAGGACCGGTGCTGTTCAATAACATCACTGATGGCGTAGTGGAATCAAGTGCACCTACAGAAGGTTTGCAGATGACAAAAAGCTGCGTGGTGTGGTTGACATGCCTGAGGGATGGGATGCCATCCAGAGAGAACTGGAAAAGCTCAACAAGTGGATGTATGTAAACCTCATGAGGTTCAACAGTGCCAAATATAAGGTCCTGCACCTGAGTCAGGGAAACTCCCAGTTGTAAAAGTAGGTGATAAAGGATCTGGTCTCATGTATTAACCAACTAGTGAGATGTAGGTTAAAAAAAAAAATTGAATACAGCAAATACACAATTTACAAATAGACTGGAAAATATACTCAGGCATAAAGACCAAGTGATATATATAAAGTCTTCAGTATATTTAGGCTGGAATCCATAAGGTTTCTCACCATCAATGGAAAAGACTTAAGGACAATTTTCACATTGAAGTTGCAGGTGTCATTTTAAGATGAAGCACGATATATTTATGAGGGGTAACATATGATGCAATTTTCTTGACTAAATTCGATTTGAAGATTTAGGAAAATCTAAAGTTACACTAAATCTGCTTAATGATTAATGTGTTGCTGCTTGATTTTTATCTCTGAGCCTCATTGTTAATCTCTGCCCTACATTAACGCTAGCATTAGCATTTGACTTATTGGTTTGAAAGAATTTCCAAGCATAAAGTCATTAAAGAACAATTTAAAAATACAAACACTGCCACTAAAGAAAAAAATAATAATTGTTGCAATTCAGTAACTAGAGCAACAGGCCTAAGATGAAGAAATATGACTCAAGGACAGCTTAAGAACACAAAGGGCATCAGAACTGTCATAATTACTGGTGGTAGAGGATGAAAAAATTTCTAGGGTAACTGGAAACGGATGTGGTTTTCTTACAGTTAGGGTTATATTCTAGGCATTTAAAAGCAAAATCAAAGAGCTTCATGCAGAAGATTAAAAGGATAAAAAATTATAGAGGATCTCAGTATATTTCCAGCTACTCTGCAGATATGGTGATTGGTGTAACCGCTCTAAATCTACGTAAATCTGGTGTAAATCTACACCCTACCGAAGGGTTCACTGAATTTACATGTCAATATGACTGTGGAAAAATGTAGATAGAATAGAAACGGTTGTTGTAAGTTGGATAGAACTGTTCCTGTTAAGGAGAAGAAAAAAAAAAAACCATCATTCGCTTTTTCCTTATAGTCCTGCTTTTCTGCACAAATGTGAGTCCTTCAGTGAATCTGATTGTGACATTTTTGTCTGCCTTCTATTCAAAGTCAATTCCTCCAATTTGTTCACTGATTCATACTACTTTCTCTCGCCTTCTCGGAGGTGATCATTTCCTTTACTCCTTTTCTGATGAGTGAGGCATTATCAATTAATCTGAAGAGTTAGTCCTCCATTTATGTCTTACCATTCTTGCTTTTCCACTTGCGATTTTTAGAGTACAATGCATGTTCTAGCACTGCATTTAATGGACTGTGTGATGTATTTCTTTGTCTGTCACCTCTTTTCAGATTAAATGTACTTGACATTTTTTAAGATTTTTGTACATTTTGACCTAAAGACTTCTACAGAACATAAGGGAATTTAACTTATATGTACTGTCTTTCATATCTGAGCTAGCTAAAAGCACGTTGCAATAACGATATTGATCATGCAGTAGTTGTGTAGAAAATACAGCATTTGATATGAGCATAATAATAGTTATCACACAACTCATATATGGCTTTTAGAACCATTTTTATTAAGTGCTTTTTTCACAAAATACAGGCTAATCATATCAGATAGCTTTTTATAGTCTTTAATACCAATAGCATTAAACATTTAAATCTCTCTCTTTTAATATTGTGGACTCTTTCTTTCCAGATAGTGTAATATTAAAACCAGTTAATGTAGACTTATTCAATATCATAAATGATGCAACATGTCTAATATCAGTGGGTTTGCTCATAGCAACAGAGAATAATTTTTAATTTTATGACAAAATATTAATAAAATATTAGTAAATCCATATTGGTCAATTTATTTTCCTATATTATGTATGTTTGCAATCTACTTCAGAAAATGTCTTACAGGGTAAGCATTAATCATACATTTGAATTATATTTATACTGTTCACCTTCTCTTAAAACCTATCCATAAAATACTGCATCATTGTTGAATTTTTTAGCATTTGATGACAAGTTTTTAACCGGAAATCAGGTTATTTCTGCACATTAGCTTTTCATGTATTCGTTTTTTAATTATTATTATTATTATTTTAACAGAGGCCCAGAACACTGATTTATGAAAGCTTTGGTTTTTCTCAGCATTTGAGGTTATCCAAGGGAAAAGGAATGAATTTCAAATTGCTCTATGAAGTCCAAATGGAAAAACAAAGTTTATTTGCACACGCATATATACCTCTTCTTCTGCAGCTCCCCAAATGCATTAATGTTAGTCATAAAATTCTATATACTTTTTTTTGTTAACTCATCAATTTTATACAAGCTACAATTCCATGACCTGACCTAAAGCAAAAAAGAATCTTTTCATTTAGATGAAAGTATAATATTTGCATTCTTATTAAAAAAAAAAATGCATGGGAGGGAGAGAGAGAGGGAGATAGGAAAGACATGAGTGTGACAGACAGGAAGACAGGAAGACAGGAAGACAGGAAGGAAGGAAGACTTTTTCTACCTCTATTTTATCCAAGTGCTTATGGCTTGAAACTCACCCTGCAGAACACATGGAAATTAAATTAGTTAACTTTTAAATACAACTGGACACTTAGCTTCTAGATTAATGGCACCATTATGGCAGTTTCCAAAGTAAAACTCTCTGCCACCCTATGTTCTTCAGCCATGATGCAGGAGTAACTGCCTGGTAGCAGTCCAGGCATCCAAGTGCCAGTGGTTTTCTTCACAGTTTTCATGCTCAGTGTACAACAACTCCGGGGTACACAACAGAATGTTTACATCCCACGGTATCCTGCTCAATTTACAGATGATCTTGCATGACTTTGCATCTTTGTTCTCTTGCCTTCTATTTTTTCTGGTCCTTCCTTTCCTTTTGGTTACAACCCATGGTAGGGACAGAATCCTGGTCCTTCCTGCCAGTTTCTGTGTTTACCAGGCTGTATAATTGGTAGTGATGTTCATTAATCAGCTGTAACTCTGCAATATTTTTGATTACTTATTATTTTTTTATAGAAAAAAAAAATTTAGCCAGAATATATCTTTAGAGCAAATTCCTGGTCTTCATGAGGGTGTGGAGAAACTCCCATGCTCCCAGTCGGTTGTGACACCTTGTGCCATTTACCACCTTCTCTGTCTGTGCTATCACCCAGGTTAAGGACATGCTGCAAAAGGGCATGAAGGGCTATCAAAAAATGTTGGCTTAAAATGCTCCACCCTATCCTCATGTCTTGGTGAAGTGCCTTCCCAGAAGCTGTGTAACAAACCACAGCTGTAGCTGCCTCCACCTCCAGCCCAGGCTTTAGCATGGCTCAGCACAGCTGGACCCAATGGAAGCTTTGCTACTGATTCTAATGAGACCAGAAGATCCAGCTGTAACAAGCATAATGAATGGGAAAACAAAACAAACAAGGAGGAAGGCACAATTAAATCCAGGAGAATTTACCAAGATTATTCAAATTAATAAAAGGGAGGGTGAGCACATTCTTGCAGGGGCAGATTTGAAAAAAAAAAAACAAGGTGTGGAAAAGGAAAATACCTGTTTATAATCAAAGACTACATTTTTTTTCTGCTGTGGTATTTTGTGAGTAAAATACTAATATGTTATCAAATTGATAGCAAACATCTATTGTGCTCTTGAATTCATCATATATGACTGTTGTATTAGGAACAGAACTGTATAATACAACATGCAATTTAAAATAAAATGTCAGTATCTGGGACACAAAAGATCTTAAACAGATACTTTGTTGAACAAATAAAAGATGATCCATCCTCATCTTCCCTCAAATGAATAAACTATATAACATAGAGCTAATTCTGTCACAAGTACTTGTTTGGGAATATGTTACCCAGACGTAATGAGCACTTCTAGTGCTGCTGTGGAGACCTGAGGCTTCCTGAGACAACAACTCAAGCAGCTGATTGCTGTTTGATGCTGTAAAATGAGGCCTCCTGGGGTGTCCATTAATCCCATGAATTTACTGAACACAGGGCAATGTAGAGGTGCTTGATTTCAGAAAAATGAGCCAGGCTGGCAACTCTCAACTTGAAAGAGTATTTCTGGCTTCACCATCACCTATTATAAATACAGATGGGGAGTTCTCAGTTCCAAGAGTACCATCATTAAATTTCTTGCCTTACTGTGTCACATTTCTAAAGAATGAGTCTTAAAGAAATGACTGAATTTAGATCCTTTACAGATGCTCTGGATTCTTTTTTATTTCTTAACTGTGATTCTGTATTGAATATTTAATGATTTTAATGCAACATAAGTAAATAGAAGTAGTTCCTAACTTTGATTTTTATAACCTGTGTTGCCTTTTCCTGGGTTTAGAATTAAAAGCCAAACGTGGTTAGAGGGGGAAAAAGGGTTTTACTTCAGTATTTATTTAAGGACACTCAGGTGCAGCATACCCAGGTAGAATGCACCCCCGAAAGCACACCAAAAGTGCACACCCGCAAGTGCTCCCCTCCGGAAAATGCACCCTGCAGAATGCACACCCCGAAAAATGCACACACAATGATTTGCGTATACAGTTATAGACCTTGCACATTAGCATATCTATCAAAGATTCCCCAACGAGAGGCTCAAGAGAAGCCCCCGTCCTGAGGAACCTTCCCCCTGGATGGGCCTATCTTGGTTTACAGAATGTGTTCTGGAGAGGACCTTGGTGTCTGGGGCTTTCTGACCCCCAACTGTGAGGCTTCCAAGATGTTTGGTCTCTTGGCTTAATGGAGCTTTGGGTCTAAGCTAGTTATCAGACTTCGGGAATTACAAGTATGTGGGCTAAAAGCACTAAGGATACATAAAAGCTGCATAAAAGGGTATACGAAAGGGTATATAAGAGGAGTATATAAAAAAGCAAAGAATCATCATGGCATCACCTGTTAGTCCAACCATTTGTGTCATGAAACAATGCACAATCTTATTAAGTAACGCTGCATTTCCTTAATGAATGTGAATACAAGTGTGTGAGATCTCTAACTCTTGATCTAATTAAAATAGATGACTCAATGAATTAATGATGAGACATTTCCTTCCAGTACTTAAAACCTACATAGTAAACTGTTCTTAAATAAAATGCAACAAACAAAAAACATGGTTATAATCTCAGTGGTTTGTAAGTGGCTTCACTAGAATGATGCTTGGTTACATAACTGTATGTATGAAAGCAGAAGCAAAGGAACAGTGTCTTCATCTGAACACTGTAAGTATATATTATTCCATGGAATTCTTTACTCCTTGGTGTGTGGCTGCGTGTGGCTGTCTGTGGCCACATGGCGTGGCATGGCAGCGGGGGACCCTCACCACCAAGAAGACCAGATGGAGGGGAGCAACGAGACGTCATTGAGACCCCTGGACGGGTGATATGCTCTCACCTAACCCCTGTCACCTCTCCCTGTGTCCGCACCCCCCCAAGCACACTTCTTCCTCTATGTCTTTCTTTCTTTTCTCTTTCTTTCTCTTTGCCTCTTTTACTATTAAATAAAATCATCAACATCAATTTTTTGGCACCAACGTCTAACCTCGTTTGGTTTTAATCTTGTTTTTGGGAATATTTTGAACCTTCTCAAAGCTCCTTCCGGTTTATGCACAAAGACTTAGTTTTTCTTTGCTCTTCTGGGTTTAAACTGGATCGTAACACCATGGAAGATGATGGAAAGAAAATCCTACCACTAAGATAAGATTAAGTGAAAAGAAACCTCAAGACATTGATATACATTTTTCAACCTTTGTCTGTTTAGTGTCTGTAGTATCGTATATATAACATAACTACAGAACTATTTTATAGTTACATCTAATATATATATCACATACTTCATATTATTACACTATTACAAGAGTAGTAAAATAGTGATATAAATATGCTCTATATAATATCAAATTAATGTTAATTTTACATTACTAGATATTTTATTATGTTATTAATATTTTAAATTGATATATGATATTATTGTATATAAGTTATAAGAACTTGGCATCACTAAATCTAAATAATGTTTCAACATTATACTCTGCCCGAAGGAGAAATAGTGTTACTACTATCTCCGCTGCCAACTTGGCTCTCCTAATAACCTGTATTTTCACAAATCACTTCAAGTAAACATATGGTGACATCATTTCTTGCATAGTATTAATATCATGAAATTTACAGCAGAGTGCAGATTTTATGGGAATGAGTATTTGAAATTATTTTAAATGTACAAAATTCTTGTTTTCATAATTTTTGATTTTACAGTGAATGCTGAAAAATGGCTTTTTTCAGTTAGTTTTAATTTTTACTGAAGATGCCATAAAAGAGGAGGCTACTTACAATAATGAGAGTTTATGACAAGTTAATCTTTTAATAATAGTCACATTTGTCCCTAGTTTCTCTGTTTCAGATTTTAACTCTGTCTAATAATAAATATAACAATTTTGGCTGCTACTCGAGATAAAACATGCAGAGGTCAATGAACTAAAGTATTTTCTGCAGTAGATACTTTAAAAAAATTCTGTTCATAAAACTCATAGTTAAATCCTGGCAATCCTTATCACAACTGTTCAAGATGTACTGTTCTAAAACAAGCACTTGCTTGGTTATGCATGCATAATAAACCCTCTTAGTGAATTTGCTTCTCCTTACCACTTCTTCATTTGCAAATGTAATACATGCTTGCATGCAGAATAGGATAATGAAATTAATGTCATGCTTATATTTTCAATAAACAAAGAAGAAGTCAGCATACAATAAAATAATGGAAAATTAAAGTGACAAAGCAAACAAGATATTCATATAACAGGCACAAACCCAGCCCATTTCAGGCATTATTTTATTCAGAAATTATACTGCTGCCCAGAAAATTTCTCATCTTTCAAACAAAGAACAAAAAAATCTGTTTTTTTTAAACACTAATTGCTCACCAAGACATTTTCTGAAGTTACTTCATTTCTGCTCAGATCCTGTATTTCATAATTAGTTGAATTGCCCTGAAATCTAATGATGTGACATGGGTATCTAATTTTGGAATAAATTCAAACCTGCAGAGAAAACCTACTTATGATTCTCTGCCCTGCCTTGAGCAAAATTTAGGAGCTTGGTTAGTGTTCTGCACTGGGTTGAATTCCACTTACAATGAATGTCAGTGTGCAGATTTAAAAAAAAAAAAATTAAAGTTACTGGAGGAATGGCAAAGGCTGCAGCTTTAAGTGAAATTTAAGCTTACTTAACCCTTTGTTTTCAAGCTCAAGCAAAACAAATAGAAGGCAATTCTGAAATTCTCATACACAACAGTGACTTCCATGCTTGCATTCATCTTGGTTTCATTGAAATAAGGCTTCTTTCTTCTAGTCCCTTGAGCTGTTGAGGCCATTTGGGATTGGCTGGACTCTAGGATTGCAAAAGCTGTCCATGTGCTCTTATCAGATTCTGGAACCTTGTGTTTAAGTAGTGTCATCATTACTCTGGTATAACACCATCTGTAGTTCAGCCAGGGCACCTCATATAAGAGATTTGAGAATATGAAGGCAAAAGGAAATTAATTGCAGTGCAGGCTTGAGAAACTTAAAATATCTATAAAATATCTGTATTTGAGGCTATGTGTTTTATTTATTTTTAAATCTGTTTATACTAAAGAGAACCAAAACCAAACATATGTCAAGCAGGGGTTCTTCAGAGAATGTGGCTGCCTCTGCCTTAGTATTTTGGATCAGAGCAGTAGCAAGCTTCTGAAGCAAACTCAAAAATCTTCTCATCTTCCTGCACGTTGGCTTGGTTCAGGAAGCAGCTTTGGTGTGTGCAGCTGCCTTTCTTTCAAGGAAAACTGCAGCATAAGAACTGCCCAGGGTACATGCTAAATGTGCCTCAACCACCAATGAAAACATAAAAGTGCAGACTAATGCCTTATCCTGTAAACACTTCTGAGCCACATGTGCAGGGGGGACCACTGCTTCTAGTAATCAGCCTAAATCTTGTCCAAAGCAAAGAGTCTGAACAAGGTTGATGTAGGTGTCTCGAAACCGTTTCAATTCACAGATCCACTCCTACTAAATTGAATTACTTGTTCATGTCGACAAGGCTTGGCTACATGGTAGTCAGAAGAGCTTATGATCCCCTTTTGTAACTTCCCCTGCCAGATGCTCTACCACATTTGGCCCTGATTCACCTGAACTCAGTAGAGCACAAAGGTTTTGCTACATACCAGTTGGCCATACTGTTTTGTACAGCTCTTCTTTGGCTGACAGCTGCGTTGTTAGACTTGTCTTCACCTTTCTGGATTTGAGGATTTTATGTTAAAAATAGGAACAATAGCTTGCTGAGTTATGTTAATAAAAACTCACTCCATGGCCCACCCATCAACCTGCATTCGGCCTGTCATCAAGAAAATGGGGTCAAACTCTAGGGTTGCTCTATGTAGAAGTGAAGGACAGCCCATTTAAAGCCTGTAGCTTTAAAATAGCAGAGAAAAGAATGCGAGCCCCCAAAGTGAATTTTTCCCCTCTTGCACTCAAGAAAAGTGTCATTGCTAACTTACACAATAAGGTCACTGTTTAGGGACTGATTTTTCTTTTCCATCAAGGAGACACAAATATAGCTTAGGTTCTATAAACTGAACATTTTGATAACACTGCAGACAGGTCAGTTGAAGTGGAACTGGTACAGAAACATTATCAAGCATCATTTCAATAGCGTGTGGCTGTCTTCCAAGGGTGCAAATATCATTACAATATAGCAAAGCAGTCTACGAACTGGATTAGCTGAACAGCCGTTATCAGCACTCAGGAAAATAATATCAGTGACTGACTTCACCTGCTTGAGTGGTTTAAATGTCCTGCCTTTCCATACTGATAACATTTGGCACCACTTGCAGGCTGAAGAAAGCATAATTTTGTTTGATGTAATTATAGAACCATAGCAATTTTTGATAGAGAAGAAAAGACATATAGTCTAGGTCATCTTGTCCATCTCCCTGTAACTACATGAAAGTTGCCTGGACATGTGCCTGAAGTGTACTAGAATAATACCCACTTTTTTGCTCCTCTGTGGTTTTTTATTGGATTTATTAGGTGGATTTTCAGATTCAGAGCAGCTGAGTTCCCAATAGCAATGCTATTGGAGTCTTTATATAGGGAAAATACTAGTAATTTGTTTTGGCAGAGAAGAATAAGAAGCCAGATATTATTTTCAGAAATGTTCGAAAGATTTTTCTCGGGTTTTAATCTCCCCAGAGCATGGCTGTATGGGGAAGGACACTTTGGCTCGGTATGGGCAAGTGCTTTCCTGCAGTCCAAAGCTGGCAACCTGGCTTGGAGGCAGTCAGGAAATTTGTACTGCCAGGTGGATTTTGAAGTGATTCAGGCAGATTTTGAAGTGATTCAATACAAAGAACCATTTAGAGGCAGAATCCTCATTAACCAAATTATGCTTCCTGTCCTTAGTTTGCTTTACAGCATACAAAGTTAGTGTATGCTAGATATGCTGTATGATAGCATCATTGTATCCCAGAGTGCTTTGGGTTGGAAGTGACCGTAGAGATCATACTGTTCCAACTCTCTTCTATGGGCAGGGACACCTTCCACTAAACCAGGCTGCTCAAAGTCCCATCCAACCTGCACTCTTTCAGGGGTAGGCATCTACAACTCCTTAAGGTGACCTGTTCCAGTGTCTCACCACCCTCACTGTAAAGAATTTCTCCCTATTTTCTAATTTAAACCTATCCTCTTTCAGTTTAAAGCCATTTCCCCTTTCCCTACCACTACATGCTTTCTTGTAGCCCCCTTTAGGTGCTGGAAGGTGCTATAAGGTGTCCCTGGAGCCTTCTCCAGGCTGAACAACCCCAACTCTCTCACTGTCTTCACAGAAGTGCCCAGTGCTCTGACCATCTCTGTGTCCCTCCTCTAGACTCACTCCAACAGTCCATGTCCTTTTCATATACTCTATATACGACATTAACCTACACTAAATGAGAATTTTTGTTAAGTTTCCCATTCATCCCTGTAATGTTTTCTTGCTTGGAGAAGTGCTGTGGTAGACATTTGATTGGTACTATAACACTAGTTTTACCCTAGTTATAGGAGTGAATTTTCACTAGCTGTAGTTTTGCCCAGGGTGAATTCTGATGTTAATAATGATGTACCACACATACCATGGATAGGTGATACAGCACAGACTTGATTTAGTTACAAGAACACCTACCTATTTATAAAAATCTACCAATAAAAAGCCATCATCAGCTTTGAATTGTATCCTTAGATTTTTCTGAGGCCACAAAGAAGCATACTACAGTACATTATCAGTCTGTAGTCACCTGCTATTTGCACAGCAGTAAGCTTGCATGGTTCCATTAGCTTGCTCAGTTTAGGCACAAAGAGATCCAACTACAGATTCAATACCAGGGCAAGAAAAGCTAGAAAACAGATGCTGACCTCTGGCACCCATGGAACATTTCCACACTCAGTTTTCCATTATCCTGGAGGGTGTTCTCATTACCAGCTCCAAGAAAAGTTTTCCTGCGTCCTGCTAAGAGCAGTGACGCAGAGAGCACTGTAAGAATGATTGCTCCTATGGACTGCCAAAGCATTACATGCAGCTGAGTAACAGAAGATGACTTTAACAAGATAGTCATACTGAGCACAAACTTGTGTAGTCATTAGTGCAGGCCTTTGGAAAGGTATTAATTTCATGACTATGACACCTAAGGACAGGTATCTAAAGGTGCACTGTCCAGACTCTCCTATGACAGTGAGTCGAGTGCTGGGGTTTGGTTCTGCTGCCCACACACATTCACTGCTACCTGGTATGTGCTTAGTCCTGCTCTGTCAGAGCATCAGTCTGCTTTAGATCCTCTCTCCCACCTGTGCAGTAGCTTTTACCTTAGATGCTCTCAAGGGTAAATGCATTTAATATCTTGTCAGCAGAGCATGGACTATGAGAAGTCCTGGACTCAGGATCCACTTCAGAGCAACATGAGCTGTTCTCTAGACTACATGACCTGTGTTGGTTAAAGGCTTAATGTGAGATTTTGAGTTCCTTTTGAGATTCCTGTGGTATCAGTGCATCCACACAGGGTTGTTCGATGCACTGGACTCCACTCAAGACTCACACCTTTCTAGAAGAGCTACCTGGTAAGCAGATGGAATATCCTTGGGCACTCGAAAATGCTACCAGATGAGGCAGCTGAATCCTGTCAATTGCCTGTTTCTAGGGAAGAGATGTTTCTAGATGTTTCAGTCTGGAGATGAATATAATTTGGCAATGTGGATCCAGTGCTTAAAGCAAAGGGAAAAACTAAAACCTTTTCAAATCTTTTCTGCTGACAAGGCAAAGAGGTCAAGCCCATCAGATTAGGACATGGATTTGGAGACCCTTTCATTTTTTGACTTTCAAACTTTAAAAACTTCAAACCCTCTTCTGTGTTAAGTTGCAGGTGCCTGTATTCCTAGTAAAGCATGTTAGTAAAAATTTGTTCTTGCACTGTCCTTTTAACTTCTCTGAGTATCCGGTGAATAGAGAAAAAAAAACAAACCACCATTTAATTTTTTTTTTTAAATCCTAATTTTTAGGTCATTTATTACTTTGAATTTTCCAACATCAGTAGAGACCAAGCATCTCTTCCCAGATAGGATGTCCCTTGACAGCCCTTCTCCCTAGGAACAATGGAACTGTCAGCCAAACAATGGGTGAGGGATGACACTTATTCTGCAGCTGGTCCACCACATGTAATTCTCTTTCATATTAGATTAAATAGAGAGTGACAAGTGTGACCCCATCAGTGTTCAAATAATGTGAAAACCTGGTTCTGCAAGACATTTTTCACCAGAAACTAAGAAAGTCCAGAACTCCTCCTGTTAATACAGGAGGAGTAGGTGCTTGTAATGCGCTATTACTATAACAGTAAAGTAAATGATACTAAGTAGGGACACTTCAGAAATTTTTGTCCGTGAGGATAAATTTGTGTGGCTATACTCTAGCCATGGGATATTTTGGTTAAAAGAAGATAATGAACTTCTAAAAAGTGATAGTTTTTGCTGATATTTCATGGAGGTCTGTTGGACTGTTTGAGGGATGCCAGAGTTCAGTGTGTGCTATACAATCACACAGCATACCTGCAATTTTTCCCTATGAATACTTGCAAGCAGTGCAGAAATGAAAAGAGTGATTACACTTTGGGCAGGAAATTTTGAGTTACTATGTACAATAGTCTAGATAAAATCAATTTCATATGCATTACTCCTGAAGAAGTCTACATGGACTGCTGAGGTCTTAGCCACCTTGACTGTGCAAAACGACATTGTCAAATTTCCTTCTACAATATAATAAGAAAGAAGTGCATCAGTTTGATTTTTTAAAATTCTGTTCTCATTCAGATAGTGTTTAATGTTTTGTTCAAATACATTCTAAAAGGGTTTCTCTTTTTCATAAAGACTGACATACAACACAAAAGGAGGAGTCTACTTGTGAAAATGGAAAATGTTGAGGAGATAGATAGATTTAATACTGTAGAGATTAATACTAGACGTGCTATCTCTAGTGTTCTTCAGTAGAGTTATGTAACTGTGTTCTGAATAAAAATAACCTCTCCTTCCTAGAACCTCTGCCCAAAAGCAAATGTTCTGTTCCACAGAGTCAAAAACAGTCTGAGAAGCTGAAGATTTCTTCATCCCATGCTTCAATAGGGGTATATTCAGAATTCAGGCTTGCAAGCTCTGAAGTAACACTGGCTTCCGCATTTCCAAAATTGGTTCTCCAAAAGGATTTAAACACTGAAAAATCTTTTGTCTGAGCCTTTCTGTGGTCTATGGCAAACACAGTTCTAACTAACTTTTACAATAATTCATTAGTAGGCCTGCCTCATTTGTCATATCTGCAGAAATACTACATATGCACCTTTGTAGAACATTAAAAGGATTATGTAAAACACCACAAATGAATACCAAGAGGCAAGAACAAATTTTCAATGTAAAAAGTTCTACTGGGAACAAAAGAAGGGTAAATGCCACATCTCGGGAAAGAAAAAGTACAATTAGCAAACAGAGCATAATACAATCATAAAATAGCTAGAGATTTGCTAAATCTGGAGACAATACAAATAACCTAATTTTAAAAAGGGAGTGACTGAAATGTACTGAAAGGACCAAGGAAATGGACTGTTACTGACTCAGTCATTCTGTTAAATGTCTGAATATTTTCAAGCTTTTTAATTTAATTCTTTGTGATCCTTCCAAGCATTTTTTATACCTTTCTCATGAGGTTTCATTTTTCCTTCCAGATGATTCCAAGACAGGAATATTCTGCCACTACATCATGACTGGGACAGTTCTTCTTCAGATGCTTCTTATGAGCATTTCCTTACTGTTAGGTTCCAATTTTTATACTTTCACAGATCTCTTTAGTCAAACTGGGCAAACAACTTTGTATAAGTTTGTTTTCAACAGCAGACTGCAAGACTGGCATGCAGCTAGGGAGAGCCCTTTAAAGAACTTTCTGGTTCATAAATCCAGCAAAGTAGACTTAATTGTAAAAACATGTGAGGAGAATTTATCTAGACTGCTCACAGTGTGTTCTCTATCTCCCTTACACCACTGGATTGAGCATTACACTGGTGGGAGTTAGAGGGAGCAAGACTCACTGGTCTTGCTGGTAAAAGGCTCTTGTAGAACTGTACTTGCTACTGCATAATTACATGAAGATCATTTTAATATAAAGATTGCAATCAAAAATCCGCATGTCAAAACAAAAAGTTCCAACCAGAAAAAACCCCACTGGCAATATCTCTTCTGTTGCTTGGGATTTGGTCTGAGAGTTACTATGAATGTTTCTAGCACTGTCTTAATTGGCTTCACTGCTTATGATGAGGAGAAAGAAGGACAGATGAGAAAGGACAATGGAGAGACAGGATCAATAAACTGAATGCTTCCGTGTTGCTGTATTTTTCAAAATAAGGCTGCCCATTCTGCACGCCAGCTGATTTCTGTTGGTTTTAGTATAAAACACATGATAACATGCAGTGATTGCTATTGTTTCTTTCTCTAGTACCTTAGAAAATACTGGAAGTGCTTCAATCAGCACATACAGAGACACTGAAGTACTTTTCTCCTCATACAGATTAGACAGGGTTTGAGGTGATAAAGTTTACAAAAATTACAGCATTTCATAACTCCATCTTCTTTCTTCTGTTCAGCAATATTTGCCTTTTAAAAAATACATTGCCAAAGCACATTTTTTCCTGTCTGTTCCACAATGCTCACCAAACTCACACGGCACGTGTCTGAACTTTGATGAATGATCAAGCATGAGACCTTTAAGTATAAAATAATTTCCAAAGCCGAAATGTGACCTACAACAGTGCTCCGTGCAGCAGTTGCCAGCGTGCCAGAGGAACCAGCTCTTAATACGCCCTGGAGAAGAACAAAGAGTAGGTGCACACACACATTCAGTGTGGTCCTATCATGCTACTAACACATTTGTGTCCCCTACATTTTGAGGGCTGCAAAAAGTGAATGCTATTTTAGTGTTTATCATCAAGAAAATACCAAGCCTACTGTAATGCTCCACTGCTGTTACACACATAAGCAATGCAATTTATAGTTTGTCAGAAGTTTTTGGAGGTTTAAGGAACCTCAGGTCTCAGTCAGTACTAGAAAAATGCTCATTAAGAAACACCATTTCTTCATTAGCACTTCTAGTCTGCTCTAGGTGCACATCAAACACACCAATACCATCAAAATGGCACAGTGGAAGTTCCTATATGCGAAAACATTGGACAACACTATGCAATGCTGCTGCTGCGTAAGTACAAATTCAAACCAGCAGCAGCTCAAAGTCTTTTCCCAGTCAGTTAAAAGATACAAGGCACATGGCTGTGTTCAGAAATGGATGAAGCCTAGTGATGATAGGGCCATGTTGGCTCTTTGAATCTTTTTGTTTTTACCGGTTCAATACTTACCCATTCAGGTGCCACCGCTGTACCCAATACAGAAAATGCTATCGGTCTTGTAATTCATATACCTGCTATTACTTCACAGCCAAATCTTGTTCAAGTATCTACCAGCAGTAAAAAAATGCTGCCATAGAAACCATCTTTTCTGCTGCCTTAGCAATCCCCCACCCAGCAATTTGCCATACTAATATTACAAAGAATATGCAGAACTACATATTTTTGCCACAGTGTGTGTTTATTTATAATTAGATGAATGTTAAAAACTGCCTGTGAAGACAATGATATCAAATCAATAAGTCATACTAAATGGCAAGTAACACATTGATCTATATGATTTTATAATAAAATTGATTATTTCAGCATTTGTTGTTTGTGTAATTTAATATTTTTAATGAAGTAAAATGTGAGATTTTAGTCTAGCACAGTCTTCTGTTATTTGGCCTGTATTTCATAACTTTCTTTTACTTCTGGAGATTTAACATCAAACCTATAAATACAAGGTAAAAGAACAAGTAAATTTTAAATAATAGCTGATTTTCCATGGCACCGTTCATGTCCAGTTCTTGTCTCCTCAATACTTCACAGTGTATACCCAGGCCCCACAGCACCACCACAGCCAGATGATGGCAGGGCACCAAGGAGGGGTCCCTGTGCAGCTCTTCTGGACTCTACAAAGTGCTAAGCAGGGAGAATCTGATCATGCTACTAAGTACAGTGTCTTCGTCTTGAAATACATCCAGTCTTGAATATGACCTTTGTGTGTAGCAATTCCCTCCTGCTAGTCAGTAATTTTGGCTCATCTACCAGCTGCAAACCACAGTGACACTTTGGATGGGCTGGAGCAGGTCTGGTGCTGCATCTGTGTTGGCAGGCAGCAGCTCCTTAACTTGACTCATAGAGCTGCTTGCAACTTTGCTATTGTGAACATACAGTGAATTACACCGGGTCTTCAAAAGGTACATTTTATTCTGCTCTATGATGAACAGCAAGTCCACAGACCTCACCACTTCTTCCTAGAACCTCAGATACAGCAAACCTAGGTAAAGTTACATATTCTGTTCACACCAGAGCCAAGCATGTCTTCATCACCTTTGCTAAATTCCTTATTTCACCTTCCTTCCTTGATCAGCTGTGAAAAATAACTACACTACACAAGATAATAGTAATTTAATTTGCTTTTCATTTTAAAATGAGGACAAATACTACCTAAAACAAATTCCAATGCTTTCAGTGTTTGAACTACTGTTGATAATGCCAGTGAAAGGTAAGTCACTTATTAATCTTAAATAACTTGACATTTCAGTTTTATTAATCAAAATCTTGTCAATTAAATAATAGTTCATCAAACTTTACACATTTCAGCAGCACACAGTACTCTTAAAAGAGCCATGGAAGTTCAGATTTAGAGAATGGCAATCTGCAAACTGGACAGTGATATTGCAGCCACGGCTGCTTTATTTACATGTTTGTTCAATTGCGCACTGTTTGTACAATTTTAACAATCAGAGAAGAACTTTAACAAAGAAATAAAAAAAAATTACTCTGTTTTAACATTTTACAGACATCTAATCTTATACCTCTATTTTCCCTCTGTCATTAATAAAGGCTAAAGAATTCAGAGAAAAATAAAAGGAAGAAAGGCAACAAAATTACTTCTGTTTATGATTTTATTAGAGATTAATGGTGTGTCTCTGTTGTACTAAAGCCACTGGTAGTGAAACAGGTAATTCCTTATATTCTATTTGATATTAGACATTCCATGCTAATCTACTGCTTTACTTACAGAGATAAAATCAGCAGCTCACCCTGCAGGAGCAATGCTTATAGCTTTCGGAAGGGTCTCTATTGTATTCCCTTTTTTCAGATGTGCATGGCTGTGTGTCAAAATTGTCCAACATACAGGAGAGGCGTGTTTTAAAAATTCAGCCCCAAGCTTTTAGTGCCTTGGATCCCCTTATCTAACAGCTTTGAATTACTTTGTGTCATTTGTGTTGTAGGATGTTCTTGAGGGTATAACTGATTAAATGGCACAAAATCTAGCAGTGATGGAACAGCTTCAAACTCAAGGCCATTAAATGGATTCTCAAGCTGTCAGGCTTTCTGTAAAGAAACTCTGAAGGCCAGAACAGATATTCAGTAAGTTTTAAAGAAACTTTAATGTTTTCACTCCTGGTTTATAATGAAGCTGTTGGAGTTGGCCCAGTTAATCATCCTTCAATTATGTAACTATTTCTCTATTTCCCCAAAACAAATTTCAGAGCACGGTAGCTAACTAGTGATTATACAAGTCATGAACAAGCTGAAATGCTTTCAAGGTGTTGGCTTTGTAGAAGATTTTCAGTAATTGAAAGACAAGAAATAATTATAACTATGCGGCAATAAACACATTTGTTTAAATGTGTTTGAACATAGTCTGTCCAGTTGAATGAACCTCATGAAATATGTGTTGTTACTGTCAAAGATCAGCACAGCTTATGGTCGTGTTTCAGGAGATCTCACTCTTCCTTCCTTTAGGGCCACATTCTGACCTCATCAATGTGTATCTCTTAGCTACCTGGATTTCAAAAGACCTTCACACTTTCAGGATCTCCCATATGTTGGGAGATGGTTACCTATGAGCATCCAGTAAGCTATGATGTCTCTTGCCTTGGGAAGCCTCTCCTTTGCTGTAATGCAAAAATAGATGTTTTGGCTACTGATGCAGTACTACGTCACTTTCCTCTCCCCGTGCCCCACTTTTTTTTAACTCTGTTTTCCTTATTTTGTGTATATGTATATATGTGCTGTCCTTTGTGTTTTAATTTAAATTATAACAAATGCAGGGCAGACACCTTCTGGCTGTTGGCATGTTACTTGCCACAGAAGGCTTCAGCTCTAAGCCTAGTAGTCCCAGATGGCACTGTAGTAAAAACAATAAAGATAATCTCATAATTCCCCAGGGCATCAGCCGCAAATTCCACATGCAGGATGCACTCTCTTCCTCAGCATTGATTAGACTTTTCTGTCAAGAGACCAGGAATTTTCAACATTTTTATGCCTTTTCCTGAATCTACACTCTGCATAATAAGTGACTCTCGTGGTTTGACACTGGCCCAAGGCCAGGCACCCACGAGAGTCGCTTGCTCAGCCTTCCCTACCACAGCTGGGCAAAGGGAGGGAAAAGGGGAAAGGGTTAATGGAGGCTTCAGGAGTGAGATAAGGAAAGCAGGAGAAATATTTCAAGGGCAAAACAGGCTCAACCTTAGTTGCTAAGTAAAATTTTTTACTAACAGAATCAGAGGAGGGTAATGAGAAGTAAAATAAGCCCTTAAAACACCTTCCCCCACTCCAGGCCCTCCCTCCTTCCCACAGACAACAGAGCGGGGCAGGGCAGGGAGGTTTTGGTCTGCCATCACCAAGATTTTCTTCTGCTGCTCTGGAGAAGAGTCCTTCCCTGTGAGGCCATGGGGTCCCTCTCACGGGAGACAGTTCTCCGTGAACTTCCCAGCGTGGGTCCACTCTCACGAGCAGCAGCCAAACTGCACCTGCTGCAGCATGAGCCCCTCCCAAGGGCACACAGTCCTCCCAAAACTGCTGCGGCGTGGGTCTCTTTCCCACGGGGTGCAGTCCTCCAAGGACAGGCTGCTCCAGCCTGGAAGCAAGGGCCCTCTCTCTCCACCAGGTCTCCCACTGGATCACAGCCTCCTCCAGGCATCCACCCACTCCGGCGTGGGCACCTCCCCATGGGCTATGGGTGGATCTCTGCATTCCCCGTGGACCCATGGGCTGCAGGGGGACAACCTGCTTCACCCATGGTCTGCACCACGGTCTGCACCATGGTCTGCACCATGGTCTGCACCACGGCCTGCAGAGGAATCTCGGCTCTGGCAGCTGGAGCGCCTCCTCCCCCTCCTTCTCCACTGACCTTGGTGTCACCATGCTGTTTTTGCCCTCACATATTCTCACCTCCTCCTCTCCTCTGACTAGCAGCAAAAACCTGTGACTTTGTTTTGATTTTCTTCTTAAATATGTCATCACAGAGAGGTTACTAGCCTCTCTCATTAGCCCAGTTCTGGCCAGCAGCATGTCCATCTTCAGAGCCATCACCCATTGGCTCTGCCGGACATGGTGGGAAGCTCCCAGCAGCTTCTCACAGGAGCCATCTTTGCAGCCCCCCTGCTATACCCAAAACCAGGCCGTGCCAAACCAATACAGTGACACAAAAGGGTGGCTATCCACAAATTTACGTATCCAGACACACACAGAGATACACATACACACATTTTCTGAGCCTTGGGAGTTATGACAATTTACTGCTCCAGCCAAGGTGTTCAGCTTCTGCACCCCTTCAGACATTTCCCTGTGACAGTATAATATGCATACCCACAAATGTCTACCTACTCCTTGCATATCCAATAGGAAACTGCTGAGTCCTGAAACTACCCCTCAACAGTACACCTATAGATCCATGGTGAAAATTCATTCAACATATTGTTTTACTATAAGTGAATTGTAATTAATGAATAGACCTACTCGCCCTGATTAAGCCATCCAAAAATACATTTGCCCATAGACTGGACTACACACTTTAGACTGCCTTTACAGTCAATGGAGAAATAATCCTCCTGTGAACAAGGGTCCTTGTGAAATAGGACCTAAAATAGATGAGATAAAGTCTTCCTAACGCTCAGGGCCAGGGATGAAAAAAATTAGACAACTGATTTTAGATGAGTAAAGTTAAATGAGAGTGACCATTTCTGGGAGTGTTGTTTGTCTGGTTTTGTCTCTCCCCTGAAGATGTGCCACTTTGTGCCACTATTTCCTGAATGTCAAGTTGTGAGGGTGGCCTGTGGGGAGATTATGACTTTTTGTTTACCAAGCTCTATGGGGAAATTGTGACTTTTTGTTTACCACTGCATGGCTAGGTTTTATAGATGGTTATCAAACCTGCCTTCTCAGTCAGTTTATTTTATTTTTTTTAATCCTCGCAGAGTCTTTTAATTATATCTTATCCCTAGAGCTCAGTAAACCTTCATACAACCAGTTTTGCAATCTAACAAGTATTTAGTTTTGATCCTCTGTAAGGAATTTTATCTCCTTCTTCCTATGTGATAACAAATTTAATTTTTACCCCCAAATTTTCTACCTCTCTTTCTGGACGGTTATGTTGTAAAACATAGGTTATCTCAACATTTCTGTCCACACCTTGATGTCCATAAATGTTGAATATCAGGGCTGGAAAAATGTTAATAATGGATAATAATTTAATACTTCATGGAGAACAGGTTGAAACACATAATTTGGAAACTTAATGGTCTTTGTAGGTTGAGACTGAGAAAAAGCATGCTGAAGGTCCCCGTTTATTCTGGTACATTGCCAGCACCTTCACAGATGAGTTCGCAGGCTGCAGTGTTAAGGAAGGAGGACCAAAGTATTCAGGGGAGTATCCATTTTGGACTGGATATCAAGCAGGGTGTATAAGCACCTTCCTGAATTAGAGAATTCAACTTTCCTGTGAATTCATTTACTCTAAAATTAATCGGAAAGAAGGAGAAATTTTTAGGAAGATAGGTCTATGAGTTCTAGTTCTTTGATTAAACAAAACAAAACATTGATAAATATTATTAAATAGTGGTTTTATTGCAAAGATATTCCTTTAAATGGCCTGTACGATATGAAGAAGATTATTAATAATAAGAGAGAAATATAGTTTGTTGGGTTTTTTTTTGTTGTTGCAGTTGTTCAAAATAAGCTGTTTGATCATCCCTTATCATTCTGGAGCAACTAGAAGAAGGTTGCAGTGACAAACTCGTTTGTGACCTCTAAAATTCCAGGAATATTTATTTCCACTAATAATGAGCTTGTCAGCTGGGTACTCTGCAGCAGTGAATGCCCTTTTTCTATTGAAAATTCTAATCAATATTTGCATATTTAAGAAAAAGGTGCATGAAAGCTTAGAAATTAATGAGCAAGTTGGCAAAAAAACCTAAGTCCAATATGTTAGCAAAGCAATAAGTTCTCTAGCAGAATGAATAGCTTCTCTGAAATCAACTAAAAGTCACTGTAGCAATTTTTAAGAGCTCAGTATACCCAGTAGTTTTAGGAAAATTTGAAAAGAGACTGATTCCAGTACCCTGCTTTATATAAATATTTAATCCATGACAATAACTGCAGATACTTTTTCTTTGTGGAAACTCCCAAAGGAGAAAAATGCTACATTGATTCTCTTACTTATTACAAAGTGTAGTTCGTCAATTGCCATAGCCTAAAGTTTCAATTACATGTTTTTGGATTTAGAAGTGTTTTGTGTTTCTGACATTATTAATTCATTAAGGTTTTGAAACGTCTCATGAAAAGTGTTTACCAAACTGGCAATACTCTAACTTTCTATTTCCTTACATAATCTGTACTGTCTGCAACTGCCAAATCAAATTAGATGAGCAAATATTTTGGTTCTAAGCACTAAATGACACATTAAAGTGCAAGTCAAATAGTAAATAAGAATACACATTTTCTGCCAGTTTGTGGTGCCAGACTTTAATGACATCATAAACACATTGCTCATCCTGCATGCCGCTGCCATATCAGAATAAAATGTAGCCTTATAAGAAATAAGTATTTTGGGAGGTTTTTTACCAGGAAAGGCCAGCAATTATGAAAAAAATCACAAACTCTTTTGCCAAAAGAATGGCATTGATTTTACTTTTCATTTTACAGTTATTTTCAGAAGGCATGATTGCTAATCAGATCAACATTAAATTGAATATCAATGTTCCCTTCCCTGGGCATTCAAAGCTCTACTATTAGCATAATTCAAATTATTAATTATTTAATTGTTTATATTGCAGGAGTACTCAAGAGTCCTTATCAAAATATGGCATAAACACAGATGAGCAGAGTGTTCTTGCACAATAGAGCTTAGGTAAGTTTTATGAAGAAAGAATAATGACTATGGAAACTTGTTCCTAGAATTTGAGAAACACAATGACTTTCTAGGTTTTTCTCTAGACTTAAATTTGTGTCCAAGTGTAGTCAGCTAGAGTTCAGTCCAGCTTATAATTCTTGCTTATTTGTCTTGCAAAGACTACCTTTGGCATGCTTAGGATTAAAATGATAACAGCAAACGTCAAAGTTAAACTGAAAGACCTTTAAAAATTTGGATCCTGTGGCAGATGAAAAATTTGGTCTCATGTTCATTCAGGCAAATATTTTCCAGGATAACTAAAGGAAGATAAATTTGGTCTATGCAAAGAGTAAATTTCAGTGAAATTTGATGTAACAGAAATATGATATGATAACTATCTTCACTGAATAATTCTAGAAGACATTGACCACTCAAATACATACTTTTCTGAGATGAATAGGATGATTTTGTCTCACCTATCACTAAGAAATTGATTGTACTCTTAGACCAAAAGCTACGATCTTAATTGATTATCATTTTAGTATAAGGTACAGCTCAGTCTTAAAATACTTAGCAAAGTTTTATTTTTCATTGAAAAGAAACTTTTTGAGTGTATCCAATACTAAGTTTATAACTGGTTAAATAAGTCATTCACCTATGAAGATGGATTAGTAGAGTACACTAAGCAACTCAATATTATTTATAGATTTCAGTTGTCATAAAAATCTACTGTTTAATACACACGTAACCATCACATTTTTTTCATGTCTCTACCTAATTCATAACACCCCTAGTGATTTCTTTAGCCCAAAATGTGAACCGAAAATCTCTTCATTTCTTTTCCAGTGATTGCTGAAACAAGTTCTGATCTTCTTTTCCTCAGATTTTTAAAATGAAAAATAAGATCACAAATAGAGTCATCACCCAATGGAGAGAGACTAGAAGTGAAGGAAAGAAAGAACTGCCAATGTTCTTGAAATGTCCTTCTGTGATGAAGCTAAAGTACCTTAGCAAGGTGGCATATTACACTACCAGGGCAATTCCAGAGATTTGCATTACCTAATTACAAGACATTTCCTTGTTGGGTGAGGGCATCCAGGATGGTCAAGATGCACCTCTTTCCCTATAAGAAGTGGTGAAGGACCTTGGCTTAGTCACCCTTTAGGGACCTAACAGCAGTACTTAACAAAGGGCTGATCAAGAAGATGGGCACAAGCTGAAAGCAGGGAACTGAAAAGTAATTAAAAGCTTTTTCCCAATGGAAAGAATAAAGCAGTGGCACAGGTTCCCCAGAGAGGCTGGATGTTCTGTATCTTTCATATTTTCAATACTAGAGCGGACAAGCCCTGGACAACCTGACCTTGCTTGAGCAGGAGATTGGACCAGAGACCTCCTGAGGCCTCTTTCAGACTGAATTATCTTGTGGTTCTATGATTCTGTGATGTCAGCCTTCACATGCAGATATTACAAACAATATGAAATTTATCAAATATAAAACACCTTAAAACTCGGATAAATACGTCAATCCTACATATCATGTACAGACTTGTTTAACAGCCACTTCAGGGCATCTTGGGCTTAGTTTCTCTGCCTAATATGGCTGTGGCAGATATATTATGTAGACTTAACTACTATCTGAGATTTTTATACATTCAAGGAGACATTATTCTAAATACAAAAGGCAATTAAACTTCAAAGAAAATGATTTACAAAAGAGGAAAGCATATAGTTAGCTAGATATATGGATTAGTAAAAGAAAGTTTATATCACTTAGAAGCACGGGCTGTATATAATATGGATGTTTGTGTTCTTTATGGCCTACATAAAGTTAAGTTTGTTTGGGTATCTTAGCTAAGTATTTGCATATACTGACATTTTAGATTTTTTGAAGTGCTGATTTTATATAATAATTTCTCTTTATGTATTTTAAACGACATTTCTATACCACTGTTTCTCTAGATTTAAAATATGGATTTTAGCTCTCCCATTTAAATTATTCTAAGAGCTAAGGAAGACATTATTGCAGTATTGCTTTAAGCATTTGCTTGCTAACAGAAGGCTGTAAGAGGCCAACATGCATTTGGTACAATTGTGAAATAGTTATAGAATGCATCTGTCTCAGCTATTAACCATATGAGATTGGTTCAGCAGAGATTGCTGAAAAGGAGCATATTGATTGCTTAGCTCTGCTGTCAAAGGGGTACAACGCACAGTATTATAATGGATGCAGATTACAGTGATTGTTGTTGAACAAGAAACTTTTGAGAGGTTCTATTTATTTCAAATGCTTTAAGAAAAGCAATTTGAATGAGCCAAAACACAGGTATTTCCCCTAAATTGCTTTCAGTGCTCCTGTTTTTAATAGATTTTATTTCAGAAAGTTCTGACAAGTGGGGTGGTGATGACTTCTGTACAGAATGGTGACTGTTTTTGTGTGATAAAGCCACAAACAACGTATTAAACTTAATTGACAATAAAATTCAGTATTTTTTCAATAACTTGTCCTTCACCATCCCACATTTCAACAAGATTATTTTGATAGCATCTTTAAAAATATTTTATTTAAGGTAGCACTAAACCACATAATTTTTTAATGTAACTAAACTGTAAATGGTAATGTAAAACTAATTATAACAGGCCCAACTTTTTATCAAGCAGTGAGAAAGGGACAGCTCTAAATATATTTAACACTTGGGTTTGTTCTTTGAACACTTCTAATTTACTGGAATATAATATGAAACATTATGTACCTCAGCCTCATTACACTGGGAGTTCAGAACTGACAGCTAGCTCCACATGAGTTTCCATGCTTATGTAGCATTAAAAAAAAAAGGTATTTTTTTAGAATTAAAATGAGGAAACTATCAAGAAAAAATAGTATCTTTTCTATTGTATATCTTCCATGTCCACACATGCAAAAATTTGCCTTTATCTAAGAAATGTTCGGTTGACTTGATGTGCTTTCCTAAAAATCTTGATAAAAAATTAATTAACCAAGCTACTATGTTAAATTCATTGTCTTCTCTAACCAGAGCTGTAGCAAAGGAAACAAAATGGGGTCCCACCAGAAACACCCTATGGATGTCTTGGGAACACCAAGAAAAAAAATTTCACCAGTCCTTGTCCCTTTGCACTGGCAACCACAAAGAAAGAATGCTAATCTCTAGTGATAGCATAAGCAGGACAAGGTAATGTTTGCTCCTGGAAAGAAACCAAAGAAAAAGAGAAGAAAATCTGAGGAGATGAACAGCTTTCCAGAGTGGCTTTTTTACATTAATTTGCTCAGAATTGAAGTTGCATTATGGTTTTTTTGGCACAACCTACTCAACCTTGTTGAATTCTGACACAGTACCAGTACTCCTTCAGCTTTCTGGAATATCCCTCATCACCCAATATTTACTTAAATATTTCACGGGTCCAGCAAGACTGAAGACTTTTAGCAATGAGTGGGCTAGGTCTGATGGTTTAAAAAATACACTTTTTTTTTTGTAGATTACAGATTTGTGTTTAGATTAATGATTGGTAGAAGAATAGTTGGACTTTCTTATCTCACTTTCGTTAGCTTCATACTCAACATATTAGTTTGACTCAAATACATGTCGATTATATTTGTCTTCTTTGCATCATTTTTTAATATATAAATTTAAATAGATTCAAAATGTGATTTTTGTAACTTATGTGGTGTACAACTTTGACAAAATTTGTTTTACTTATAATATACTTTTTGAAGCTCATAGGCCTTAGATCAACAGACTGCCTTTTACTCTGCTTCTTTTATCTTCCTTTAAATA